>VWPW01010619.1:0-13774 GCA_013389825.1 Crypturellus undulatus
GGCAGGGCTGCCGGGGAACAGGCTGCCCCATGGATGTGGGTGAGCAGGGCAGCTCCTGGCCGCCGGGAGATGAAAGGGAGGCGCTGACGTCAGGGCTGCTGCCACCCACGCAGGGATGAACGTACGGCTGTTGGCACCGCTGGGAAGGGCGGCTGGAGCAAACAGGGCATCCAGCTGCACACACGACGCCTCCTGGCCCCGGCCCAGCAGGGCACGTCAGCGCAGCGCGGCTCGGCCCGGTGAAGGCAAGAGGAGCTCAGCAAGCTCCTCCGCATGCAGCATCGCGAACGGTCACTGCCGCCCAGGCCACCTTGAAAGGCCTTTGCAGCAGCCCGACTGGCTGCTCTCTGGAGCGAGGAGCTGCCCGGATGCCCAGCCCCGGTGCTGCAGACTCCACAGGGCGCACGGAGGCTCTCCCTGTGCATCTGAACACGCTCTGCTCCCAACAGTGATGACTTCCCGTCTTGCACGTTCTCACTCTTCCTCTATTTTAAAAGCAGTTTCTATATGCAGGGCCTTGGGGCTCTGATGCAGTAGGATTTCTCACTCGGGGTCCTTTCTGACCAAAGCAATTTGGTCCCATCCAGGTGGTGGGGGGGCCTGGGGGCCGCCCAGCTCTGCACCCCTGGTAGCGCCAGTGCTGGAGCCGCCCAGCCCAGCACCCTGCCGTGACGCAGCCCCACGGCGCTGCTGACCCTTGGCACCACCGCCCACCCGCGCGCTCCCGAGCATCCTCTGTCCGTTCCCATAGCAACGTCCCAGCTCCAGCGTGGAGCCGTCATGACTGTAGCCAGCTCTGGCCCTGCGCTGTGCCCGCTGCCGCTCTCTGTGCCCATCCGCACACCCTCGTGCACACGTGTCCCAATGCACGTGTCCTCTTTCCAGGCAATTCCCCACCACATGAAAAGGCCAGGAGCTGCCATCGTCCCCTGCCGGGTAGGACCCTGCCCTGCATCCTGCCTGCAGCACCCCGGGGCTACCTGCACTGCAGGGACCTCCTGGGTGCATCCTTGTCCCCTCACGCAGTCACAGATAAATACCCCAAGACATGAGCAAGCACTCCAGGAAGGCAGGGCACCTTCCTGGGAGGCTCCAGGCCTCCTTTTGCTACAGTTTATCAAGCAGAAAATGAGGGAAAATTAATAATGGGTGAGAGGAAGGTGGTATTAATGGAGAGCAGGGCAGCTGAGCAGGAGAACGGATTTTTACACCATTTCCTACAACCAAGCTCCAAACAGCCCAGGGCCCCTTCGGCCCGGCTTTCCTTGCCCCAGGAAGCCGCATACGCCAGCACCTCCATGCACACAGGTCTCAACCAACCCCTTCGTGCCAGCGCTGTGCATGTCACCTACGTGACCATGTCCATTTGCTCCCTCTCTCCAAGCCCTCAAATGCAACAGGGCAGATCCTGACCACAAGGGAAGCAATGGTCAGAACGGGTCCAACGCTCCATCTCTGGGTGGGCAAGAACACGGGCCAGGCACACACGTGCTCCGGCCTTCTCTGATTTCCCCCATGGAGGCTATGTGGAGCTGGGAGGCTGGATGAGGAGCAGGAGACGGTGCACGGGGAAGCCCCTGGTCAGGGAGATTAAGACCTGCTAGAGGACCCAGGCCCCAAAGGCTGCCACAAAGGTGCTTTTCCACTAGCTAAGTCTGCTTCCCCGGCCACTCTTGCAACCAGCCAGACCTGACAGGCAACCTTTGGAAATCTCTTTCAAAATCGCTTACACATCAAAACATAATTAATTAAAGACAGGAGTAGACACTTTATCTGCCAGGCCTTCCTGCATTTACACGCTCTTAGGGACTGTAAACAAACAGCTCATGCTGTGGCCCAACGGTCAAACGTGACTTTGGAAGCTCTGGTAGGGTCAGGAATGAAATAAAAGATTCTGCTTTTTCCCAGACCTGAGATTGGAGACATTGGATTTTTTACCCGGCTGCCCAGCCAGGGACATCCTCAGCTCAGCCACAGAGCCCCCAGCTCCACTGTGCTGCAGCGGCATCGCCAGCCTCTGCCGCAAACCTCCTGCCTCCTCTGCAGAAAGCCAGCACGTTCCTGGGCACGGGGGAAGAAGGGAAACACAGGGTGACGCTCGTGTCTAGCTGAGCTCAGTGGAGCTTCTCCAGAGAAAGGACTCGGTGAGACTCAGTGAGGCCAAAGCTGCAGGGAAAGCCGGTCCGGGAGCTGGCTGTCCCAGCAGGACTTCTGCCTCCTTGGGCCTGTGTTGGGAAGCAGCCCCAGGAAGGAGCACCCAGCACTGACCTGGGTGCAAAGCTGGCCCTGGGCAATGGCGCTGGGGTCACTGCTGAGAAATCAGGGTGGCATCAGGCTCCCATCCAGGGAAATCTGAGCCACTATAACTAGAAATGGGAAAATAAAGGCATGATGGAAAATCCAGCTAGGAAAAAGTGGGTTAGTAAGAGAAGTATAGTAAACGAAATACAGTAAAAGAAGTGTGGAGAGTGGTGTACCTCTGCTCCTGGATAAGGAGGAAAGGATTAATAACGATGCACACACACACACACACACACACACACCAAAAAAGAACAATGCATATATCTGTTCTCTAGAGAACTGAGATGTGCCGTTCATATCACAGGAGAATAAAGAACTACACTCCCATTCACTAGCAAGGAAGAAAATCCCTAAAACCGCTGACAGTCCAGATAATTTGCCTGGAGAAGCCCTAAGGAAGCTGGTGTCAGAGCTCCTTCACACATTGACCCTGAAGGAGAGGCTACTGAGGAGGTCCAGGCTGTGGCTGTAGGCAAAGAGGCCAAGGCAGCCCCTGCGGGTGCCCACAGGGCCCTGGGCCACGGCGCTGCTGCAGCTGCGGAGGTCCAGGGTGGACTTGAGGAGATGCATCCTCCCTTGGAGGTGCTGCCACCCTAGGACAGGTCACCAGAGACTAGAGACCATCCTTAGGGATGTCCAGCCTTGGTTAGACACAATCATGACCATCCCGAGCTGGTGGTGGTGGCAATCCTGCCCAAAGGAGCAGGTTGGGTGAGAGACTTCCCAGGTCCCTTCCACCCACGCTCCTGGGCTGCTGTGAGCCACCGTTGTCACACACAGACACGCTTTGCTTTCACCAGCATTTGGCATTGTACTGAACTCCGATCCAGTTCAAAAACACCTCTGCACAAAATGAACAGAGCAGACTTTAAAGAGACCAGCCCTGGTTTCCTGCCCGGTCTCCCAAACCAGCAAGTATGAAAAATGGTGATATTTTTTCATCTGATTCTGCTGCAGTAGCAGTGGGCCAACAACGCTAACAGCGACTCAAAGTAAACCTGAAGGCAAACCAGCCTTGTGAAGTGGTAAATCCTTAGGAAGACACGGAGCCTCATAGGGCGGTCTGGCTTGCCTGAACAGCGGGTCCATGCTGACACCCAGCAGTCTGGGAGGCAATTCCATAGTCATCTCCATCCATAGTTCTGCAGTAGAAAACTGTAATGAAAAGAAAAAGTTACAGATAATGATCTGTGGGAAAAAAAAGACTTGAAGCAAGACTTAAAGTTCAGTGTGGTTGCCAAATAGACTGGGAAGTCTCAGTGTAAAAAACAGAAGAAAATATCAGCTACTGAGAGGTCATATTCTGGGAGCTAAAGCATGGCAAGAATAATTCTTGGGGTAAGACTAAGGCAGATTAAAGATAGGAATGAAGACTTTCCATCATTTGAAATACTCCAAAAATGCCCTCAAATCCATGAATGCCTTTCTAAGAAGGAAGGTTTTAAACTCAAGTTATCAACCAGTCTCAAAAATAGTTACAGGTCTTTGGTTTCATGAAAGAAGTTTCTACTGCATCACATTACAGTCCCTCTGCCTCTGAGCACCAGGAACCTCCCAGGGCAAATACACTGAGATATATATGAGACCTAACAGGAACTCCTCTTTCAAGCACTCCAGGGGCAAAAAAGCTGGCTCAGGTCCTTCACAGACACCCAGCAGATGTGAGGTGCAAGGGCTGTGCAGGGCAACATGAAGTGCAGATTAACTGGACAAGCAGTAACAACTCTCTTGGATCAGCTGACGTTCACCCAAGGATAGAGAGGAGCACACAGATAATTGTCAAAATGCTGTAGGGAGCCTCTAGCCTAAAGCTGTCCTTGTAGCCCAGGACAACACAGAAGCTTTTGTGACATCTGGTTTTTAGAGCCCCATGGGAGCTAGAGATCAGAAAGTCAGGTGTTCCTACCAAGGAACTAAATGGACAGGATGAGAATAAGCAGACACACAGATTGTGATGCTGTATCAAGGATAGGTCTTGGAAAGCAAGGGCAAGTTTCTCGGCTCACAAGACTTCTCTGCTGGCAGGCAAGATGCCGCTGGCAAGGTCTTCCTGGATCTTCAGGCACATTGGTGAGGGCTGTTCCTGAAAGACAGCTCAAGGAACTGGAGTTTTCTTGGGATGAGGGGCAATTTCCCACGAGAATCAATAATTGGTCAAACCTAAGAGGGCATTTTCAGTGACCTGAAGTACCCAGGGGAGCCCCAGAGTGGGTTAGCACTTTGCGCTCCTCTAGTGCCTGGTGGCAAGACGCTGAAGTTTGCTGAAGATACCAGGTTGTTCAAGGCAAGAAGAGGAGGGCTGGCTATGAGGAGCTTCAAAAGGATCTCACAGTAGTCTGGGGAATTAAACAGGAGGTAAAATTCAGACTTCATAAAAGCAGAATAAAGGACATCATAGGAAAAATCCAGCCTAACTGTACAGAGAGCCCCTGCTGGGCCCTGAACCAGCTCTTAGTGCTGGGAAAAGGATTTAGGTTCACAACAGAGAGGTGGCCTTACAAAGAGGAACAGACTGCTGCTTTCATGGAAGAACAATCCATCGGTAACCACAAAACACCAGCGTGGCAATGGATGGCTCTGAAACGTAGATGGCAGGTACCGAGTAAAGACACCGGGCCGTGAGATGCCTGCCCCATTTTCTGGCACCACCCCAGGTCAGTCCTCTCCCGTCCTGCCCCAGACATCCTCAGATGCTGGGGTGGGCTGGCAGAGGTGGAGGCTGCTCTGCACTGCCCATCCAGGGACTCCTTGTCCTGTTGGTCCCTAGATGTCTTGCACCTTGGCCACTGCTGACAACACGATCCTGAGCTCTGCTGTCCCTGCCCCATGCAGGCTGCGAGCACTGCTGGAAAAGTCCTAGCAGCCACTCCTTCCCCCAGCATCCCCTGTGCCAGGGGCTCCAAGCAGCATATCCATGCAGCATATCCATGCAGGCTTCGGAATCCTTGGGGTATTGGGTTGACCTTTCACGAGCAGGCATACGTGTAGGCGCCCTGCCTGCCAGCCGAGCCCTGCTCCCATCGCAGAAACGCCAATTCTGCTTGTCAGAGCGCTCTGACTGCACTGAAACGGCCCCATTTTAAGTGTTACCATGGCGACAGCTGCCTAGCGAGTGTGCGCAGTGAAATCTTGCGCAGAGCGGCAGGGTCCGCTTAGGCAAAGGTGCCTGCGGCTGGTTCCTGGCCAGCACGGGGCTGCCCCTTGCAGCCGCCAGGTCTCTCTCCCCGCAGCCACAGCGCCCGGCCCAGGCTCCTCGCACAGGGCAGGAGCTGCGGCCCAGGGCAGCTCCCCGTACCCGCTCCAGCTCCGTCAGCCCTGCTCCAGCTCAGCCCACGGTAGCAGCAGCAAGGGGCTGGTACAAGGCAGACGGGCGGCACACGCAGGAGCAGAGAGGCTCTTACAGGGCTCTTACAGGCTTCGTCTCCCAACAGGGTCCTTCCCCTCCAGCTAGTTCAGGGTCTTCTCCATTTCATTACAGTTAAAGACCTCCTGGGACTGAGGGCACTTTCACAGGGAGCTTCACAAGGTGGACGAGCTCAAGGAACTGAATCACAGAGAAGTTTAGGTCAGAAGGAGCTCTGGAGGTCTCCAGTCCCAGCTTCTGCTCCAAGTAGGGCTAACTGTAGAGTTGGAGCAGGTTGCCCAGGGCCTTGCCCAGGCAAGTAGTGGAAGTCCCAATGATGGGAGTCCCAGCACCTCCCCAGACCTATCCTGACCACTCTCACAGGAAGGAATCTTTCCTTTATGTCCAACCAGAGCTTCCCTTGTTGCTGCCCATGGCCTCCTGCCCTTCCCTCTTCCCCTCTGAGACCAGCTCTGATGTCCAACCTTGTTACCCCATGGGCAGCATGACACGGATTCAACCTTCCTCCACCTCCTCTCCTGCAGAGCCGCCAAACACCCTCAGCTTCTCCTCCTGAGCCTGAAAATCCAGAGCGATTCCTCACAGAGGCTGCTCTCAAGCTGAGCTGCAGTCACGTTTGCTGCCGCTTCTCCTAGACGATGTGATGCGAATCCCAAGCAGAGTGCAGAGCTGCCAGGGTCAGCATGGTCTATATTCCCTCAGCTGCAAATAGGCCTAGGCATCTAAGTCCAGCTTTTTGGTAGGAATTTACTCTGAGTGATGGCCCTGATGATTTAAAGCAAACAAGATGGCAATACTGAAGTGAGTTTGTTGGAATTACCCAGTAAATTCCTCTATCTCCTCCCTTTTTGATAAGCACCCCAGACCAGGCTGTTTCACCCATACTGACTCTGGGTTCACATATAGAGAGGAGGCATTTCCAGAGGACACCTTCACAGCACTCCGGAAAGCCAAGGCCCTTTGTAGTACCACAAATGGATGCTCCAAAATGAGATCCTCAAAGCCATGAGCGAAAACACGGGCTCACCTTTGGGACCTCCATGAGGGGCAGGGACGTATGGCTTTTACCAATGCTCGTAAAACATTTTAGTCTTAGAATACAGAAAGGTTTGTTGGGAGTTAGCAAGTAAAATACTGTTGTATTCAAGATTAAAATTTAAAATCAAAAGGAAAAAGCTTTGTTAATAAATACAGACTTAACCTCAAGTTATTTTTCAGGTAAGTGACCACAGCTTGCTGGAAGTCACAAGAGAGAGAAATAAAAATCTAAAGTCACTTTAAGGTACCAGTTTAAACTAAATTGAGACTTCACAAATGCAAAGCCTGGACATGTTTCCTGGTATTGCTAAAAGGCAGAGTTAGTTCAACCACCTTAACCCAGGCTTTTCTAGCTTGGGTGCTTTACCCAACTAATCTTTTCCTCTGGGTTTCTGTATGCCTGGTTTGGGAGACAATTGCTGCATCTAATATCCTCTCAATCGATACAGGGGACTAAATTTCATATTTACATTTCACAGAGCATCCTCCTGCTCCACTAGTCTGCTAGTGGAGACTTTTCTGGGAACCCTAGAGAAAACACGTTCTGTTACCTTAAGAATAAATTAAACGAGAACTGTTCAGCAGTGGAATGACCTTCTGAATTCCTACTGATGGCGGCTGATACCATCTGCATGCGTCTCCTCGGCCACTGGTAGCACCTGCAGGCTGGTTGCTGTAACTATCCTCTGCGCAGTGAATTCTGAGCAGCAGTTTCCCCAGCGCAGTCTGCGATGCCGCACGTCACTCCTGCACTGAGCCAGGCAGCGGGGCCAGCCGAGCAGGGCACTGCCACATCCCATGAGTGTTTCTGTCTCCTGCTAATGCAAGGGACACTTAGAGGTCCCTAAGAGCAGGTGCAGGTACCACGGAGGTCGCTGCTCCAATGCCCCACTTGGAACAGGGCTGTTCCACCAGTAGGATCGAGGTGATGGGGCTTTAGCCGGCTGCAACTTGAAAACCTCCAGGACCAGAGATGCCCTTCTTGACTGACCTGTCCCCAGGCTGCAGCACCCTCTGTCTGATGTCCAACCTGAACCTCTCAGGCCCCAATTTCTAGCCATTGTCATCCGCCACTTCCCTGCTTCTGCATTCGACCCCCATTGGCCCAGCGGAGCTGGGGGGCTCCCCTTGGCCAGGAAACCGAGGACAGGGCTGCACTGCTTTGGGTGGGGGCTGCACTGCTTTGTGCCATCCTCTGAGCGCAGCTGGCACCGCAGGGCTGGTCTGGGAAGGGCTGTCGCCTTAGGGCAACCTTCAAGCTGGCTTCCCACTGCTGCTGTTCTGCAAGGTCAGCAGCCCTCAGCATGTCACCAAGTCCTTCCGTGGGCCTGGCGGAGCATCAGGAGTCCTGGGGCAACGCAAAGTACCCCCAACATCTTCCCATTTTGTGCTTACAGACCCAGTACTGAGCAGCGCTTATCCACGCTGGCTGAGTTCCTGGCTCGCCGGCAAGCCTCAAGCAGAGCACGAGGGTTTGGTTTGGATGACTAGCCTCATTTACCTGCTTTGCCATAAATTGTCCTAGTGTTGGCTGCCATTACTACACAAAAAAAAATAAAACAAGCCAGAGATTATGCAGTCAAGGTGCCAGCTAGCAGCTCTCCTGCCCATGAGCTGCCCTGGCACAGCCTGTCTGCCCTGCCTCCTGCTCCACTCCAGTTTGCCTTGATTTTTTTCCATTTGCTTCTGCAAAATCGTATTTGCTGTTCCTCATTCTGTAAAGTGGATTCCTGCTGTGTCTAGGTCTCCCACGCAAGACCTTCTGGAGTGGCTTTGGTCAACCAAAGCTCATGAAAAAAAGAAAAGCAATAAAAGTGGCTAATTAGAGTTGCAGAGCAAGCAGGCAGGTAGGCCTGCACCCTGGAGCCTGGTTCCCCATCCCTTCGGCTGCTGCTGCAAGGTGCTCAGCACCCAGGAGACCCCAATTCTGGCCAGCATCTTTGCTGCAGACACAGAAGTGCTGAAAGACACACTAGCATCTACAGAGCAGCCCTGCCAAGGGGCTCCACCACTGGCAGCTTTGGAAAAAATGATCCAAAGAGTGGCTGTATTTGAGCTGTCATGGTCCTATCAGCATGAAAATGTTCCCTTCCCTTCCCTTGTCCTCTCTGAAGCTGCAGCATTCCTGGTGGTAGGAGCAGAGTTTCCCTCTTTCCTTGATGGAGGGAGTGTGTTGTGCACGCAGAAGTAGAGCTCCCTCCATCCTAAGCCTGCCAGCCCTAGGAGCTCTGCCCTGGCAAACACAAGTGCAGCAGCCCGAGCACTGCCCCAGCTCTGCTCTTGCTGAGGGAGGTCAAAGCTCTGGCCCCCAGTTGTCCAGGGAGACAGCGCGAGCCAAGGTTGAAGAGGCTCCTAAAACAGGCCTGGGAGAAGAAGGATTCAGGGGAAGCTCACGACTCAGACACAGCTGGGGTAGGGAAAGGAGCAAGAAGGCTTCACAGTGCAGGCAGGACAACGGATCAGAAGGGACGTCTAAGTCCAAAGCCAGGCAAGGATAGACAGATAAAGAATCCCTCAATCCCTTCGTTGCAGCATCTACTGCACTTTTGCTGAGGGCATTTTGCTCACCCCACACTAGCTCCCTACCCCAGCAGACAGGACTTACGTCCCCTGCCCTGGCACAGGCCCCCTGAAAGTCGCCTGGGTCTCACCGCTGCCTGGTTTGATCTCATCTCCTTTATCCCCACTCCCTTGCTACCTTCTGAAGACAACAAGCCCTGCAGAAGTGCTGATGAAAGGAGTGGCTGCGAGAGCAGCTGGGCACGTCCTGCAGCTAACATCCTGCCCAAGAGACTGAGGCAACACGGAACTAGAAGAGAATTTTTCATAGCTAAGATGCAGCCCCGAGCATAAAGGAAGAGGAGCCGGTCACTACCCTGTCAGCCATCCCACAGCCCCGCCACCAAAAAGCACAGAGGGGTCCCCAGCAGGACCAAGAAGTGTCAGGATCCAGGTAGGTACAGGGGCCAAGTACGCTCTGCTCCAGCTGCTCAGGGGTCAGCCCTGCACAGGCTGCAGAGCTGCAGCTTCCAGTAGAGCTGCAGGAAGGTGCTGGGGCAAAGCCACAATCTAGCGCTCTGTTCGGAGCTGCATTAAAATGCATGAGCTGCGCTAGCCCTAATGATGAGCAGAGCTGTCAACAAGGAGCTTGTCCCAGCTAATTATCTCTAACAAGGGCAGAGAGTCAGGATCCCTGAGGAGCTGGGCAGCCACTTCCCTCTCAGCTCAGCTGCAAAAGAGCAAGAAGGCAACCAAATGTCATTCTGTTGGCCCGGCTAAGAATCATTAATTAGGCAAATGTGACCTTCTGTGCAAATTTGCTCTTGGGGACCCTGACTTGCCAGAGCTTGGTCACGCAGGCAGGCTGGAAACACCCCGCTTTCTACCACCCTGCTTCCCTCCTGCAGTGCTGAGCACCTCTCGCAAGGGCTCCAGTCTGCTCCCAGATCAGAGGGTTACAGAGAAGTCTCCGGTTCTTTGTGAAACATCACCATTTAGGTTATAAACCCCTGTATCCCCTCGCTCCTCCCCAGCACAGCCCTACAGCTGCCCTGTGCCTACCTGGCAATCACTGTTCTGCAGTTACACCTCTCCTGAGAAAGGAAAGGCTGGGAATCCCTGCTCCTCTCTGCCACACCACACTCCCCTGCACAGGGAACCCACCGTGTGCTGCTCTGAAAGCTCAGGTTCACTCTCATCACAGATATCTTAGCTTAGAAAACAAGATGGTACCTTTGGCTTTATGTGCTGGAGAGGGGAGGCACATCTCTCCCCAAGACACAGTTAAGTCTCTTGGAAGCCAACACCAGTCCAGAGAGGAGGCTTACACAAAACACCCTGCAAGTTCTGCACTCTCCCTTGACCCTGCAGCTGCAGGGAAAGGGGAAACAGCATGCTGCTTCTCCACCTCAAAACCTCATGCAGGGAGGACCATGGAGGACAAATGATGCCAGAAAGACAGAGTGCTGTTCAGCAGCATGTAATTATGGTAAGTGCTCCCCGAGTTCTTCAGTTTCTTGTTGCCAAATGGGAGCAAAGGCTCAAACACCCATTTCAATTAAACTTTTACCAATACAAGGTTTAAAAGTCATGAACTTGAACCCAAGGGCTTAGTGTGAGCTGCACAGCCACTGCAGCCATGGCAGGGCAGCTCAGCCCCACCTGCTGGCAGGCACCTGCTTGTGACACACGGTTTGGGCCCTGCTTCCAGGGCAGGGCAATCTCTTTTCTGCAGAAGGGGGCTGGAGCCCTGAACTAAGTTGTACCTCTTGGTCCTGAAGCTTGTGCTATAATATATTAATGAGCAGTAAATAGCAAAGTTTACTGGTATTGCAAATATGCATATTTCATTTTATATCAGGGATCAAGCTCTAAACAGCAGTCAACTATTTGCACAGGCAAAAAGAACCGCATTAAGTCAGTCCTCTGCAAACGCCTTCAGAAGCCACAGGACAGGAATTCCTTTCTCAACCAAGAGGAACAGTTCCTTGTTGAATTTAAGCTGCTACTGTTGGACTTTGATAAGTGCAACATGCTCCTGGGAGCACAGCATCAAATGTGGCCCCCTCCACACTTGTATGGTGCCGACAGAAGACTCGCTGAACCCCACAGCTTGATCTGCAGTAGAGAGTTGCTTCAAAGATTTCTTTTCTTCTATTTCTTCTGAAGTGCCTCTTCTTTCAGTTTGTTGACGAGCTCTTCAGCATATACTTTAAAGAGTGGGACAGGGTCCTGGAAGAAAGTGAAAGCTAGTTGAAAGGGCCGAACCCGAGCAGCAGCAAGGTTTGGGAAAAAAAAAAAAAAAAAACCCTAGCAGTGCGTAAAGTGTTCTGGCTGTGACAACTTGTACTCAGACACCTGCACTACTAAAGCCAGTATCACTCAATGACTCTACCCCCTAATGAGGGCAATGGCCAGAAGTCAGTAATCCCTTTTCATCTAAAAAGGCTTCTCGGGGAGGCACACAGGGAGAATATTCTCCTTCAAGCTGGGGCCCCACAAGGTGCAGGTGCTCGACATTACCTCATGCAGCTGGTGCTGCTGATCTCTGTTCCTGCTGCAGCTGCAACAGGAGCTAACAGACCAAGAGGAAACGTCACCAAGAGACCTTGTCCCAGTCAGGGAGCCCTTGGCTACCTGGGGTGCTCCTCACTCTGTGCTACGGCTTCTCACCAACTAGAGAGCAGCAGTGACTGAAGTGAAACAGAAGGTGACCAAACACAGAGATAGTTACACAACAAGTGACAAAATATGAGCCACCCCTCTAAAAATCCCTCTCCAGTTTGGGAGATCCAGCTTTACAATGCACTTTAACCCATCCTGGGTTTCACATGCTCAACCCCGTGAGGCACCTCAGGGATTCTGGAGCGCCCCATCTGTTGCAAAGGATGGGTAACTTGGATGATGTGCAGCCTGATGCAACTAAGGCACCCCTGTACTCACAGGACAAGCATTGCCTCAAACTCACCTTTTTTTCTAGCAGCCTCTGTTTTTCTATTGCTTCTTCTAAACTCAGGCCAACCCACTCAGCTTCCTCTTCTGGAATCACAAATTCCTGTGTTAAAGAAAAGAAACAAGTTGATTTAACTTTGCAGGTGACTGATACAGAAATCCTCTCCAGGACCAACTCACCCAAACACAGGATCAAGTAAGAAGACAACTAGAGGACTATAGTCAAAAGACTTAAATACCATATCCTTGCTCATCACATTTTTGGCAGGTAAACTTCCCTGTGCAAAAGCCTTCCTTTCTCTGGTCACTCGCACATGTTGCTCTACCTCTTCTTTTCAATAATTCTGCAGCCATTTCTCTGCACGACCCTATGCTTGCTTTGGCAGTTGCACAACGTTAAACAATTACACAAACACAACCAGCCCCTCTCGCTGCAGTATCACTGGAAACACTCACGCTATTAGGAGCGACAGCTCTTACTAATGCTCATTGCAGACCCCCAGTGACCTGATTCCAGAAAGACACGTTTTTATCTGCCTAACCAATCAGTAATAAAATCTGCAGCCCACAGAGAAACAAGAGCTTGACAAGTAATCTTTGGGTCTCCTCCACCCATATCCTTAGCCCTAAGGCCGGAAGCAGAGGCTCTGGCTTGCAGGGTACAGGATACTGGTGCGGACAAGCAGCAAACACCAGCCTGGGCAGCAGAGCAGGGGCTGCGGGTCAGGAACCCACCCGATACTTGTGGTAAATGGCCTCCCTCTTGGCTGGGTCATCCGGGTGCAGCTTGGGGTCCTTCCTCGCGAGGCGCAGCAGCATCGTTCGCTTCAGATCCATGCCGAGCTTCGAGCACATGTCCACCTTGGGGGTCTGCAGGAACGAAGTCTGATGTTGATAGGCAGCTCTTGCAGATGGCCAAGAGTCACCAGCACCGGGACAACGCAGGTGGCTCGTCTATACCGCGCAGGAGCAAAGATTCCCCCAGCCTTTTCTGCAGCTAACATGGCTGTGATCTGAGTTACTTAAACTGAGGGCTGGGAGCCCTGGGGCTACACAACGCACCAGCAGCTGCAGATCCCCACGTACATGTGCCTGGGGGGACACGTTCACCAACAGGATATGCTGGGGCCCCGCCAGCTCGGCCGTGCACCCTGCTCTTGCCTTGAGGATGTAGAAGTCGAAGCCAAAGGCCTCGTCGATGAGGTCCAGCGTGCGCATGGTGACGGTGATGGTGAGCGTGGCGTCCAGGATCTCGCTGTAGAACTGCCGCCTGAAGAGCTGCGGCTTCCACGTCTTGGGCAGCCGCGTGGAGAGCTGCGCGGAGGGGCCCGTCAGCGCCGCGGCACCAGCACCGACGGGCCAGGCCCTACGCGGGGCCGCGGCACCGCCGCGCGGGGGGCGGGGGGCAGGGGAGGGAAGGGCGGTCTCACCTTGTCGTTGCGGGCGTAGCGGTAGCCGCGCACCCAGCCCTCGCCGCCCCAGAGCCCCTGGTGCGCGGCGGGCGGCAGGTGCACGGGCACGGGCACGTCCTGCACGCGCTCGTGCTGCCCGGTGCGCGGGTTGTAGCGGGAGCGCACGCCCAGCGGGCGCCAGTGCACGGGCGTGGGCGGCGTCGGGTCC
>VWPW01010630.1:830-59608 GCA_013389825.1 Crypturellus undulatus
AGGCGCGCGGGGGCCCCATCGCGGCGGCGGCCCCGGTGCCGGCGCCCGAAAGTAAAAGGGCAGAGGCGGCGCAGGCTCCTCCTCGAGCCTGACATCACCGCGGCCCGGCCCGGCCCGGCTCGGCCGGGCCCCCCTCGCTGCTCTGCTGCCCCCCCGGGCCACGCGCTTTATCGCGCAGCCGCCCCCGCCGTGCGACCGGGACCCCCTCCGCTTGGCCCCGGCCGCCCCGTCCTGCCCCAACCCACGGCGAAGTTTGCAGGAGCGGAGCCAACGGGGCCGCCCCCGGCGCACACGGGGCAGCTCCATCCTGCCTCGGTGCCCGGGCTCCCTCCATCTGGCCGGAGGGGACAGCACTGCCCCAATAAGCCACTCCACACCCCTGTCCTGCCCGGGTCCCCCTGCGCTGCCGGGGCTCCGGTTCGGGTGGTCGCGTTGCAGCGCGGCCCCCTCTCCCGCGTCCCAGCGCGCTGGCTGTCGCCGAGCAGCCTCACATGAAACTTGCCCTGCTCGGGACACGCCGCACGGCTCGAAAGTTTCCTGCCAGATGAGCATGAAACAGCCTCAGACTTAGCCCGCGCCGAGGCGAGATGAAGCCCCCGCCAAATCACTTCAAGTTTTTTATTGCTTACAGAGCTAACGTGCTCGGCTGCTTCAGGCGCCAGCAGCAGTTTCAGGCTGCAGCTCCTTGCAGTGGCGGTTGCACGGGCTGCCCGTGTGGGAGGTAGAGGATTTCCCTTTATTGTTCTAAAATTACCCGTCCCGCTGCATGCTGGTGTTGGGAGCGCGGACAGCCCTGCGCGAGCCAGCGTCCCCGCATGCTGCCCTGCTCCAACACGGGGCTTTCCCCTGCAGCGGCTTCCCAGTCTGGTTGGATTTGCACAAACAGGATACCCAAGCAGAATCCAGCGTTTCCAACTAGGGTGGTTGCAACAAAGCTTCACAAAGCGATAAAGGCAGCACTAGCTACACATCTGTAGCAGCATCTTCGAACAAGACCCTGGCTTGCTCGACACACTCCCCCATCCTTACTGCTGGGGTTTGCTCAGCGGAAAGCCACGAATCCACAGCCTGATGCTGACAGCCTCCAGAAGGCCTCTTTCCACCCAAAAGATGGCACTGATGAGCACACACAAGCTAAACACTGAGTTTAGATTCCCAGGCCAGATCGCCTGCATCCTATGGCAATATATTTTATAAAGGATGAAAAAGTATGTATAAAGCCTTTATAAAATAAAACATCCTTTATAAAATAAAGCGTTCCCATCAATAAGACAGAAACTCTAAAATGCAGCTAAATAACATGCCATTACAGAACTCATTTAAAGTAAGGACGTTTAAGCAAGGATTTACCATAGGAGAAATGTTTCCCATTTCCATCATTGTACCAGTCCCCAAGAGCATCTCACCCAGTAACACCTGAAAAGGAGACATTAACACCCAGGCAATTTTGCATTACTCGGGTGCAGCCCCTTCCTCCAGCAGGTGCTGAATTTGTTCAGGTTTTGGGGCAATAACTGCAAACCTACAATGTTTTTCCTACCATGCTATTTTCTTTCTGCCCTCACTGCTTTAATATGGAAGATTCCTGTGCTGGAATTAATTTATGATGAGCTTTGACATTTTGAAGCCTCAGCTCTAGAAATTGCATGAATACATTTTGCGAGGGGGAAAATGCAATTCCTTTTTTTTTTTTCCCTTCAAGTGGAGTTCTGTCTCCTGGGGTGGCAAAGGAGAGTTAGGAAGCACCAAGTAAGCGTAATTCAAAGGCTCAAAAGCCAGGGAAACATTAATAGAGATGGCTGAAGGTGGCGGTGGATGCTCGTGCAGCCAAGGCCATCACTGGCGCTTGCCACGCAGTTCTGCACTTGTTTTTCCTCGTGGCATCGCTGCTCCGCTAGCGCGTCCCCAAATAACCGCTGCAGGAGCATGCCACTAAAAGAGGGTTTAAATGCACAAAACGTTCCTGTGTGCCTGAGGAGTCAGATAGCCCCGGCACAAAATAATGGCAGAATCTGAACCCGAAAGAGGCCGTGACCTAAAAAGTCTCCCAAAATTATGCATCAACTACACGGAATGCTTTCGCTCCAAAGCAAGCAGCATGTTTGATACGGGAAAGAGTTAAGGAAAAAAAACACAGCAACACGGAAAGCCTCTGTGGTATAAGAAATGATTGATATTATATGCTAATTAATTGAATCCCATCCATCACCCTGTTTGGGAGAAGGAAAAAAATATAGTTTGTTTTTATTTCCCTTTCCTTTCCCTGCTCCCATCAGAGGGAGTGGGGAAGCGCAACTGCTGTCGCCAGGGTTTGCATTGTTTTGGTCTGAAATCACTGAAAACCCAAGGAGTTTCTGCAGCAGAGGCACCGCTGCAGCACTCCACGAGGATTCAGTTTATTGCTTGCTTTTCCTTCAGTCGTACAGGAACCTTTCCCCATCCCAGCCAACATCGCCAGCTCCTGCAGTTATCTTGAAACCCAGCCCAGGTCTGTCCAAAATCTTGGCCCAGGTTCAGAAACCTCAGACGAGTTTTTAAGCTGATGATGAATTAAGGTACAAAGCGAATGTTTTCTACTCCTGGAATTTGTTATTAAAAGTCCTGAGTTTCCAAAGTGGACAGATAGTTCCTAGCTGAGCAATTAATTACCTTCGTGGTGTCCTCGCTGCGCTGAAACGCTGCCCGTTAATGGATCCCCATCATCCAAGAGGCACTTAGCACCTGAACGCTTTTTTTGAAATGAGGGGCAGGAGGAGCGGGTTGTTCTACTGATTTATTTTTACAAGTCATGCTTGCCTTGTAGCTCCCCTAGAAGCAGCTTCTTCCAGATATTTGATATTTGGAGATCAGGGTGGATATGGATCTTGTGATCTCTTCTCATGTCTCACAGGAAAAGAAATAAAAAAGCACCATGAATTAAGATGATCTGACATTTCTTGGTCAAAAATGGTGCGTTTTGAACCTTGTCAATGGAAATGAATCCCCATATTTTCTGGAAAAATAGATCCGTTTAAATCTGTTTTGTGAGAAGTGATACCAGATTTCTGATTTATGTATTTTAAGACCCCATCCAGTCAAGCTCTGACTTGGCTAGCCTTAAGAAAAACCCAGATGTTTCAGAGCTGAGCAAAATACCACACAGCAGCACTGCAAAAGCCCTCAAAGAAGCTCCTGCCAAGGTTTACGAGTAACATTTGGATCCAATAAGGCTACAGGTGAGGTTCTTTATGGTCTTGTTTTTCACATAGACTCCCCAGCTGCCCACAGGTCACCCAGCTGCTTCCACTGGCATCCGAATCCCATGGGAGAAGCAAATCCCGGAGGGAGCCAGATCCCACCACTAAGCCCAGGCTTCCGCTAGTTTCCATCACCCCTTTGGCAAAATGAGGACTTTCCTGGTTGTACTTCATCTCATCTGCAGGCATTTACATAGAGCTGCAAAAAATATATATATCTTAAGAAATGACTATTCCATAGAAATGCCTCATGTTCATAATTCCCAGACACTTGAGAATTATGTACATAAAAATAACATGAAAAAAAATCTGCAAGGGGCAGCAGAAGGCAAGAACAGGAGCAGGATGTACTCTCGGGTTGGCTATAAAGCTATATACTGCAGCAGTTTGCTGTAGCTATACATTGCGGCACTTTGCTGTAGCTATATATTGCTGCAGTTTGCTGCTAGGCTTCTCCTCCATACAACGGGTGTTTTTAAAGCTCTTGTCACCAAGATCCCACCTTGACTCAGGTCTCGGTGCTGCTGCTCCAAATCCAGGTCTCAGCAATGTGTTGCTGTTACGTGAGGAACACAAGTAAATCCATTACCTACCTGTTGTACATGGAGTTCCCAAATTTATAGATTGTCTATAACCCTTTAGTTTTCTCTTTTATCCCCCATAATTCGTGTAACTGTAATTTCCCACTAATGTAAAAGGTAACCCTAGTTGGACTATTGTCATTCAGCAAATCTAACCTTGCAGACATAAATATGATGATGCTGTATACAAAAAGGCTGGCCCAGGAGCACATTTGTGGAACGCACCGTCTCGCTGGCCCCAGGCTGTCCCAGTTGCTAAATTAAGCGGGAGGATTTGCAGAGTCAATTCTTTCCTGTAGTTTGTCACCGTTCACTTCTTCCTCCAGCCCTTCCTATCAGTTACCTGATCCTGCACATGTCAACATCCCACACGGTTCTTTGGCCACTGAACACGGCAAACTACATGCAGGGCAACTCAAAGCTACCTAAGAGACAGGTATGAGGGAAGAATAAACATGGGTTTGGATTAAGCTATGGATTTAAGGAGCTTTGGTTCTCCCAGCTCAGAGCTCCTAATATGACATACACTGGGATCCACTGTGATGATTTCAGCTTATACTGACCAGGATCCCAATCCCCTTTTCTTCTGTTTGTTTTCAGTCTTGGCTGTTCGTACTGCAGGTTCTTCTGAGGAGGATGATTTTAAGGTTGAGACACTAGTGGGGGTGCAAACACAGTGCAAGCTTCCAGCACAACTGCAACACAAGGAACGACATCCCTGAACTCTGCTGCCTTCTGGGCTCTTATCTCCTAGACATGAGGCTGTCAGAACCAGATCTACCAATTTACAGACGGGGGTCTTCAAAAAACAGAGCTTTTACCTTCACGTATCTCCTCAAAACAAATGCCTTCACACCCTGACCCACTACAAAACATTCTCATTTCTCTAAAAAACAAAAACCAACCCACCACCATGAACCCAAAGGAAGATAATTACAGATGATAACAAAACGTACATGGCTTAAAAGATAGGAGGCCTTTTTCATAATGGTATTAACCAACTGCAACTTGTACTGGACAGATAACGCTCAGAGCCAGGTCCCATACAGACCCTCAGGGACACTGAACCTTCATGAAATCCACAGCATCCATAGTCACAGTTTGGCTCCAGGATGGGAAAAAGTAACACATTCCCACCCACAGTGGGAATTCCCACCCACCTTCCTTCCTTTCACCCATAAAATGTTAAGCTGATAAACTCCTACCCCTGATTTCGCTCATGTATTTTAAAGGATACTACAAAAACTACACTTTTATTTCATTGATTTATACCACCGCTTAGTATCCGAAAAGAGTGTGACTGTTACTTAATTCAGTGCATGTGAAAATGAAGGTTTTTCCCCCTGCTGCTGTTTTTGACAATGTATCCTCGTATCTCCTGCAATGCTGCTCCTTCTTTTCCTTAGAAATCTTCTTGGTTATGCAAAGGCCCACGTACCAGTCTGGCTTCAACTCACAGAGCCTCAAAAATTACTGAGCCTTTTGGGTTATGGGGTGGGAAACCAACTGCAAATCTCAAAAAAAAGGCTACTTTGATCGTGTGGTTGGAGCATCCCAAACCACCACAACTGTTTGGCCTTATCAGCAGTAAGCCAGTGGCCAGAGGGAAAGAAAACACTGCCTTGAATTTCTGCCAACACGGGCTTTACAAAAGCACCACCTCACTAAGCAGCAGCCTCTCGATTTATAGTGCAATGAGTGGAAACAAAACTATTGGCAGAAAAGAACAGATGCCTTCACCCGTGTCCCTGACACCGTTTGTCCCTACAGCCTCGGAGGCAGCAGCTTCTACAGCAAGGTTTCCCTCAACCATTACTGCTAATGACGTCAAAAGCCGCCACACCAAGAAACATCAACGCGTCCCTTTTCAAATATATAATAGCGAAGTTGCTCTGCTTAGCACCTGCGATGGTAGCCAGGAAACCAGTCCTCTGCTGCCCGCTCCTCTCTTGCCAACACGATGGGAGGAGGACACCAAGCGCTGGTACTTACGGCACGATGAAGGGATCTAGTATCTGCTGTGCTGGTTATCGCAGTGGAAGAGGCAGAAGCCTTGGGGAAAGTTTCTCCAAGAGCAGCAGGTTGAGCCCAAAGATGAGAAACTCAAGGCGTGAAGTGCTCTGCATGCACAGAGCAGTAGGCAGGAGCAATAGCTGCCGTGCTGGCCACTCCTGATCACTTCCTTGTCTTCTACGTGCTTAGGGATGACATCCAGCACGAGTTGTTCTATCACCCATCCGTTCTGCCACAGGATGGGATAGCAGACTTACTTGACCAAAAGCAGCAGGTCCCCTTCAAGCTACCACTAGCCAAAACACTACTAGCAAAAGGGGAAAGTTGTTAGTATATCTGACTCATCACATTCCAGTTTTGGTGGAGAAGGAATGGTCACCCACCAAAGGGCCACCTGGCTTTAATGAGCTCAGCTTTCCTGTCAGATGCTGGTGGGCCAGGGGGACTCCCTCTTCTCCCCTCAGGAGGGATCACGGCCTTGTTTCAAGATGGGAATTCAGTTGCTTAGGACCCATCAAGGAAAAAGTTAGCCCAGGAATGTCTATAATTAATCACTGCTGAGCTCTGGGGTTTTCTTTGGTTTAAGCTCTTTGTTACAGAGAAATGCGGGTCTGGGCAAGCCCATACCTCAGGAGGGAATGCACTGTGCAATATTTAGATGCAAAAGTGCTCTAAGTGATACAAAATTTTGCAGGAGCATCATTACAGTTGTGCATCAAACTGCAAAAGACACCAATACATCACGGTGCAGCTTGTCAGCGAGTCAGATCAGTACCGTGGAAAGTTGGCAGCTTGCCCAACTGCATTAACTGCAAAGGTCGCAGATGAGTTAATTTGATCTTAATAGCTGATAATAAAAATTGACCCTCATCAGGGGATCTTGCCGTGCTTTGAATTGGTAGCAGCCAAGTATCAGTAAAATTCCCCCATCAGTCTTCACAGAACTTGCATGTTCTCATAATTTTACTCATCAGTCACCAGCACAGACCTTCCCAAGTCAGCCCCGTGCCTTGCTTATTTGCCTGCTCTCTGAATTCAGCAGAGCAGCATCTGTGCTGATGTCACGAGCGCAGCAAGGCACCTCCACCCGAGCGCATGTGTCTCCAGTGGGTCAGAGTCCCAGGGAGCCCTGGGGAAGTTTCAGTGCAGAGCCACATCCAGACAACAGATCCAAGTTCCTTGGAGCCGAGCAGACATATACAAAAGGAAACACTCCCAAAAGCAGCATGTCTAACGCAGAACAATTTGAATTGACTCAGAAGTTAGCCACATAAACCCAGCAACTTCCCTCTTGCGTCTATCAGAATTGATGCTCAGGTCAAGGTCAAAAATATTTGTAAGTAAAAATTTGGAAGCCCAGAAAAAATGAATGTGCCTTCTGCAGGGCCCCTGGTCTGCTTTGGTCTTTGTATGAGCAGCAAAGACCCTTTCCTTCCCTCTCTAGCAGAACTAATCCTCAAGCAGGCCAGACTGGAGACATGACCCATCGCAGCCAGTAATAACCTAGGGCATGGAGCTGGACGGCCACCAAATTCAAAGGCATCCAAAGAGCTGTGCTACAGCAAGCACGGAGAGAGGTTTCTGCTTTCTCAAGCTTTTATTTCACAGATCGAGGAAGAAATAAAGTCCAAAATTATCAGGCATTGAATGAAATGAAAGGCAGTGATTTCCCCTTCCTTTTTATATCTATACATATGTATTTGTATCTATGTGTGTATATATTTATGTATGTAAAAAGTGTCAGAACAGATTTGTGTTGCTGGGGCTCAGCACCAACTTGCTGTGTGCCCTGGAGCCTGTGCTTCGCTCCCAGCCGTGCTCCCATCCAACTGGACAACACGGACAGAGGTGGTTTTCCCCGAGGGAGCCGAAGTGACCCCGACAGAGGCAGTTCACCCAGGCCTCGCTCCCACTCCTTGGTTGGAGGTGAGAAACGCAGCAGTGCCTTAGGGAAGCAGCTCCTGTGGGAGCTCAGCACAGCGTGGGCTTGAGCAGAATTAGCCAAGATAAAGCTCAGCGTTTTCTGCTGAATCATCCATCCTTTCAGTTGAGAGATCTTTATTCAGAAACAGTTATGTTTCCAGCTCCCATATTGGAAGGGATGTGGGAAACGGTTCTGGAAATCTCCTACGATCTCACTTTACAGCTTCACAGTACTGAGGAGGTCCATATCTGCATCACCGCACGGGAACGGGCAGCTTCAGTTCCAGCTGTGGCTGCACTTCATAACTCTCTGGCACTGACTGCAGCCTTTTGCCTAATGCCTTAAAGTACTTGCTAAGACCTTGGTAATTGAAAGGCTGAGGTAGAAAATCACCGTATTGCACAGGCAAATTCACACTGTGAGGGGAGAAGTGACTGGCCCGGCAGGTTGCATTCGCTGGCCGCGCAGATGAGCCCAGAACCGTCAGGGCTCGAGGCTGCTGCTCTGCGACGCAGAACACGCTGACGCCGTGTCCACCCAGAGGACATTTGGAATTGGGTGCCGTAAGCTTTTATAGCAGCGAAGGAATTTAGAGCTCAATAGCACTGGTAATTGAATTCTGTAAAAGGATTAGAGTGTCCTCAATAACTCATCCCTGCACTGGACTGGCTCTTTCATTGCTTCTCTTCTCTTCTTTTTTTTTTTTTTTTTCTCTTTGTCTTTAGGGTAAGGTTTGAAACCTGGAAATGCTGCAGTCTGCATAAACTAACTAGCTAAACAGAAATCACCACACAAGCCTCGAGACAGTAAATAACCATTCACGTCCTTTCCACGTATTCAAGTATTTTCCAAGGCACAGTGGCAGCGACTAGCATTTAGAAACACTTTCTGAAGGGACAGCTTGACTTTCCTTTTTTTTTTTTTTTCATTTCCTCTTTTCCTTCCCTCTCCTCCTTCATTAAAACTGATTCCCGAACTCCGCTGTGCTGATAAGGGAGGAGCGGTGGTAGCGGCCGCGGGCGGCAAAGTCGGCGTTCTCCTCGGTGAGTTGCGTGGTCTCCATGCCCACTGTCGCAAAGGACGGGGTCACCACGAAGTGCTCCTCAGGTGACGGCCTTCGCCTGCAAACACAGCACGGACTCATGTCACACAGGGTTTGCAGCCAAGCTGTGGGCCTGGTAAACGGAGCCCCGCCAGGGCCACGGCAAAAATAGACAAAATTGTCCTCAGCGCCCTTAGAAGATACATAATTCATCAGAAAACTTTGGGGGTTTTTTTGCTAGCAGATGCAGAAAAACTACCCCCCTCCTCACTGCCCAACTAGCAAATATACATTTTCATAATGAATATGCTTCCTCCTTGGAATTGTTCTATTGTTTGGAATTGTTCCAGCGTAGTTGCACTTTATGGTGAAAGCAAATAAAAGGCTGGCTATGCCAAAGATTTACGTGCCTTGCAGGGAGAGGAGCACGAGCCATTGCTAGTGATAAATCTCCTTATGCAGGTTTCTCCCACTCATGCAGCACAGCAGCGGTGGGCTTCAAAAACAAACCATGCAATCCCCAAAAGCTAAAACTGAACTAAAATTGTCTTTATGCCAACAGCAGCAGCAATGCTGGCATTAGGATAATGCTCCCATCGCAGGTGGAAAAGCCACCAACCAGGTGGGGACCTCAAATCTCACTGTATTATACAGGGGCAGAAATGGCCCCTATCCCTTCTGGGAAACCCAGACATGGGGATGGAATTAATTATTACTAGGAGCAAAATGAATTAACAGAGCCGATTAATATGCTATTATTACCACCCTATTTAAGGTATTCTGGGAAAGAAAAGTCCAAGACATTTGCTAATACTATCCTGTACAAGCTCAATACTGAATGACTTCCACTGCACACTTCATTTATTGAATTTGTCCATACAGCTATTGCTGCCTCCCCCCAAATTTTCTATCAAGCCTAGAGCACAGCTGGTGCACATACACCTCTTCCACCACTCCCACAATAATTTGCTTTCAAAGGATGATATATGGAGGAGACAGTCTCCATTCCTCATTTACCACCAGGTTTGCAAGCCTTGGGTAGGAAGATAAAACTTCGGGCCCCAGACATGGTTAGCCAAAGTGCCAAGGAACAAGGCTGGAGAAGCTTCAACTCCCTCTCTCTGCCATGATATGCCATGCAGACAGCTAACAAGAGTAAATGTTATTTCTGCCTTTAAATAAGGATAACTTTGAGTATCCAAGAAGTGGCAGATGGATTGCTTAGGGTGGCAAACAAACCAGCTCCCTCCAAGCTTTGTGTGACCTTAGTGGGTCACAGGAACAACGAACACTGCCTCGATCAATGCCAAGTGGCTGGTACTGACCTGCACGAGGTGACCAACATCAGCTTAATCCAGCTGAAGAGACTGAAGTTGGCTGCTGCTCCTGCAGATGAAAGACAGGAAGAGTCACCAGTAGGGCCAGAAAGGTGCCAGAGCCCAGAGCAAAGATAGCAGCAGAAGCACGTGGAAGCAGATGGAGACATGGCAGCGCCTGCTTAATTTAGCTTAAGCTGTTGGGAGAAAGAAAGAGGTGAAGGGACCTGTCAAAGATCCTGCAGCAGAGCCAGTGCTCCTAACGTGTTTAGTTCATTGTCCAACTAAGAGTCTCTCAAGTCAGCATCTCTCAACCTTTCTAACGAGAAGGGTCATTCCGTCTTTTGGAGAAAAAATTCCTAGCTTTTTTGGTCCACTGTGGCCACAGAATGGCTTTCACTCACAACCCAAGGAAAATCAGGGTATGCTTTGACCATTTTCCTTTCTTACCTTTTGTTTACTCTGTGTTGCTTTCTTGAATGTGTGGAAATGCATGTGCAAGAAAAGACAAGGAAAAAAAAACCCTAATACTTCCACAGATACAATACAGCAAGTGGAAAGAAACGGAAAGTATCATCCACAATCTCAGCTCTATATCACTATCACATACAGACAAATAGAAATCAACTGCAGTTGGCAGAAAACATTGTGAGTAAATATACTGATGGTTCCTGAAATACAACTATTCTTCTGTTTCTTATAGTTTGTGTTTCTGAAATTTAGTATCTTATAAACTCACGTTTAACAGTCCTTCACCTAAATAAACACAAGTGGCTTTTTCTAACTTGGTTTAAATGATATATGAACTCAAGTTCCTTTGACTTTTCTCATCCAGGCTTTCTTGGTTGCAGACATAAAAGTGCACGTATGCAGGTAGGTACCTGTGTATGTATGTATGCATGTGTACATGTGTGCACACACACTGTGTGCGCATTGCCCTCTCCCTCCAGAGAGCCCAAACCACTTCTGTACCTCTGCCAAGGAGCTGCAGCCTCTAATGAGCTGCTTTCTGAATGTGCTTTGCTATTTAATTTTGAACTTATTTAAGCTGATCACATGCACAGACCTTTCTAAGTCCTTTGTCTAAGAGTATTTTCCCAGATTACATTCCAAACACATTCGACCTGTTTATTTCTGGAATCAAAAGGCTCCCTTGTTTTGAAATTATGAATGCTTAGATTTAATGTGATACTCATCATAATTCCCATTTTCATTAAAGTTTTCTCAGGTGGGTTTAGATTGATTAATTAAGTTTATTAAAATGTATTTACAAGAGATTTTTCTCATTGCTGTGATACATTTACAATCTGTCATCCCTATTAATTCTTACTGTCGGTACCTCTTTTTACATCTTACAGTAGAATACAATAAAATAATAAACACTGTTAAACCCATTTAACTAATGCTAGTTACAGTAAGAATCAATAATAAAATTAAAGAGTCAGATAAAAATGTACTACAACTAGCAAGGAAACAAAGCCTATCATTTTCTGTGTCACATGCATATTAAACACAAGAATCTCAATTCCTAATTAACTTAAATTAAAGCTTAATGAATTTTTAAGCAGATTTAATAGTGCAGGAAGAAAAAAAATACTCACCAATGGGAAGTCCTGGACTCACTCGGCCAATGTAAAAATACAGGATAACTGCTGCACCCAGGCTAACAAGGGTGTAGATCCACTGAATCACAAACATTATTAGGAGAGACACAATTGCCTGTTGAAAACACAAGTTTTAGGGTTACTCCAGAGTATGTGAGACAGAAAATTGCTGCACTAACAATCTTTTTTTTCCTGCAAAATCTGGAGGCTATGTTCTGGTTTTGCTCTGGGGCAAACAGGCTATGGGACAGCCGGCAGTTCAATGGACGCTGAAGGAATATTCACGTTCAGACACAGCCTTGAGTAGGTTCAGCAATTTACGCTTGAACTTTGCAGGTGAACACAGGTTCACACAGCACCTCCTTAATACATGGGGCAGCACTGGGACTGTTCCCATTACGACAGTGTCAGTAACTTTTTTTTTTTTTTTGCCAGAAATGCTGAATCAATGTTTTAAATTCATCCAAGCTGCAGAAGCCTTGCTGCCCTTCGTTTGGGAGGATGAAGGCACATATAGAGGCTCACCAGCTCCCAAGGTAGCTGTGACTTGCAACCATGATTAAAACTGACTTTCAAGGGGCATATGTATCATCTTCATGGACTCAAATTAGGAACAGCTTCCCACTAGCAGCATAGCAAGCTACCCATTTGCAAACGGACAGCATGGAAAGAAAGAGCTAAATGAGTCAAAAACTGCCACAACTGATGAAGCTCAGGAGTGAGGGCAGAGTGGAAAGAGCCAGGATGAATAAATACATCTGAATTTTGCATCTAAGAGGTTGTTTTTTTTTTTTTTTGATTGCTGCTCCCTTCTCAACTCTGTGGCGCTCGTCTCCCAGGTCTGCATATTGACAGGAAACTAAATTTCCTTTAATGAACACGTCAATCACCTCTTTACAGAAATTCCTCTGTGGCCCTACAGAGCTGGCCACTCTGAACTCCGTGATGACATCGGAGAGTCACGTTAGTCACTGAACCCAAACCCAGCAGGCAGTCTCTTAGAGACATCATCACTAGAGGAGAAACTCCCAAGACTCATCCCACTCACCACGCTGCAAACCAGCAGCACATTTTGCCAGTAGCTGGCTGCTGCGCAGCTCGCACAGCATGATTTGAAAAGTAGGTGTCAAACTCAATCTGAGGATTAAATTAATAGGGCTTGCTGTGTTGTTCAGGGTGTTTATTATATTTTATACACTGCTCTGAAATCCTCAGCCATGCAGCAAAGCCATATGGTTCATTCATTATGCATAACTGACCCCTTTTCTGTCATCTGCCCATTAATCCATCTTCCCAAGATGAATTTAAATGTCTTAAACTCCTCAGCAGCTTCAGGCAGATGCTGTTTGAAAGTTATTTATTTTTTTTAAATAATGTGCTGGAGGAATTTTCTTTCTTCAAAATGCGGAATTTTGCACTTGGCTGTTGGATCAGCAGTTAGCAGTTTTTTGGAATTGACATACTACCTTGAGTACTTAGTTCAGGTTAACTAGAACCTGAACTAAGGTTCAGGTATACTAGAAACAAAAGCTATTTTTAAGCACTAGAACGTATTTACACTGCACTAAGTGGTGAATTTCCTTCCATTTTCTACAGTCACAAAGAAGTGCTCAAAATAAAAGTACTTACACCAGCAAAGGAAACCCAGTGATTGCAGAACTTGGAGTAGAAGGATATTGGTATTTGCTGAATTCCCAACTCTAGATTTTGTTGCTTTACAGCTAAATCTATTTAAAAAAAAAGAGAGCATAAGTGGGTTTTTTCCTCCCTTTTTAACATTACCCAGTTACAGAAAAGCAAAACAAATTCCAGCTGACATCTGGGTATCCCAAAGTTTAACCAAAACTTCTAACAGGAAGGCAATAAGGAAGTGCCAGGAAAAAGGTATTTCCAGCTCTGGTCCATTCTAAGATCACATGTAAGTCACTGCCTACCTGGGCCTCGGTTTCTGTATTCGTAGAAGCAGAGAAATAAAGCTTTTCTTCTTCAGAAGGGTTTCGAGCTGCCTAACACTGACTAAACAGTAAAGATGCTGGACTGCAAACTCCATATAAGATGCAGCATTAAGTACCCATATTGCCTAAAATATAAATTCACACTCTTGGCGGTGGATGATGAATAACAGATTGTGTTTGCAGCATGAGGATCATTTCATTTTGATAGCCAGAGTTTTAAACTCACATAGCTCCATCCCTCCTATCCCGCATCCAGATGAAATAAAGCCCTAGGTACACCCCAAATCTTTTTAATGTACAGCATTAAGAATGCATTGGTAGAATAATGAGTATACAGTGAAACTCTAGACTAAATATAGTCCTGCTGGCTTCTCTGTAATTAATCTCCCATAGGCAAATTACACTGGAACCTCTCCTGCGATTCATTACAGCGAACTCCCACCTTACCTGTAATAAAAGATATTATTGCTATGAATCACTGAACGACAGCCCTGGATAAAGCGAGTTTCTTGCTTGCCTCTGGAAAGGCCCTGGGAGGACAGAGGTGATGACAACAGAGGTGTCCACCGCGTAGCCTTTACCTTCCGCTCTCCGCCCGGGGAGAACCTGTGTCTCCCTAGGGAGCCGCTGGTCCGCTTCGCCTCGCTCCGATCGCGGCGAGTCCCGTTCCAGCCAACGCGGGGCCCCTGCGCCCGGGGCGCTCTGCTCCGCGGGGCCCTCTGCGCCGGGCGGCACCGCTTCCCTGTGGCCACAATGAGCAGGGCCAGCGCCGGGCTCGAGGTCCAAGAGGAAGCTGTCCTGCAGCGTTTGCTTGGCCGGCTTCTTGAGCTTTCTCTGCTTGGCTTTCTGGGTTAAATTCTCGGCTGCCTCTTTTTTTTCGCAAGTGCCAGGCTCATTATGAAACGGTTTGAAAAGCTGGTCCATGTCCCTGGTGAACTCCAGCAAGGTGCCATTTGATCTGCTGTGGATTATCCCATCTGATCCGTAGGCGGAAGGCTTGTTCAAAATTAAAGGCTGGGAAGAGTGAGCAGGCCTCAAATTTTCCATCTGCATCTTCTCAGGCTTCTGCAGAATGTTGTAAGTCAAGGAGACTGAGAAATAGGAATAGTCTACAGCAATGTATGTCAGCATGAAGATGATGGTGACTATAGGAGCAAGGACATTCACTTGTCCGATGAAGACAAAAGCCATGGTGATGAGACTGGTTAAGCATATTGCAGCCACTGGAGTCTTGTTTGGTCCTCTCTAGTTCACAAATAGAATAAACTTACATTGAAATTAATATTCACACACCCATCCACCATGATGTGCGGGTGCCCCTCTCCCTGTGCTGTGACAGGTCCGTCGGCACCTGCTTAGCCATGAAAAACAAACACACACATCCTGGGAGACTCGCTGGCCTGGGAAATGAAATATGGGGCTGCCGAGCTGCCTCCTCCCCTCCGCCACTCGCTCCCTGTTTGCCTTCAGAAAATTCATTACACCTCATTCCGCATCTCCGTGGTTAAACAATGTCATTAAAGCAGCAATAACCCTTCACAGTGATTTGTGGGGCTTAGGGGAAGGCTGGCAATAAAATACAGTAATTAGAGTTAACTGTTCATTTCTAATCTCCCTACGAGTCACCACATCACTGTCTACCTCTGTATGATGCCACTGGAGAGGTTTTACTACCAGGTAGGCGAAGAAAGACCTGCCTGCTTAGAGGAGTGCCATTCTTGCAGGAGATGCTTAGGACCATGCCCTGACACGAGGCTGAGCTAAACCCATGGTCTTTTGGGACTCTGGCATTTCTTGCCTTTCTTCCACCAAAGCTGCATCTGCCCGACACCCAGAGGAGAGCAGCAGGAAGGTTATGTAGCCAAGGATGCTGACGGGTCAGGAAGAGCGCGGGACATGCTGAGCTGCAGTCAGGAAGGCAGGCAACCAGGAGATACACACTTTATTCTCCTTTGGGAGCAGGGTAAGGTAGGGAGAGGATGAGAAAGAGAGAGACAGAGCAAAATGTGTCAAGCTGGCAGGACATGGGGTGGAAAGACCAAACTATCTGCTCAGGAACTTTAATGCCCTCCTTTGACCAGTCTCTCTCACTGTTTCTGTATTTGAAATACCTGTGCGGGCCACCAAAGATCTTGCTGGAAAATTTCTAACAAGCAAAATATGAAGCATCCCAAATCCTTGCCTCCTTTCAAATGTGACTGTGGTACTAAGTGTCATGAGCCGTATCTGGTATTGGCCTGTGGTGCTGACTGGGAACAGGTCCTTGTCCAGGCTATTGAATCAACATTGTGCAGCCACACTGGCTTAGAAATAAGTATCTCCACCAAAAGTGCTAAGGAGATAAGGGCAAATCCTTGCAGCAAGGTGGAGGCTTCAGAACCAGCAGGCAAAACAATCCAAGCAGACAATCCTTGAAGAGCAGTGCCACGATATCAGCTGGAACTATCCTGGCACTCGGTGAAGAACCATTTTTGATCAAATCTCTTAAAATTCTCAGGGCAGTTTTCCTCACCAACCCAGTCAGCTGACAACAGGGCAGTTCCCAACACAGTCAATCACGCTCTCCACTCTTGCTCTTCCCTTCTTCTCTAGCACTGCCCTCTCCTCTTTCTCCCTCCTCAGAGGTCCATGGCCTTCACAGAACTTACTCTGAGATATACACAGCACTCGATCCTTGGTTCCTTCTTCTCTCTTTTCTCTCTATGCCAGTGGTGGCCAAGCTTCTTCCACCCGTGGCCACTCAGCCACCCTCCATCTACTTCTCCATGACACGAGCTACTTTTCCCCTCCAAATCCACTCTTCTGTCCACACTAACCTTGCAGCCCATCTTCCCCTATCACTGCCTACTGACTGAAGCCCAGCCCAGGTAGCAGCTCCCGGGTGCCACTGCCTGGCTCTCCTGATCTTCAGCGTAGTGTGGGTCTCGAGCCACAGCAGAACAGGCTCATTTACCCCCATGAAGAAGCTAACCCTCTCCTTCCATCAGATCAGGGAGGTTAGTGCCCAAACATCACCCTGACAGCAATAAGCACCAAGGGGATGTGACACACGTACGTCAAGCATCAAAGAAGGAAAGGAACGGCTTAAAGTGCTAAGACAAGGGGGAATGGGGCAACAGACAGAGGAGGAAGAAAGCATTTTGTCAGTATCATCTCAGTCCCACTTACCATTTGGAAAAGAGGATCAAACAAGAGTTGCAGGACCACAGCTTAAATACTTTAGGAAGTGCAACGTACTTAAGGGAAGCAATAGAAAACGCACTGTTTGGGATAGCTAAAGCCAGGCTTTTTCCCTACAGGAAGGAAGGACCTGGCGCAAGGTTTAAGACTCAGCTGAACCTGATGTTGGTTGCTGAGCATTATTCTGACCCAGGTGCTGGACAGATGGTCTGACTTAAACAGAAATGAGCAAATGAGAGAAAGGTGCTAACACCAGAAAAATAAGTTACTTTTATAAAATTCTTGGACTTTCAGCAATTTAAGGAGAGAGATTTTCCAGTACTGCAGGCAGGTGCTGAAATTCCTCTGAGTTTTATGGGGACTCTTTATACAATCCTCATCTCCCAGGACTTTTTAGTAAGAAAAATTGAAACCACAGCAATGCCCCTTTTGCACAAGCTTTGATCCTGGAAAGACTAAACAGGAAAAGTTTTAAAATGTGGTAGCACAATTAAGAGTTTTACCAACAGCCTGGTGTTGGCAAACACCAGACGACACCAACTGTATAAAGTCATTGCAGACACAGGGTGGGAAGGGTCTCTGTCACAGCCCAGTTATACAAACCATAGCACAAGACAGGGAACATTTTCCATTCTGTATTTTCATTTACTGTATGTGTTTTTATTTTGGGTAAACACACAGCTCAAATGGAAACTATTTCTATTTCCACCACATTTATTTATTAATAGTAAAGGGGACCCCTTTTGGACCTTCTGCATTTTCACAATGAAATGAGAAATATGTCTCCAGGATAAATGAACACGGTTCTCAGAAAGCATCTTAGGTATTAGAAAGACTTAGCGAGATAGGGAACAGATGGTACAATCTCAAGATGCCTCTGGCTTAGGTTTAACGCTGCAGAAAACAACAGTGCCCTTCATATTAGCTAGGCCTGTGTTGACTAGGGCACTTTAAAACACTGAAAAGAAGAACTGATGTGGAACAGATTGTTAGGGACAAGCTAAATTTATTAATTCACCCTGAATCAAATCAAGTCAATATTCAGCGTGGCAGAGAGAAGCAGAGGAAGGTGCTCTGCCTTTAACTCCTCACCTCTTTTCTAAGCACTTCCCATCGTGGCGCTCTGCCAGCGCAACAGACTTGAGAGTTTCTGTTTTTCTTGTATAGAAAGACAGAAAACTATCAGAGAAGAGGAGGAATCAGCTTTGCAGTGTCTTGGCTAAGTCAGAGAGAGGTTGCCAAGGCGCTGCCAAGCAGAGAACAGGCCGTTCTGGGACATCCTGATAAATATTCTCAGTAGCTGAGGGAAGGAGGGGGCTGTTACTGCTCCTGATTCTACTATTATTATTACTTTAATTTTAGAAAAATACTCTGAGAAATGTAAAATAAAGTTTAGACAATGGATATACTTATAAAATATTTAAATACATTAAAACACACACAAATACCAGTATTGTAAATATTTTTGTCTATTTATAAGCTGCTCTGAAGGAACAAAACATCTTAAGTTTTTTTCCAGCTGCTTGGTACAGACAAGTGCTGTAGGTCATTTAGAGGGAAAGAATTCTTTTCTCTCTATTTAGAAAAATAAAAAGCTGTAAAAGATTGCTTTGAAGGGATGGCCCAGGTCTAAGTCCTTACTGACAGATATTTTGACTGATCTCATTGGAACAACTCCTGTGAATGAGGATTACTTATTAGGACAAGGAAAAAGCCTTTTGTCATATTCAAAGCAGGGCTTTGTTTCAAAGAATATCTAAAGCTTAGCAGCCTTGCAAATTAGCCTTTCAAATCTACTCCTCTTCTATCATTTTTATAGCATCTCTCTTCATGTTACCAAGCAGCATCCTCTTCTCCAATATATGCAGACTCAATCCTCTGCCCTGGGACTAGTCATATACTCATCCATGAGGATACCAAAGAGGATTGGGATATCCAAAAAAAAAGTTCAGGAAGAAAGGGAAGAGGCAAAAAAAAAAAAAAAAAAGGGAAAGAGGCAGCTACAACCCATTTCACTGAAGTGTTTAGAGAAAAGCTGAAACCCTTTGCCCTGACTGGGAGAGCAGGAGAGAGATAACGGAAGGAGCTGGCAGTCACTCCTTGTATTTCACGTATCCTCCATCCCACACGTTAGATGCACAGCGGTCCCGGTGCTTGAAACATCCATTTTTCTCCCAGCTATGGTTTGACACTAACTCCCAGTCAGGATTACTGACCCCGCGTCCGAGGAAGGCAAACATGGGAATGACGTTCTCCTGGGCGATGCACTGCAGGATCCTGGGCGCTCCGTAGAGCCCTCCCATGCAGGATGCTAGGGAGGAGATATACAACCCCAGCAAAAACAAGAAACCCACCAAGGACACCTGTAAAAAGCACAGAAAACCTGAAATTGACTCCAGTATTCTTTAAGAAACCCTGCACAGTTGTAAATGCTTTTCTTTTTCAAAGAGAGATTCATATATTTATGACATTACAAAAGGAACAGAGTGAGCCATGGAAAAGCAGCAATTTAACTGGCCTATGGCAGAAACTGCAAGCAATTAATAGTGGAAAATTATCCTATAAAAGTAATTTAACACTGAACATCCTGTACTGACAGAGCCATTTGACAAGCTCATATTCAAGAAATTCTTTGTCACTTGGAGCAAATGCAGCGAAGCAGCAGCTATTAGATTCCCCTTAAGTAACTGGAAGTGAGTTTATTTCAGGAGAGAGCACTTATATACAGAGAGCATCGTACAGGAAAAGCTACGCAGGGCTTGAGCTATCCAAAACAGGAAGACAAGCCCCTGTGTCCCAGAGGGAAAAGCCAATCGTGAAAGAAAAGTCACAGTAAAACCAACTCCAACTCACCACTTCAACAAATGACATCTCAAAAAACATGCTCCAAAGGATATAATACAATGACCTTATTTTCCTGTGTTCAGCGACTAAGGAATTTCCTTAAGTGAACATGAAGCTTGAAAATCTCTAAAGCTCCAGTGCTAACAAGGCACTTTGCCCACCCAGGACCTGCAAGCAAACAGCTGCTGTCCCAAGGCTGCAAGTGAGCTGTAAAGAAAGGCAAGGCACAGGTAACAGGACGAATGAAGGCAAGGTGGGGAAAAAAATAAGGAATTGTGGTCCGGACGCATCCTGCCTAAACTGGAGCGGGGGGACTTGCCGGCAGGAACGGTTGGCAGCAGAGGACAGCACCACAGCCTGTCGCTCCCTCTCCTAAAACACGAGCCCTGTCTGAGAAATACTCGAATGACAGATCATCTGCGCCAGGCTTCGTACATTATTTTAGTTGCCAAAACCACTTGGATTTCAGTGTAGCACTTGACATTCCAATCAGGACTGGAGGGGACGAGTCCTTTCCATGGAGGCTGATGAAAGGTTTTGTTGTTGGTTTTAAGCATAGAGAGTATGAATACTTGGTTAGAAACTGGCACTTCTAGGCCATTCGAAGTGAAACTACTGTGTCTTATTTGGTATGCTGGAAAAAAGAAAGCAGGTTTTGCAAGGCAGAAAATGAGCCAAACACTCATTCACCTGTGACTGACAGAAAAGGAGAGTTTGCATGCTCCATTCCTAATGAACTTCTCTCTCTTTCTAAAGTCATTAAAATATAAAAGAGCTTAGGGGAAGTCAAAGCAGCAGCATGAATACATTGATTGCACCATTCTTCTGTACTGTGCAGGGGAAGAGAAAACTGAGTTTACCTTTCTTGTTTTTTGATATTTAACACTATTAAATACCTTCAGGATCTTATTCTGGGAAGATTTTCCTTTTTTCCCCTCAGAGGGTTTTGAAGTTAAAATATAGTATAAAAATCTTTTCCTCTTCAACCAATTCATTTAAAGGTAACGTTTATTTTCTGTACTTTTCACCCACTAAGCCTGTCTCATTTACATAACAAAAACATTGCCTTAAAGAAGGTAGACTCGTTCTTTTCTCCGTGCAATAGAGATAATTTCTCAAGTAGTAAAAAGTGACAGGAACCCCATGAATATTTCAGAGTTTATGATGGGAAATCGAGAAAGTCTTGGGTTATTTTATTTAGAGAGAAAATGAAGTTATATTTACAAATTGATATATTAAATTAAAATCATCTTATAAGTGATGTAAGTGAAAGAAATTTGAAATTAATTTAACCACATAAACAACGACAAATATTGTGAGTATAGAATTTTGGATAAAGCTGAAAAAAATGAAAATCATCCTTCCGTATTCCATTTAAAGTAATACAGTGGCACACACCAAAAGCCCTTGCTCTGCTTTTGAAGGCCTGCAATTATAAGCTTCATTGCCTGTATCAAGACAAACCTCCTCCATACACATATACACCAATGTGGACGGTTCAGAGTTTAATAATCCTATTTCTCACACTGCAATTACAATACACAAGATAGGAAAATGTAAGCTCGCTTGCCTAAGTAAAGATAAGCAGCGTGGTTCTTTAGAGATTCAATTTGGTTTAAGCTTTCACCAATGAAATGGGATACACCGAATAAAACGCAGCATTTGTCATTGGAGCACATTAGCATATTCTAGCTCTTAAAGCTATTGCTGGGTGATTATGCCAAGGTTCAGCATTACTGGATATGCTGGTGAATGGAAAGCTATTCAAATCAACTGTACACTGGGATTTGCAGTGGGAAAATCCCCCTGAATTTCCATAAGAGATACCCAAATTCTCCAGGCTTTTGGAAAAGTTTGAGCATTCAACAGCACAGCTGGAAACTTGAAAGCACCATTATACAAAACCACCCTAGAGTCATTTGAACACGTTACCTTCTCTGCTATCATAAAGTCATAGCGGAGTGACTGACGGGTACAAACAGCTCCCAGCAAAAAGACAAAGACCATATACAGAAACCATCTGCAAATAACAAAGACAAAAAAATTGTTTCCAGCAAGACAAAAACACAGAGAATTTTACCCACTAGCCCACAGAGCCCAAAGAAGGTCAAGTACCTATGAGCTTGGCCTTTGATCCCTCTGTATGGGCTGTGCTTCTACAGCAGCCTAAATTTAAGACCCATGCACCTACTTACCCACTGCGGTGCACGAGGGAGAGCAGCAGAGTGACCTGTATGATACTGCTTGACACAAAAACCTGCAGTCCAGAGCATGCTCTTGCTGTGCACATAAAGGGAATACCTCAATCCTGTGTGTGCACAGGTCCCCTGATCTGGTAGCAGTGCTATAAGACCCCAGTGAGCCTCATTTACAGCCTATACCTTTTGCAAATCATGATCACTCTTGTGATGGTTGTTTTTTCCCAGTGTTCAGCTGGAGGAAAGATCTAGTGTGCCTGCAAAGTCCTGCCAGCAGAGATGAGAGCAGCCACCGTCAATTAATCTGTGATACTTTTATGTTCTCTGAAATCCCTTTAACTGAATAAAGACAAGCACCAGTTTCAGCAGGAATCCCACTCAAGTGAAAAAGGTTTTCCTTCCTGTCTGAATCCAGGTACATAATTAAAGGTAGCATTTTCAAAGGTACTTCAGGTAGCAATAAAAAGAGGCAGGAACCTAATGAGTTTTTTTTTTTTTTTTAATACCTAACATCCAGGGAAGAGCGCAGGGCTCCGGGGTGCGGGCCGCTGGGCTCCACTGGCCTCTCAGGTGGGTAGGTTATTTTACCTCTCTTATCCCATTTTCTCATGTAGTAAAAACTACATTCTCCTCCTTTCACACAGAAAGCACTTTGGCATCAATAACAAAAAAGGCAGCCAGTAAAATGGGAGACAAAACAACGCACCCCAGGCCTTCACGAACCTTATGTTGTGCTCTGGGACAGCCCGAGCGCAGCGGTGCAACCCGTGCAGAGCTAACGGCCTCCTGCTCGGCCAAGGCAGCAGGAAGGACGAGAAGAATTGATTATATGTGCATTAATGAATCTCCAGCCCATCCAAAGTAGGTGGTGGTAATGGATGATAGTTTGAACACGAGCCAGACTTCAATTTTCCAGATGGCTGAGTCATAAAAGGTTGATGGGAATATGAAATGGATTGGTCACATCCCAGGCAGGCTCCAAACAGCACGTTCTGCCCAATCTATTACTTACGAGGTGCCTATAGCTGCCAGAGAACCCAAGGGAATGTTGGTAGCAGGTTTCTGGAGGTCGCCACTCATATTGAACCCAGCCATCACACCTGTGTTTTGTAGACATAAATATAATCTGGAGTTAATCTAAATTATAGAACATAACATATATTTTATAACATATCATATAATTTAGAGCTAAGCCCTTAATCAATTTCAGAATGGTACCTATACCATGTCCTTCCACTGCCACAAATACAAACGTTGGTTCCCATCTATTGCTTGGTAAGTAGCTGCTCACGTCTTTAATAGAAACAAGTCCCCACTAACACATTCACAGAGAGCCCTTTGTCCAGTTTGAACAAAGCTGTGGGGGAAAAAAAACCAGAAATCTGAACAAAACCCATCTTATCTTAATGCAAACATCACAGAAGACAGTGCTGCCCGATTGTTGAAAGAAAAATGCTACCGTTCATCAGAGCAGGGCATTCAGCAGGGCATATTACCCAGCCCAGGCACAGCCAGTTGGACCCAAATCTATTATATGTGCCCACATTCAGGAGGGACAACCGCTATTAGAGAATGACTCGCACTGTCTGCATTTAACGACTATCACACGCGCCCTTAGCAGATGGAATAACACTGCCCTGCACGTACGTGGCACCCTCCACGCACAGATCGGTGCTCAGGCATTGCTTACAGCCCAGCAAAGCAGGCACTATCTCTGCTTTGCAGAGAGGGAAATAGAAGCACTGAAAGGGTAAGTGATTTTCCCAACGTCACACAGAAAACACACGGCAGAACTAAGGACAAAGTACCCAACTGTTATTTTAGGCCACAGTACAGGGTATTGTATAACCAGGGACAGTCCTTATCCTAAAAGATTACTATCTAAAGAGGCAAGAAAGGAAAAAGAAAAAAAGAGATGGAGTAAAGGATGAAGCAAAGGATTACATTCTCCATTTTGGGGATAGGAATACAATGTATTGAAGGGCCGAGAGACTTTACCCACAATTGAGAGGAAATCATGGCAGACTGGACAAGAAATCCCCAGTCTTCTGGTCAAATCATGCTAAAACTTTTCCTAAAGCACTTTAGATGTCATCCAGAAAAAAACAGAACATCTGTAGTTAAGAACCTCAGTGAGAATCTGAACACTCTGAAGATAGGACAGAAGAATCCCTCTAAGACATTAACTTCTGTAACTGATCATTCCTTCTGTGTTGTGCTAACTTCTTCGTAAGGACTCGTGGGCCAGATGCCAGCCAGCAGTGCTCCTGGGACAGTCCCTGGGAACCAGGCTGAGATCACTGCAGGACAACAAGGAGGAGGAACCCGCCAGCTCCACAGGGCTCGCAACAACTTCCAGCCCGGAGCGCGAGGGACCGGACGCTGTTCTGCCATTCCGCGGCCAAGTTCGGCAGCGATTCCTCATTTTAGTACTGTACAGGAATTATGAAGTCAGCCTGCAAATAAGCGAGGCTGCAGTAAAGTGACTACAGCTCCAGTTCAGCAAGGCACTGCACTTTAAAGCTTGAACAGGAATTGACTGCCACTTGGGCGGATTTTCTCTTGAGGTAAAGAGTAGATGGGAGTCAAGGAACAAATCCCACCATAGGGGGAACGTGCTGCTATTCCAACAGATTTCAGCATGCTGAGTGCCTTCTCCAAAGACTCTGCATAACTACAGATCAACCGCCATGGCTGAGTTGCTAATCCTGGAATATGGGCTCAACACCCTGCTCTTTCTCGGGTTCACTGTGTGCCTTTATAACCCTGTTTCCTCATCAGTTAAATGGGAATCAGAACATTTCCTCTCCTCACTGTGTTGCCCTGAAGACAGTGCTTTAATGAACACAAGTCACTCACAGGTTGCCACACACATCAGGTCAGGACGAATGGCTTTGTTTGCTTTTGTTCTGATCAAGGGCTTTGTTTGCTTTTGTTCTGATCGTCTAAGGCCCACCCAGCAGCCATCTTCATCTCCACAACGGGTCTAAACTCCAGCTGCTCTTCAATTTCTATGGACTCCTTCCATTTTGCAGCTCCCAGCAGGCAGAAGTCCATGGAAATTGTCACAAACAGCAAGCTAAATGAAGCATCTCTAAAGCAGTTCCTGTGACACGTTAATTTGCAAAGCAGGAGGCAAAGCAGAAAACAGAACTGAACCTTTCTTCCAAAGGGAGCAAGCTATTGTTGGAAGGACAGCTGTTAATCTAATGTGCCTCGTGGACAAGTTTCCCAAGTTTTCCATTTTTCTGGCATCCTCTCTAAATCTTCCAACTTGAGCTTGACTCACCTCTTCCTCATCCAAGCTCTTACCTCAGCAGAGCACTGGGGAAACACCAAAATGGTGTTTTCTGGCAAGAGTTATAAAAAAAAAAAAAGTTGAAGCCATGAGTCATGTGAGCAACGACAACTGCAGGGCCCAGAGCAGCCTGTTATCTCACTGCACAGACCCAACGCAGTGCAAGCAGCCAGATGAAGAGTGCACCAAGGACCCCAAGAGGCCACCAGAGTCTCATGGCTTTCCCTGCTAAGGCCTGAGACCACGACACAAAGAGTCAACATGGGCAAATTCAGCCCCATACATCTATGCTTTCTCCTCTGTGCCACAACCAAGCCTTAGTTCCGGCAGGATCCAAGGTGCAGAAGGGACACAAGTATGCGCAACGCCAAAGCTGCCTCTCTACGACCTCTGCAAAGTTTTTTCCAGACAGGATGACAGCTGCCAAAGATCACTGCAGAGAAGCTCTTCTGTGAGCAGCACACCATGAGCAGCACAGTAACCATCACACTGTTCAATGAAAGAACAACCTGTTTCCTTTCAAAAAACCTGAACTAACTCCATCAACAATGAACTCTGTCGCTCCCAGCCAAATAAAGAGCCGGTGTGACTTGCAAATAGCCAGAAGCAGCTTTACCATTAACTCCAGCTACTCCTCCAAAGAAAAAAAAAAAACTTACACATGCACATAAACAATTCTACTAAGAAAAGAAGGTGGGACATTGCTTCCTCCAGACACAGACCTGTCCCTAAGGAAGCGGTCAATCCTTTCTGAACTCAGGCAATGATATCTGCAGATTGTCCAGAGAGAAAATTATCCACTTCTCTGTTTCAGCAAGATAGCAGGCTGGATTTTCCACACTGGTTATTATCTTGTGGAGCAGCAGATAATGACAAAGCTTCTGGACAAGGAAGCATGAAAACACTGTCAACCCAGCCAGGAAATTATGGCTGAGACAGCCTGTACGTTGCAGCTATTCCCAACGTAATCCTGTCCTGGGAATCATCCAGGCGGTAGATATGTGCACGAGGGGACCACCTACCTTGTCAGTGAGACACAATCATCAGCTCGACCAGCTCGGGCTGGTCTATAATTGCAGATACGGCCGCGGCAAACACCCGCTGCGTTTTCCAGCAAATTTACTACAAAGTGCAAAAGGTTTTTTCTTTCACCCAAGAGATGAGGAATGGAAAATCTTAGATAAGAATTACAGCTAATTTTTAAGAAGGGCCAAATTCTCCACTGATGTAAGCTGGCACCTCTCCACAGACTTCAGTGGAGTTGTGCCAGTTTACATCATTTGATAACTTAGCCCAAAACTTCTAAATCTATTTGCTGTCATTTTGCAAGGGCCAGATATGGTCTGTTTCAGAAGGGGTTTCAGGACAATGATATTTTCCAGTAACACTGCTTCAAACACTGTCTTACTTTCTTGTATCACATGACAACACACGTCTTTCATTACACAGAAAACCTTTGGGATTTAGTAGGAAAGAAAACCATTCTCTGCACAGCAGAAATGTTTAACTTTATTTTCAAGCTGCATTGACAGGTTGGGGCTGCTGCTACCGTCGCTGTGCAGAGCTGAGTTGAATGTGGGCAGGCAGCTCCTGAAATCCTTCCACATACACAGCCCTGGCTAGGTGGGAAGCTGAGTGTCACTTCACAGTTAAAAAAAATACACATTAAAAGGATATTTGCAGTAATTCAGAAAAATGCTGTTGATTAATGCCTGCAATTTCTAGATAGTTAGGTCCACCTATTTGGACATGTCCATATCTTCCAGAGCAAATATTTTCATCTTTTTCATCTAAACCAGCAAATCTGAGACTTCCATACCCATGCATCCATGTTCAGGACAGCTCTGTATGTATGTTTTGGATCACTTAGTTGCTTCCCTATTATTAAATGACAAACTTTGTTGGAAGCTGTACTCTATATCCAGCTGAAATGGTTTCAACAGCTATTACCCAGGAAGCAAAAGGCTAGGTCCCTGCTTACCACCACTCAACTGTAAAACTGAGATAACTTCCCTCATGCTGCTGGAGTTGTTCCAGTAAAATACAAACAAATGGAGAAAACAATAAGACATGGGAAAAAAAATCAATCTAAAGAGGATGTTGGCAGGAGGCAGCCTGTCTCACTTGGGCATTGGGTCAAGGCAATGGCGAAGCTGGTACTGCCAATGACCTCTTATCCAGGGCTCTCAAATTTCCAGGCCTGGGTTGACGTGGAAGCCACTGGTCCTGCAATGGGAGAAGGGACAGAGCAGGAATTGCCCTGTGGCACACCAGGATGATGTGCTCAGTGGAGCCCGATGTGTCTGGGCTCACAAGTCACCACAGAGTGCAGGACACGCTCCTACAACACATTGCATCCCTTGTCCCTTCCACGCAGGGCCAGCTAGTAACAGCTGCTAATTCATGAACAACCTTTCTGTTACTCTGAACTTTGCCACCTGAAACGTTGCTGGGGCTCCAGCCCAGAGCTGGGCTCCCTGTGGAGTTCCCCAAGGAGCCTCCATGGGAGCAGCTTTTAGAGCTACTAGCCCGTGCTTCTTCCATTTCAGTGTTATTTCTGGTGGAAACAAACAATTAGAACACTTTTCACCGAACTCCAGAGAACAAACTTAAATAAACTGAATTCAGGTAACAATTTCAGATGCAGAATAAAGACTTTATCTTGAAGACATCAAAATCATTTCACTTCAAAGGGGAACGCTTCATTTCAGAAAGGCCCAAACATCATCTTTCATCATTTCTCAAGTCTTTTTTGTTTTAAATTTCCTATTAGCCAAACAGCATCTTAGATTCAAAACTAGAATATGCTAAAAATTAAAAAGAATAAACAAGGCATTAAACAAAAGCTAAACAGAACATTTTGCTTTGGGTCAAAGTAACATTTCAAACTGGCTCAAAGTTCTGAGAGATCTCAGAACTAAACAACATGCTGTTGCACTGAACCTCTCCCCAGATTTCTGCTGTATCTGATTCAACACCGAAGGGGTTTGTTCCCAATGCTTCAGCCTCGTCACTGCAGGAATGGGAACAAAACCCTGGAAGTATCTGGATGAGCTCCACATGACTCAAGTGCCAAAGAGGATAACAGGTGAACTTCCCAAGAACGACCATGGGGAAGTGCAGGAGCCCAGCGTGCTGGTAGAGCTAACCCCTATCTCTGCCCAGGCACTGCAGCCGTCCCTAGATGAATCCTTTATTCCCAGCACTTTTGAAATTACCACTCCCATCACTTGCCTTCTTAACTTGTCTTATTTAGATCACGAGTTCTTTTAGGCAGCGAATCTAATACAACAATCTTTTTCTTGCTCCCCAAATCTACAATGTTATGTATGGTAGTAACAGGAATGAGAGCTGTTATGTATTACCACAGATGGGGCTATTACCAGGGAACACTGTAAATCCAGTAAACAATCAAGCAATTAAAAAGAATACATGTAAACACTGTGCAGCAACTGAAGGAATTATTCATAAGCCCAAACTGTATTATCAGAGAATATTTAATGTTGCTACTGGTACTACTGCTGCTAACTAACAAAGCAACAGGCTGCCAGGGCTTTAAATAAATTACATCTATTAGCTTTGGCCTTCTTCCTAGCAGCAAAGCATTAGCAGTGATGAAGAATCATTTAATAACACTCCTGCTAATTTTCTACACCACTTTGTCATAAATATTCCTCTTTCTATAATCAGAGAGCTGGAAAAAGCCACTCTGTATCATCAGAGGCAAGACTGATGAGGAAGATCCCCTTGGCCGGGGGACTCACTTGGGCCAGGCATGGTAAAGAAAGAGGGCAGAGGCCACCTTCTCCCTGGTGCCCATAGGCTGGGCATGCAAGTCTTCCAGAGGAAGAGAGTAGCCAGTCTGATGAGCTAGGAGAGAGCATTTCTGAAAATAAAGTATAAAGTTTGTGTGGCCCTGGTGCTGCAGCTGGGCTGCAGTGAAGAGGAAGACCGGGCAACATCGGCCCTTCGCACCCGTTGAGACTGCATGAGCACAGAGTGACTTTTTATGCTAGCAGAACACTCCTTTACTTCACGAAGTCTTTCAGTTTGTTGCCCTGTACTGCAGCAATTCTGCAAACAATTTTTAGCTAGTTACTTAGAGCTAATCCTCTGCAAATTCATTCTATAATCCAAGGATTCATCGCTATGGGAACTGCTTGTAATCAGTACTTTTTCCAGCTTAAAAGGCAGCATCAACAAAGGGTACTGTAACCCAAATTGATAGTTATTTCACTCCTGCTATAGATTGCCAGCTTCAGAAAGGTGACATCGATCTAGCTGTCAATTTAAGAGACTGGATAATATTAAAGCATCCGATAGTGTTTCACAAACACGTCAGCAGGGAAGTGAAGTGATGGTACCACGCAGCCCGTGCCACCAGCCTGCGTCACACGCAAAGTGTCACATCAGGAAAGCTGGTGCAATCAACACAGGCAGGCACCAGGGCTGAGCTCCGCTGCCACCCTCGCACAAAGGGACGTCTGTAGCGCCGAGGAAAATGCGGAGTGTCGGGAGAGCGTCTTGAGCGATTGGGGATCAGACCAGCTCTGCACCCATAAGGCTCAGTGAAAAGCCTGACAGCCTTCTTACCCCTTCAGTAAAATCAAATCTTGAGGTTTGCCCAGGAACAGCTGCCGCCCAAAGCATTGGGGATGAGTCAAGATCAGCAGTTTTAAAAAGGTTTGATATCTTGTGGCCAAATAACATCAGCCAAGATCAGGTCTTAACGCCGGTCTTTGGTTGTTGGGGTGCTGCATGATCAATGCAATAGCAGCTCAGCACTCACAGCTGTGATGAGGAATTTCTGACCACAGAGAGAAAAAAAGAGCATATTTAAGTGAATGGGATAAAACTGTGCCAAATCTGAGACTTCCAGGAAAGGCAGCATATTTTGACTTCTGCATGAGTCTGCCCCAGCACTTTGGCTCACCTCTGAGATGCAACTATGGAGGAAAAGAGGAGAGAATAAAACACACAGTACCTGTAGCAGCTGGGAAAAACACTCCAAAAACGGTGAAGAAGGACTCCCCCTGGCTGTAGTCCGGCAGCGTGTTGTTCGACATCAGTTCTTGGGAGTAGCCAACAAAGCCGTGCTCTGCAAACACACCAGGTCGAGAGTGAAACCCCCAGCGGCGGCACGAGCAGCAAGGGAGCAACACCCCTGCTCCCAGTCCCTCCGTCAGACCTTCAGAGATCACCTGCTACCTACGTGCCAAGGACAGCTCCAGCTGTTCCAAAGGGTAGTTTGCCAGTTTGTTTGGTGGGGGGAAGAAGGGAAGGCACAAAGACAACGTATCCCTGAGGCACCTGCTTGTACTGTATCCCTACCGTGTGTTTCTGCCACGTGGACAAGACCTCAGACGTGTCTACGCTGTATAAGCTGCTATCAACACATACAGCGTTGATATGCTGGTTACCAACAAGCTCGGAGCCAAGAAAGTCTGTTTGTAGCAGCATGGATCTGCCACTACGGGACAGGTTTACCGATGGAGAAGGAATACGGTGCTCAAACCACAGATCACTCTGATGCAGAGCTCTGCAGTTGCCTTCATGGCACCGGGGCTATCCCACTGCTGTGATATCATCTCAAAAACAGGATGAAACACAGGGCTGTGCCTCCCAACCAACAGGCTCCCTCACAGATCTTCCACAGATGTTAAAACTGGTGCCTAAAGGAAAAAAGGCCTAAACAGGAAAAAATATGACAGGCCAAAGTTCCTTCTGCTGTGCTGGACTCGTAGCACTTCCCATACCAATCTTTTGCCAAATCTTCTGTGATCATACACACACACAAGTTTGTTTTCTAAGCAGAAAAAGTTTTACAGAAATGGGAGAGAGAGGAAAGTGATGATAAGGTATCAACATTATGTGACTGGTTTACTGGGTATCTAATGGAATATCCTCATTTCCCACTTCACATGCAAGCAGGTCAGGACCTACAAATCTGAATTTGTTAGGAATAGTTAGTTAAGCATAACAGCTGATTAGCCAGATGGGCATTTAGGGTAAAAGTTTTTAAATGGTTATAGATGGGAAAGATAACTCATCAAAGTAGACTATAGGGAAAAAAAGATACACATATAACATGAATTATTTCACTTTCACCATGCTCATTTTTCCTTAAATATCTAAATTTGTGGAAACTTCTCCCTGGCAATACTCCAAACGCCTGTGCTTGCTGGGGACAGGAGGTGAACAGAGTAGGACTTTTTTCTTCTAGGCACTACAGTGTATTTCCACAAGACATGTGACTACAATAACTTGAATTTTCTCATTAGCAGACAGGATGTTGTTTATGACTGCACAGGGTGATGGCCAGCGTTTGCAGCAAATTAAAAAAAGACTTCATCAAAGCTGCTCCATGCCTCAAAGACAACATTAACGATGTTTGGCCGATAGATTAAACCGGAAAATTAAGCAAGAGTTCTGAACACAAGACAACCCGTTTTAAGTCCGAGAATATAACTAACCGCAGAGAGCTTTGAAGCTGTCCCAGAAAAATCCTATAGATAATCAAAAGTTTCCTACTACATCTGTATTCATTGTGTTGCCCAAACACGGATGGAAACGTACTGATAGAAAGGACTCCTGCTGCTCATTTTTAAAAGCAATGGCTATCTTCACTAGGAACCAGTTACAGACAAAATTTGAAGGAAATAAACTGCGCAACACACTGATCCCTGAACCTCATGGAAGCCTGCATACAGTGCTGCTTCATTAGAAATAAATGGGGAATTTGTCTAGATTGTACAATCCAGCAAAACGAGACCTAAACTCCTCTTTTTTTTTCAGATAAAACTCTACAGACTTAACTGGAAGTCATGTCCAACAATCTCTCAGCTGCCTGCAAAACTAACAACTGCTTGATGAAAATATCTGAGCAATTCATCAGAAAGGATCTGCACCTCACATAAACATCAATTCTTCATTACTAAAACACAAGAGGGCTGGTCTAGGAGGGAAATATTCACCTCTTCCCAAAGAAGCAGGAAAACCCTTTCTTCACCCGTACTTTCCAGAGGCCACAAATATATCTAGATCTTTCTTGACAATACTTTGTCCAACCAGTTCTTAAAAATCTGCTGTGAAATGGACTCTAGTTTTCATTGGCAATTTATTCTTGTATTTTCCTACATTAGATTTATGTTCACATTCAAGTCCGTGCTGCTGTTTCTTGTCTAAGCCACAGACTTTTTGCATCTTCTTATACCTTTTAGCTACTTGAAAATACTTCAAATGGGGTCTTTACTTGGGTTTTTCACGCAAGTTCCTTCAGCTTCTCCTCGGGGTCAGCTCAACTTCTGATAATCCTCCTTGCTCTCTTCTGCAGCAACTCCCTTCAGCACTTCACTCATAGTCTTTCCAAAGCTGAGTAAAGTGGAAGGATCATTTGTCACACCTTGCAGGTTACGGTTCTACTTATACATCCAGGCGTGACATTTGTCTCTTCTGCAAAAACCCCAACGTCACTGACTCATGGTCAGCTGGTGACCTACTACACGTGCCTGGGGCTGCAGGTCATTTATCCAGCGTACGTCCCCATCCTGCACTGTCACTTGCAGTTATTTCTGCCAAGCTGTAGAACTTTATGTTTGTCCTGATCAAACTGTGAGTTGTTCTTTTCACACCACTTCCCCAGCCTGTGTGACCTCACCTGGAAGCCTGATCCAGCCTGTTTGCAAGCCCTTCCCAGCCTGCTGGCATCTGCAAATCGCATCTGTATATTCTCTTTTCCATCATCCAAGCAGTTAAGGAAAATACCAGATAACACCAAGTTGCAGAGAGACCCTTATAGCACCTCACCAGACCTCTGCTTTGTGTGTGAATCCTCACTAACTGTAGTCTTCCAGCTAGATTTTCAGTCTATAGAAATTGATGATGGACTGATCCAGGCAATTTGGATACTTTTTGTCTCTGTTTTCCTAAAAAAAAGGCCAATTATACAACTAGACAATATTTTCTTTGATACAATTTTTGGCCATACCATCACTTGTAAAGAGACTGAGACCCCCAAGAGTTCGATGCCTCAGTTTCACAGTGGAAAAAGAGCAAGAAATGTCTAAAATGCAATTCCCATCCAGTCCTTTCAACATAGTTCTAAATTTTAAGTTTTCTGAGGAGTGAAAAAGGAAGATCTTCTACCCAGGCTCAGCTTACAGGGTTATGTGGAACTTTGCCAAGTCTCTCGCACACGTGTTTTCAGGTCTCATCCTCTGAGATGACCAGAATGGGTCAACCTGAGCAAATAGCTTAAAACAAGAGCTGATGCTCTTGGTCAAGGATCTTGGCCGTCCTGATCAGCACAGCCTCTGGGCAACCTTAGTGGACTTTGCCTCCACGAAGCTCAAGCCAAATGCACTCCCTTAGTTTTGTGCTGTCCCCTTTCCTATTTCATCCCAAGTGTAAATCTTAGTTGGAAGAGACTATACATATATATATACACTCTCACTCAGCCTAAACCCATGGCAACTGTTACTCTAGCCACATAAATTAACCTCAAATAGATTTGTTGAAAAAGTCACAGTGCACATACCAATACTATTCAATTTCTTTTGTGTGTGTGTGTGTATAGCTTTGGCATGATAGAGGGAGTCTAACAATTTAAAATTTCCCCTTTATGCAGAATCAGAAGCCCTCTTACCTAACCATGAAAAGTTCATCCAAATGTTTGCTGGTGTGGCAACTTCATTTCTCAGTCAATCATTCTCCTTCTAAACAAGTCGCCTGGCCCTTTTGATCAGTTTTACGCAATGATTTGCAATTGCCATCAATTCAAGCAAACTATCAACACACAACAAGGGAGCTGAAAACAGTGTGTTGTGACTGTCTCCTGGCCCTCATTGTGCAAGTGACTGGGGAAAGTCATTTGTGACCTTTAAGCTGTCATATTAATGGCTCTAATTGTAGCTGACAGGGCAATTGGGCTGAAAATCATCCAAAACAAAACAGGAATCAGCAACTGAGACCAATCGGTTAAACCAACAGAGTGCTCATTTGGTCATTCACACACTCAATTATCCACATCCCATTTAAACACACTTCAAAAGGATGAGAGCTTCGGAAGGAGGAGGGAAGGAAATGCGATAGGGTCTATATTTGGCTCTGTGTTCTCCAAACAAGGCATGATCGGCTTTTCATTTTTGTAAAAGGATCGTTTCCTCCAGCTAGCGGCTGGGCAGCACTGATCCGCGCCAGATCCTTTCCTCCTGCATCAGTCGTTACAAAATTTGTGTATGACCAGTTTTGCCCTCAAGTAGCTCATGCAGCCCTACAGCCTCTTAATTCTGCCATTAATGACCTTGATTTCTGTTGTAGCTGAAATACTATAAACAATCTGCCCAGTGTCATGTTAGTAAGGAAAAGTATCCGGTTCCTTCTCTCTGCTGCGTCAGCCTTATGGGAACAGAACAATAAAGAGCAGTAACAATTTATTTTCATCTGTAGATACTCAGTAAGGAGGAGGCAAATAATGGATATCTCAAGTGGCTGAACTGAAGTAAGAGAGAGGAGCAAAATTGCCTTAAATCCAACCAACATCTGAATCACTGCTGTGACTTCTGGCAAATTATAACACACAGGTTTCATTTTGGTTTGAGGCAAATTACTTTGATCAATCCCCAAAAAGATTTTCTGTTTTCATTTCAAGATTGGTTGTAATTGGATCAGATTTTGAGTCTAGGTGAATTATCTCAGCATTTCCATGGCCCAATATTTCATTTTGGAGTCGAAGTGAAACATTTCTACACTTTCTGGATTTCTTTCCTCTCGCATCATTAGCCAAAAACCTTTGTCGAGTGTGGTAAAATTTGCACATGTTCCCTCAAAAAGCCCCTTTCCACCCCATTCACTGCAAATGTAAACATTTTGTTCAGATTTCCTTAAAATATACTTAAAGAATATGTTTGCTAAGTTACTAATTTCTGGTGCATTCATTTGTAGTAAAAGCCTCACCAACACTCATTCCAGTTGCCCTTATTAAAATCACATGTTGGATAATAAAAAATACCTAGAAACTTTCAAAGGGGAAGAGTTTCCAGCACATGGTTTTAGGCAGCCCTCCTCAGCGCTGTTGCTTCTTGCAGAGCCCGTCCAGCTCCCGAGATGACCGATTCACAGCTGCAAACCTCACTGGTTTCAGGCTCCCCTGGTGCAAGGGAAGCAGTGACAAAACTGGTTCTAACCACATCTGTCTCAGGGACCCCACGCCCTTGCATGGCAGCAGAGGTGGCCCCCAGCCCTCATCCCGGCTGCAGGAAATATCTGAAATGCAAATCCTCCACCCGCCTCGATGCAAAGTGCAACATGTCCTTGATTCGCTTGATCCTTTCTCATCCCAAGCCTGGCAGGAACAACACGGCTGGGAGCCCCACGACTCCGCAGGAGACATTATTTAGGGAAGCAGAGGCGGGTAGTAGCCCTCTTCCCTATCTGTGCCACCACCATGGCCTTAACATCCTCTTCTTCCAGCCGTGCTCTTCCTGGAGAGCAGGATTTGGCTCCCAGCGGGCTCCATTGCCCATGGCCTGCACGGCATCACAAGCGGAAGGGAGGCAGGCACGACCCGCCGCCCGTTCAGGGAGAAGTTTCCTCTTCGAGATCCAATTGCTGATGGAGGCGCCTTTGTTTTCCCTCAGCCCTGGCTGATGTTAATGCTTGGCATTTTCTCGACACACTTTCCCTCCCCACCTCCTCTGCCCCGGTTGAAGACAATAAAAATACCCCGTCCATTTTAGGCCACCAGGTTTCAGCACTCAGGGCACACCTCAACCGGCGGCCTCTCCGCAAAGCCTGAGGCTTCGGAGCAGGACTCCAAGAACTTGGAAAAAGACGATGAGTTGAAGACACTGCCAGCACAAGCAGTGGTTACGTGGGGTCAGGCCATTATGCAACTGCACAGAGGATAACCATTCTGCCAAGTCTCAGGCAACCTGGAGCTCATTACACATTAGACAGGGCTTGGCCAAATTCAATAAGCCTGCTCACAAGATTAAGGTTAAGCAAACCCTGGCACCAAGGTAGGCCTGACCATGGAGTTAAATAATAAAAAAAATTGGAAAAACACCTTAAGAAATAACTCCCTGAAGGCTGCCACATATTGCGCTCTGCTTGTGATTAGACATTCTAATTACCAAGGTGGATGCTGAAGGCTTGAAGCGGTGACGCTTTTTGTTTGACTCAACAAGTAAGTCCCTGACATTCCCACTTGGAAAGTCACAGAGAGGCACTCACTGAGATTTGCTTTGAGTGGAACAGCTGGAAATGTTTGCCTGGAAGCACATTGTCCAGGTCTGAGCCCAGCATTTTCAGGATCCTGTGTGATGTATAGGACGTGGAAAGCCAAGGAATAAGTACATACCCCTGAGATAATTCTCTCTTCTCCTTCCCTCATCTTCTTCCATCTCTAAATCTTTTGGGTAAAAGTTGCAAAATCCAGTCGTTCTGTTCAGTTACCAAGAAGATGCACAAGGCTCATGAAGCCAGATCTCAGCAGGACACTTGACATAACCTCAGACCAGCGTGGAAGGACCAGAAACCAGGCTCACAGCTAGTGCGAAAGCCGCAATCCTCACCTGAGCACAGACCTTCACTGCAAGATAAAGCTTCATTCCATCAGCAGGTCGAGGGAGGTGATCTTACCCCTCTACTCAGCCCTGGTAAGGCCACATCTGGAGTACTGTGTCCAGTTCTGGGCCCCACAGTACAAGAGGGATGTGGAGCTGCTGGAGAGAGTCCAGCGCAGGGCCACGAGGATGATCAGGGGCCTGGAACATCTGCCCTATGAGGAGAGGCTGAGGGAGCTGGGCTTGTTCAGCCTGGAGAAGAGAAGGCTGAGAGGGGACCTGATCTGTGTCTATAAGTGCCTCAAGGGAGGCAATGAGGAAGATGGGGCTGGCCTCTTTTCACTGGTGGTCACTGACAGAACCAGAGGAAATGGCCACAAATTGAAGCATAAAAAGTTCCACGGGAACTTAAGGAAGAACTTCTTGACGGTGAGGGTGACAGAGCACTGGAACAGGCTGCCCAGAGAGGTTGTGGAGTCTCCTTCTCTGGAGATCTTCAAGACCCGCTTGGATGCAGCCCTGTGCCACGTGCTCTAGGTGGCCCTGCGTGTGCAGGGGGGTTGGACTAGATGACCTCTAGAGGTCCCTTCCAACCTTAGGCATTCTATGATTCTATGATCTTGCTAGTGACCTACTTGTATTTTTCCACAAAATTCTTTGCTGAGGACGATGTCAGGGCCTAGGAGGCAGGAGATGTTAACCTTGCAACAACCAAGCCAAGCCCTGTCAAGTTGGGAACGCTCAGGAGCTGTGCTCTATTTGATGAGTGTTGTATGGCCTAAACCAAATTAATTTCTATGTGAGTCTTGCAAAAAGCACTTGCAAGCCATGGCAAGTAACACAAGCAGAATATCTTCATTCACCAAGGGAAAATCAGGCGTGATTCTTCAGTGAAACAACATTTTGGCACCAAACCACCATTAACAAGTTTTTCAACATCTCCAAGTGCAATCCCAGATACATGGGATTAGCCTTACATATAGAAACTGGATGTGAAGAGAAAGATGCAAAGCCATGAATATTGTCCAAATCTCATGGCACTTCCATCCTTGCCTTCTCCCACACTATGCAATACTTAAATGCAATTTGTCTGCAGCAGCAAGCACAGGATCTTGCGTTGTGCTTGCCTGACACACGCTGTGCACCAACACAGCAGCTTGACTTTCCTGGCTCTTGACTTTCTCAGCTCCGCAATGACAGCGCACGTTGACCCGTGCAACAGAGGACAAGGCAGTCCCAGCTCACCACGGTCACGGCTGAGCAATACAAGGCAGCACGCCCAAGCAAGGTCATTTACGAAGGTGCACGTCTCCAGCAGACTGTCAGCACCAAACAGTCATGAAGAGGACAAAGCAGTCATGTAGATCACTAATTACCTTTTCCAGTAGAATCAAAAAAATCAAAGCCATGCAGTCCCAATCTCCATTCCTTCGCATCCCTCTACGCACACACCTGACTTCCTATGTTTGGTCTTTTTAAACTACGTTGACATTCATATATCAAACTGTCTTCTTAGACTGGGGCCCTTCTGCACCCACTACTTTGCAGTCACTTTGCTTGCCGCTTTCTCCCTTCTGAGGCTCTCCCACTTCCCATTCATGCAGGCAGCACACAAAATGACACGTTAGCAGAAACCACATAATCTTTTTTCTCAGAAAAGTCAACTACTTCCACCTACACTCCCACCATGTTGCCAGGCTGGTACAAAAAAGCCACAGAGGAAGATGTATGAGAAAAATGCTTAGAGTGGGAAGGAAAAAAGCAAGGGGAGGCAGAGCCGCAGATGGATAGAGGAGCCCCTGGTGTTTCTCCCTGCAGCCGGTTCACTGTAGCAATATAAAGGCAGAGCTGAGCTGCCAGGTCCACAGAATAAACACTATCTTTGCCAATAAAGTGCAAGAATCAAAAATGTTTTAATATTTTTTCAGGACATCTCCTGCTTCGCCCTTGGAAATGCATGATTTGGCTGGCAGACTGGGAAGAAACAGAAGGGAAAGAACAAAGCCACAGGGAGGCCAAGCTGGAGATGGATGGAATGGGCTGAAAAGAGATTAAATCTCTGCATGACCCCATCTGCTGCCAGGCCCTGGTGTGCTGATCTACCCAAAATTCACCAAACTCTCTTAAGGCCAGGCTGCAGACGCTGCTTCCTGTCACCTGCTCCAGGGTCTCGGATTTAGGTCGGATTTATGCAACTCCCACCATTGCGTCCTGCTGCCAGGAGCATAGACACCCAGAGCTGCATGCAGGACTGGGGGCAGCAACACAGCGCTCTAGCTGGAGCTGGTGCATGTTTGGTCTGGCCAAAGGCAGAGAGAAGAAACGTGAGGCTTTTTGGTAGCAGTCCCCACAGATTTGCCCTCCATATGTCACAAATGAAGTCATGCCTTCGGTTCAGCTCACAGACTGCAGGGCAATGTCCTACCTACTGACAGCTCCCAGAACGTCAGCATTTCAGCATTAAATGGCATAAAAGAATGGAATGCCTGCACATCAATGACTATGCAGCAAAAAAAAAATTGCAGCTATTATGCAACTAAAATGATGGCAAGTGGCCACACAAATACATCGGCAGATTAGTGCAAAGAGACCATAAAGCAACTGCTCAAACCATGAGAGCATTTGAGAGAGATGGGAGAAACAGGGAGCTGGAGATGTCCCAGGATCTACCAGACCCCGCCATGTCAGGGCTCACCCCGCTGGCTGCAGCCATGGGGCACGTGCTGCTAGGAGACCTAAGCATCTTTTTACTCTAGAGAAAAAAATGGGAAGAAGAGAACAGGAGATTGAACTTCTGTAATTTCATCCCTAAATTCCAACTTAACACATTTACTATCCAAACTGTTTCCTTAGTCCTGCTGATTGCTGCTGCTATGAGAAGTCCAGCTCGCTGCCAGCGGGCACATAACAAAATCCCTATTCAAAGCAAGTGGATCCCACATCGCAGAGAGCACAAGTGCAGGAAGCAGCTTCCCTGCTCCAGTCTAGTGTCGGCTGAAAATTAAGAGCTCGGTGCCATTCCTGGCCTCTCCCAGGGCCTTGCTGGCCAAGCCACAAAGCATCTTCAGACCACAAACAGCTCAAAAATACAAAATAAATAAATAAAAATCCAAGGAGCAGGAGGGAACGAGGCAGGCAGGGTGATTACTATCAGTTTCTCTCCAGTTTTATGTATCAGGACACACAGCATACTTAAGTTTCCAATTCAGCAGAGCTGCAAGTAGTAAAAAAAAAAAAAAAAAAAAAGGAGTTTTTACTGGAAAAAAAAAAGAAAAAAAAATCTGGCAAGAGGGAGGGTAAGAAGGACAGGGACCTTTTTAAAAAAAAGAGCCTCCTCGTCCAAGGCTTTTTCTGCCCCCATAATGAGCTGGGCAAACCCCAAATGAGAGATTATATAAAGCCTGTCATTGGCAGAGTGCAAGCCACAGCGAAAACAACCCCGGGGCCCTGAGAAAAGGCAACGCGGCTCCCTTATCTCGCGCTGGAAAAGAATGCAAGCCCAGAGATTAATGACGTGTTTACTCGAAAGGAAACGCCGCCCTTCTGCAGCCGCGAGTGTTTGTTCCTTCCAAGGCCCCGCTTCCCGAGCAGCCGCCGCGCTCCCGAACCTCCCGCCTCGGGGCAAGGCACAATGCGGCTTCCTGCCAATTGCACCGCGCCGCCACGCGTACTCGCGGCCCCGAGCGCCCACAAATGGTCCCACGCGGTGGACGAGATGGCAGGGGGTCCCCTCCCTCCTCAGGAGGGGGACACGGTGTGCACCATAGGGGTGATGCCCTCGGCAGAACCACCAAAGACACGAGCAGTGCCAGACCCGACCGGCTGCTCAGGAAGAGCAGACGCGGAAATGCCTGTGATGCCCTCAGTAGAGCCATGTGGCACCTAGGCCATTTGCGGTGGAAGTTGGTATTTTTTTAATTATTTTTCTTCAAAAAAAAGCAAAAACTAGATGTTTTCCACAGGTAAAAAGTCTAAAAGTTTGGCTAGAAGGGGAAAAAAAAGGGAGTTTCCTGTAGAGGGTGTTAAGAAAGGCGTCTCAAAGTCCACTTGATCCTTTATGTTATTTAATATTACTCAACCTTGTCATCATGCATAAAACACCTTTATTACTACGTATTTTATTTCCACGCGATATCAGCTATCTGGCTTTCGCAGCAGCACTCTGACCAGCCACTGGAAATTGCTTGACTCACTACACTGAGTTTGCTTAGTACCTGTCCCTTGCTTCACCCTTTTTCTAGGAAAATATTTTGCTTTAATGGGGTATTATTATGAACTATGGAGTGGTATTTCTTGGAAGCCGTGCCCAGTGTGCCCTGGGCTACAGAACTTTGTCGGTGAAGAATCCCAGCTTTAACAAACCAGAGTTTCAGCCAAGTCAAGGCACAGCAACTGAAGGAAAATCATCAACGTTTGAGCCACAGAGCCAATGACGAATATCCCTTGTACCAGTTAGAGTGACCTTGTTTTTAGCTACACACTATTCCCCGTATGGTTTGGGACAAAGTCTAATGCAGGTCAACTGTATCTCCAACTTTCAAAAGTCAACAGTTCAACAAAATGTGATAGTCAACCCTAGCTTGACATTCGTGGCTACAGTATCCCACTCTTCCCAGTTAGGGATATGTTATCCAGATGATAATGGTATTTAAAGTGACAGCTTTCTCAATTCACGGATTTCTTTCATTCTGTGGTCAAAATAACGGTTTGGTTTTATTTTTAGGTAATTTTCGTTAGTCTTGGTACAACACACGCAGAACTGTAACTTTGGATTCAGAAGCAAAAATCATCCTGTTTCATTTTGAAAAGATGACAGTTTCACTTCAACAAATTTTCCTTTTTTAATATTCTGTATTTCACTCTAAATCAGAGAATACATTAAAACTACCAAGATTGCCTTTTTTTTTTCCAACGATTACACATCTCCTAAAATAGGATGGAAAAAAAAAAAGGAACCATCACACCATCTTCTAGGTCAGTGAAAATAAGGAAAGTTTACAATTTCTTATCACTAACCAAAAGAGGCCAAAAATAGTCAAGGCAAGACAGCAGAGAACATGATGAACTGTAGACAAGAACTGATGTCCCAAGCAAGTTTTCTCTTTATACATAGACATGAATGTAAATTAGAAGTGAAATGATTGAAGAAAGAATCACACATTCAGAAGTTATCTTCAAAAGTTGATTTCCTTAATAAGGAAGCTGATATAGGAGATGGCTGATTTGTGACTGGGATTAAAGACTGAGAGAGTGAAATAACAGGAGGTAAAATATCTCCATCACTTGAAAACAATAAGTAGAGGCACCAAAAAAAATGCAATCAAATAAAACTGTCCAGTTTAAACACAGCAATGGGGAGAGATGCAGAGATTATGGCATGATTTATGCCATAATATATAGCACAGTCTTTTTAGGTTTCTAGCATTACAAAAGCTGGTACTAAAACAGAGAAGCTACACAGGAGGTTTTATCAAGGGAACAAGATAGGAAGGAGTTCATAGTAAGTTTGAGGAAAAATGATCTCCAAGCACGAAATTCCCTCCCAAACACCATGTGGTGGCTCTGACAGCGTAAGATGAAAGGGGAAGACTGAAGGAAGCATAATACATCTTCAAAAGTGAAAAGGTTTAACGCAGAGAGGAAAAAATACAGAAGCCGTGCCCAAGTCCCCTAGCAATAGCAGCAGAAGTAGCAGATTTTTGCAGCCGGAAGGGAGGATTTTGTCTGCGATGGCGGTGCCTGGAACAGGCTCCCCAGGGAGCTCCTTAGGGTCAGACACACACATCAAGAGGGGCACTGGGTTGGGGACAGGGCCAACAACCTCCTGGATTCCTTTGCAGCCCTCGTTCCAGCCAGCCTGCCTACGAAATGAGGCATTCGCACCTTGGCAGTCAACTCTTCTCAACAAATTTTCAATCTCGGCCAGTTTGGGCCAAATTTGGGAGGAACCACCAAAAATGTTATTTGTTTTATGAAAATTGCTATCTGCGTGATAGAGGAACCCAAACTCACTTTCTCCTGTAGGGAAAGGCTTCAGCATGACCTCCTCCATCCCGGGAAGCAACATCCTGCTCCTCACCCAGGATACCTGGCCCAGCCCAATGCTTCGAGCAGCCTCAGGGCAGCTAGCGGGTGCAAAGGAGAGCGATTGCCCTAGGGGACCTGCTCTGCTCCTCATTTCCTTGCCCGTTTTGTGAAAAAGGCTGCAAGGGTTGAGGCTCGGTACAGAAAACCCTCAGTGCCAGCAGGTCAGGAGGGCATGGAGACGTTCTCCCAAATCGGTCCTGGCCTCATTAAAAGCAGTAAATAAAGCAATAAGCAATAAAACTATAAGCAGTAAGAGCCGGTGCAGCAGCTGGCAGGCGACGGCCACTTCACACTGCTGCTGCGTCACAAAGTCCTGCTGCTGGGTGTCTGTCAGGACGAGGGAGAAGGAAACCTACCTAGGAACCGGAGGGTCAGAGCATAAAGGAACCATGCAACAAAAAGTTATGGGCCAATCTGTTTTTTTTTTTTTTTCTTTTTTTTCCTTTCCTTTTCTCTCTTTCTTAAACAAACTGCTTTAAATACCTACTTCAGAGAGACTGGAGAGACCGGTGTAGCTTTCCTGTCTGTATCCAAACAAGGCCCCTAACAATGTTATCACTTTTCAAAACACATCTGTACCACAGTCCCTAACCCAGACAATTGGCAGGTAACCAGTTAATAAATTTCTTCGCCAGACTGTTGAATAGGCTGGCCTGAGCTCAAAACTGATGTCACCTCCATTCAATGTGCTATAATTGGAAAAACCTGGGGAAACCAATCGCGTGCTTTTTAATAAATAAAGGGCGCATTAGCAGCCTCCTGCTTTTATTCACCACCGTTGTCTACCTTGTTCAGTAGCAAAATGGGATTTTCTGCCGTCGTGCGCTTGGTGCTTTCTGCTCCGGATCTAGTGCCAATTTCCAGATGTGCTTCAAGCCAGGAAGTCGGCAATCAGGCTGGAGAAAGCCGTCGGGATTAGCTGCAGATCATCTTCTGACACACACATCCTTCCTGTACCCTCTCTTGTAAAACCGGGGCACACCCCTGCTGCCCAAGAATAAAATTAAACGACCTGGACCAAGCAAAAGCCTCCAATTACACTGCACTCATTTTCATATGAAATATATACACGTGCAATTTTACTTAATAAAGTCAATGCATCCAAGCCCTTGAGACTGCACGTTAAGGTCCTTTACAACATGGAGCATTATATGGGCAATCATTTTAGCAGTGGCAAGTTGCCTCTCTGCTGAAGCAGCCCCAAGTGAAGCTACTCTCCCCTCACACAGTCCGTCAGCATTGGTAACGACAACTGAGCACTGGCTACAACATCGTTATTTATCTCCAAGGGCATTTCAGGCATTTAAGAGGCTGCTGTCAGGTCACTTTTGCTTATAGAGTGATTCCTTTCATCTCACACCCAGCACAAAACCCGACTGTGTTGCCACCCACTCTCCCCCCAAATAACCTCCCCATTCAGCGCATACTCCCACGGCCGCCCTGTTTGAACAGGGTACCTGGAAGCCACTGCCCAAACAGGAAAGCAGGCGCCTAATTGAAGGGAGTATTTGGGAGTCACCCTACACAAAAATTAGCAGAGATATGCTAGGAAAATAAAAGCGTGGGCATTAACAGTGGTCTTATCTTCATTTTCCATGACTCTCATGCTCTGGATGTGAGGAGGCCACAAAGATTGACATATTGTTCTGAGGAGCTGCACACATATAGCATTTGCCCTCCTACACTCGCTGCTCCCCACCAGATAAATAAGGCCGATACTAAAACACGAACCTGCAGAACCAGAGTGCAAAGGTGCACAGGCTGAAAGAAACCAGCGGTACCGTTTTGCCTGAAAAACTTCTGTTCAATAGCCCGGCAAGCACCAGATCTTGGTTAGGTGTCTAGAAGCAGAACGCTATCCAAGATATGAGCATAACATGGATCTTTCTCTTCTACGTGATAGCAGTAGGATAACACGGATCTTTCCCTTCTCCATGACTGTGGGTCTCTCCATGGCGAGGATGGACTTGCTTGACATGAGCAGGGACAGGGACGGCTCCAGGGCTAAAGGAGAGACTGAATTTTAAGGCGAGCGGAGGGAGACAGCTAAGAGGCGCCAGTATTTTTGACCACACCAACTCACTTAGGAGATCTCAGCTTGGGATGCGCGATCCATCACCAGTGGAAGCACTAGCCAGGTCCACAGAAGATTTAGGGCGAATCCCCAAATTGCAGTCGTCGGCTGGACCCTGGAGCACATAAAGCGCATCCGAGAGCTCCCCGGGAGCCAGGCCGTCATCTTAGGGATTAGGCTCCCATGCTGAGGCTATGCCAGTGCACACCACAGTTCTCCCTGTAACTCTCTACCACTTCTTAGGTTTCCCTGTTCCTCCCTGACCCCAAATTGCTCTGTCTTGCCATAGATGGCAGCACTTGGATGAGCCCAGAATGTTCCTGGTCTGCAAAGGCCCCGATCTTGCTCCAGCCACGCGGGAAGCGCTGGGTCCCATCGCGCTCACCGCGTGCAGGGCAGGCTTTCTAAGGTGCTTCGCCTCTGCAAATGGATGCAGAGAACGTCCCCCAGCTTCTGGTCCAGCTGAGAAAGCCTGGAGGGCCCTCGGAGGAGGAGGAAGCCCCAGCAAGAGGGAGAGAAAGGAAAAGCGAAGCAGGAAGCCCTGCCGAGAAGCCCCCCTTTTGTGTAAATATGGGCCGACCTCAGGCTAAAAATAAAGGCAAACCACAGGAAGGGAGTGAGTGTTTGGACAATATCCGACTGTGTGTGTGTCTGGGTGTGAGTTTAGCAAAAGGGGGAGAAGAGCATGGGGACTCCACCCAATATAACCACACAAAGACATTAGTTTAAGACCTTCAAGATGGACAGGCATTCTTGAAGATTATTTAAATCCAAATAAATGCTACTTGGCGGGTACGTAGTTCTTTGGTATTTGCACAGCACTTGGGAACTATAAATGAGGGAAAATACTGCCACAGTAGCCATAAGAAAAGGGAAGGATTGCACTAGGCCCATTTTACAGGTTAAGAAGCTGAGACCTGAGCTTAAAACTCCATAAACCTGCCATAACAGAAGCAAGGAGCCAAGGCAAAATGTTCACTGAGGTCTTTCCAGCTCACAGCCACGGTTCACCCTCAAAAATCAGCCCTCTCGTGTCTGCCTCTGCTCGCTGCCCTGCGTACCTGAATTGCCGGTGCGATAACACCCTGCAAGAGCAGCAGAGATGCGAGGATGCAGGAGGTCACTTGCAAGCTCTGCGAGGGGAAGGGCCCTGTCTCAAAGATCTCCTTGACCATGTGGTGTTTTGCCAAGTGTGGTGAATTCCCCTACTGACTGCCAGTGGCCCCAAGCAGCAGGGTCTCGGTTGTCTTTCCTAGCACTGGATCCAGGTGCCCTGTGATTCTCATCAGCCCATCAGAGATGTGTGAAGGAGCCAGGAGCGAGTCCCTGCGGTGCAGCAGGAAGCCGCACGGGAAGGCAAAAGGCTTCTGCTCAGGAGGCGTGCGGGGAGCACACGGGGCCCAGCCCGGCGCTCACCCTCGGAGCCGCCGCACCACGCAGAGGCCTCCGCAGGAAACGCANAAGGCAAAAAGCTTCTGCTCAGGAGTGCCACCGCGCCGGGCGTGCGGGGAGCACGCGGGGCCCAGCCCGGCGCTCACCCTCGGAGCCGCCGCACCACGCAGAGGCCTCCGCAGGAAACGCAGCGCCTGGTGTGCGCTCAGCCCGCGCTGGAAACAGCTTCTCTCATGCAGAAGCTGCTGGCATAAGCAGAGAAACTTGACAAACTTCTGCCTTGGGGCTGCAGATTCAAGCACGCAGCCAAGGCTGCCCTCGGTGCGAGGGGCTCAGGCCCCGCTGCAGCCAGCCGGGAGCTTCTCCATGCTCTGGGAACTCTCTTCTCCTTAGCCAGCCCTAGCGAGACAGCAGGATCTACAATGCTCAACCATCTCATTTCCTTCACTTTCTCTATTTTCTGTCAGAAGAAAACGACCCAGTGCTCAGCAGCGGAGGAAATCAAAGAGTATTTTGACCTCAACTTGGGCACGTTTCCTGCTGACTCTTGTATTCCTCTAATTCTCCCCTCCTGCTCCCATGTTCGTTTTCCTCCCATCATCTCTCATCCTGAGCATTCATTTTCTCTCCACCAGCACAAAGGTCTCTAGGTCTACATTAAAGAGCCCCTCTGAGCAATGCTGAAATGCAACCCCCCGCTGCTTCCTTTAGAAAACAACTTCCTATGAAATGCAGCTGTTTGGAGCAGGTCGGTTGCTGTCTCTGCAAAACATGCCGACCACATTCTCCACGCTGAGCACAACCGTCCTCACTTTTGCTCTCACTTGCGAGCGTCTGCAGAGAATTTTGTTTCATTCGGCATATTTCTTATGTGCTAGGTATAAAATACATGTGACTTTTTTTCCGGAGCAGCCTTTCCACCAAACCTGGGAAAGGTTTGCTCTGAGAGGTGAGAAGCATACGGTAGTGTGGAAATACAGCCACACCATCTGTGCTACAAATGCTTATAATGTGGCTCACCTCCCATCCCCTGATTCAGCAGCTGAGTTTTGACTGTACTGCACAAATCAGAATTGAAGATCTTTGCTTTAAAGCCACTTTATCGTTTTCTTGCAACCCCTTAAGGTGTTTCTGGACACAGGGGAAACCAAGAAAAAGGTGACACCTTCTGTTTACTTAGCTAATTGCACTTTGTTATTACTGAAAGTGCCGCTGTGGCATTTCCAAACTCCTTCCACCGCATCTTGCAACGTGTTTCCCTGCCAAACCCTCTCCGGGATGAGGATATGGCGAGGGGCAGAGAGATAGGAAGGTCTCCAGGTGAATGTGGGGCTGCAGAGGGGAGCACTGGCCCGACCGCTTGCCCCAGCCTGGAGCCACAGCTGGAAGCAGAGCGCACTCCTAACAGCAGAAAGCTACAAATAGCAACCACGCAGGCAGGCAGCTCTCCACAGTCAGGAAACCTTTAAACACACTAGAAGTGTAATAAATACACGTGTGTAAAGATAGATGACAAGGTTAAATGCCAACACTGATGGGGCATCTCCAGTCATGCTCTGGAAACACTCTTTGCAAAATTAGGGCTTGCTTTTGTAGACTTGGTACTTCAGTACAGAAGCCACATCTGGAAGTTTTGAACTCTACCCCTGTCCAGATGTGGAATTTCACAAAGCAGCACCCCAGGAGAAAACCCCAGAGGATTAACACCCATCAAAGCCAGCTGCACGTGCCAACGGGAAAGGTGCATTGAGCATTACCTGGATCGAGGTGTGTAAAGGACCCGATGACGAAGTCCAGTGTAGAGACAGCCAGCAGGAAGAGCAGCAGGAGCTGGAGGCGGATGATCCACTTCACGCCCGCCAGGTTGATGCCCAGCAGGCCCAGCAGGACAGCCAGGGAGATTCCTCTCACTGCCCAGATGTTGCTGAGTCCCATGACGTCTGCGATGGACTCAGCGAAGCCAGTGATGTACATGGCACCTGCAACGCACTGAAGGACACAGGGCCGTGAGCGTCCCGCAAACTGGCCACCCACGAGCACATGAAAATGACAAAATCTACGCTCCTACTTTGGCTGCTGGGAACTAAACCTTCCTGGCTCAATAAAGAACATTTTGTGGGCAATGCAGGGAAGGCCAGGTACAAATGGCCTGGGTAAAGGCTGCGCTCCAGGGCTAGCAATCCCCTGGCTTTAAAACGGACCCTCAAAGAGCATTCCAAGGGAAACCTCCCTGGCTGATCTGAGGAAGAGGAGTCAATCTCTGCTCCCTTTGAATCCTCCGAAAGACAGGGTCCTAGTTAAACACCTGCCTGCAGAATGACAGCATGCTCCCCCTGCATCACCTCCCAGCGCTTATTCTTAGCTCCATGTTTAGTTTGGATGTAAAGCTGGGTTTCTCGCTGGCTCCTCGCTCTGTTACTGAAGAGCATCTGCCCTTCGGAGGGGAGCACGTTGTGCAACTCGCACCCCCGGAGCTCTTGGCAGAGCTGTTTATTTTGTTTGGTGCAGAGAGGGACACGCGTTCCTCTCTGCAAGGCTGCAAGGGCATGGAAAAGCCTGCGCCCGTTCAGGCTTCAAACAGGGCAGTGGCAGCCTAATTTTTTCCTCGAAGGTCGCCGTGTTTCAGCTCAGGCCAGGAAACAAAGTCGGGGTATCCGCAGACCCCAGGAAGGGCAGGCAGGCGAGAGGCCAACTGCAAGAGCGAGCGGGCAGCGACCCTGGAGGGCTGCACGGCAGGTCCTGCTCCCCCTCTAGCGGCTGGAGGAGCCGCGGCCTGCGGGTGAGCCAAGGCCGTCGGATGAGGGAGCTGCTTCGGCAGCACCGCCAGCCATCCCACAAGGAGACGCGGCGGGAGAAGCGAGCTGCACTGCGCGAGATCGCTTCGCTTTCACGGCAAGGTCTCCAACGTGTCACTTCTTGCTGGAAGGACATGCTGGAGGGAGTGTCGCTGATAGTCTCCACACCACGAATGTCCTTGAAGGTAACATCCCCCTTTCATAAACCATGGGCTCAGATGGAGGTCGAAGGATTCGGGCACCTACAAGGGCACTGCCACACTCTGCACAGCAGCAGCACTTGCCTCGCAGGGGCACTGTGCAAAGGGCTGCTTTGTAATGGTTTGAACTACTACTCCTGAAATCAGAACCAAATTTCCAGGCTGAATATTTGTAGAAATTAGTCTCCTAAGAGTCTCTGTAAGCCTCAGCTTACAGTGAAGAACATCGTTGATCCTCACCACACCAAGATACGTGCTGTTTCTCTCCGCGCCTTCAGAACAACGCAATTTTGGGGCTGGACCCCCAGAAAACTTTTCTTTGCCCGGACAGTTCTTCCTGTGACCCACTCTGAAAAGGAGACTGCAGACAAGAACAGCAAGCTCCAGGCTGGCGCTTCAAGTCATAGTGGCCAAGTGCACAGTGTTGCTCTTGGTGGGAATTATTTCTACATGTGGTGGCCCCACTCAGGGCAATCGGGTGAGGCCTCTCCTCCGCAGCATCACATGAAGGAAAGCACAACCAGCCAGAAATACCTGCACAGAGAAACTAACTTTTGCAGCATAGTTTAGCCACATGAGTGCCAGGCCACCCTTTCGCTAGCTTCGAGGCAGTGAGCAATCCCTCATCACACAAGGCTTCAGCAGCCACGGGGCTATTTATTCCCTTTTTTCCTCAGCAACAGCAGGGTTTTACCTGTTTCTGCCTGGACTCAACTGGCTACTGGCTAAGTGCTCTGTATCCAGCTTGTAGCAAGAGAGCACTTGATACCTGGTACAAAGCACACAGGGAGAAGAAGTCTAAAGACAGCCAAAAAGAAGGGAAACGCATCAGCTCTTGGGAGCAGGCTAAGCATTTCTAGGGGAGTTGGCAATTTCCGACCCGACAGCCACCCAAACTACACTGAATTCCTAGGTAAGAGCTTGGGTTGCTGCAGCCCAGCTTTTATGTTCCTCCGGACAGGCTGCAACCTGACTGCTTTCCCAGACAGGATCCGATCGGAGAGCTAGAGTGGAAAATATTACAGGAAAGATTCTCATGTGTGGCCCTTCTCCATATCTTGGCTTGGGACTGCGTTCAATTTGTATTTTATGGACACTTGCTTTTAATCTGAAGAGAAAGGAGAAGAGGGGATTATTTTGGGTTTGTCTGTTCTTAAGGGCTTTCAGAGATTGCTGCAAGCCAGACATTTAAAAACAAACCTCAATAAAAATTCTTCCTTGCTCACCACATTTCATACTCTGCACAATATCTTTACGGGGGGAGAGGAGGCTTAAGTCACTGCAGATTTAAGAGATTACTTTCCGTTCTTCATGTTTACTACACGCGTGTTTCAGTGCTTCCCCGCCGCAGCTCCTTGGGGCCCAGCAGCAAACTCAGAGCTGTAACTCACCCGAGAGGTCAGTTCTAGCCCGTGCCCAGCTCTTCCAGGTCAGCTCTTCCAGTTCCAGGAGCGGCAGTTGAGGAGCATCTGGCCCAAGCACTTCTCCACCTCACTAAGAGCAGGCCGAGCACGGCAGCACCGAGGCACCTGCCCACAGGCGCTCTGTGCATTTGCTTGTGGACGTCACATGAGCACCTTTCCCTCCTCAGTGACATTCCTCGGGGTAATTCGGGCTCAGAAAGCAGGACTTGCACAGTGGACTTGCTCAGACACCCCATTCTCCCTCCCTTTCGGCCCCTGCAACGTGGCATATTGCCATGCACAACCAACTCCTACTGGGAGGCATCAAGCTGCAGGTGCCCCGGTGCTCTCCCATGCCATCCATCACCCGGAGCAGCATTTCCTGGAGCAGGAAAGCACCAGACTGACGTGCCTATTGTGGTGATTCTTAAGATCTAAACGATTTTTCTTCTTTTTCTTTTGTTACCTGGCCAAAAATATAAAGGAGGCCAATGGTCCCTCCTACTTGACCTCCAAGGACAGTAGAAATCATAGAGTAGACTCCTCCGCTTCCGATGCTGCACCTCTCGCAGACCCCAATTCCAGATAAGACCGTTACCAGGGCAACCAAGACGACAAAGGACACCAGGAACATGCCCATTAAAATTCCAGTGTTTCCCTGTAATGGAAAAAAAAAAACAAGAAAAAAATAGGATCAACTCCTGCACGGAAGATTACTCAGGACAGATGAAAAGCTCTACTTCTAATTACCATCGATGGTAATTTGAAATCATTGCAGAGTAAAGGGAAAAATAAAACCACACATTTTACTTTGTATAATTAACATAACTTATTGCCAAATTTATGTTTCCAATTAAGCTGCCTGAGGAAGACCTGTTTTGTTCTATGGCTGGACAGGTTTTTGCATGAGAGTGTTTTTTGTCACTGGGTTCCTGCATGAATTGTTATTTTTGTCCTCTGATTAAACAAAAATAAATTCATCCAACTGAATGATTCAACTGCTCCATGCTCCATTTGCCTGTTAGAGTTAGAATGAAATATGAAAAAAAAAATAAAAAACAAACTTTCAAAATTAAACATTTGGGGGTTGAGAGAGATAATTTTTTTTTGTAACTTTAAACCAACACTTCAATTTTTCAGAACATTTACCTTTAAAAGATCTAGCCCTGTCAAAAAAAAAAAAAAAAAAAGAAAGATAACAAAGAACAACAAACCCCCAAAGGAAACACTCCATGGAAGATAAATAACACCCTCGTAAACCCTCGCACACGGGGCGTTATCTGCACACAACATGCAAAGTAGCAGGTGCTCTGGCTCTCGTTTTACTCTTACATAGTTTTCTTCGGGATATTCAGCCCTGCTGGAAAAGCTTCCGGATGTAGAGCACAGGAAGCGCCAGGGAAGGGTGTGCAGCACCCAAGGACACTCATGGCAGCAGGAAGGGCAGAAGGCTCTGAGGAAAACCCTTTTTTTAAGGGCCAGAATCCCCTACATCTCTGGGGGTTCGGTTTGCCATCTGTAGTCAGGCTTACTCCCTTCAGCAGAACTGTGCCTTCAAAAACCACAGAGGCAGCTGGCTAGTGGCTCCAGAAGCAGTGGAGCCTGCTCCTGCTCCCAGCACCTCTGGATCCTCTCTCACACGCTGCCATTTGTTTTCTTTTCCTCCAGCTCCAGCCACCCGCTCCTGCTGGCAGTAGGGTCCGGTGCAGAGCGATTCCAATGGTACCACACGTACAGTGCAGTGCCCACTGCACCATCAAGGTCTGCCTTCTTTCCGCTGCCTTTACTCGTGTTACAGGCCACGTCCACATCACTCCTAGCCTTGCTCCTTCTCCTCCTGCTCCCGTTGCCCCCATTCCCAAGGTCAGGACAGCCTCAGTATGGGTTTGCTTGCTATCAGCAGTGAGAGGCTGCTCCTCCAGCTCTGGGGCTGGTTGATGTCCCAGATATTTTCTTTTTTTCCTCCTCTTTTTTTTTTTTTTTGTGAGACAACAGAAACATATCCAGGATGTTGCTATCATCATAAAATCCTATTTTGGTTCAGTATCCCGCTGCCTCTGACAGCAGCTTTATCTGGTCAGCAGGGAACGAAGCCAAGGTTTGTTATGGACACAGCTGCTGGCTGGGTCAACACCACACGGTCCTCTAGAACCGGACACTCCTTTCCAGCGGGACTAGGGCTCGTTTCCTTCTTGCTTACCCTTTTGCTTAAAAGAGTTAATAAACATGACACACTTCGCTGAGAAAGGGAAAAGAAAGGAAAAAAAGGAAAAGCTTGCACACGCTCCCACCGCCTTGGGCTTTTCCATACGCTAGCTGAGCTACTGCCCAAGCCAGTTAATCGGCAACCCAGCGGTTTCCCCAGCAGAAAGGGTTAATGGTGAAAGCAGGAGAAATCGCTGGAGGGAGGACGGCTGAGCTGACAACAATAGCACAGAGAAAGTGGGAGGAAAAAGCCCAGATTAAATCCCATACTTATTTATGCATGCGTGCTGGAAGGTGTCACAGCCAGGGCGAGTGGTTAGTGTAGCATTAAAACAGTTGCTCAACAGTGTGGTAAGATCAGCATCCCCCGGGACCGCAAGCGGAGCCCGGCCCTGCCCTGGAAATGCATGGCCCCGGCCGGAGCCCGCGGCGGGATCCACGCAGGACACTGCTCTGCCACGTGAGCCCTGCCAACCTCGACGCCTCCTCCCTTCCCTGCCCGCCAGCTTCCAGCTGCTCCGTTTTTTTTTTCTTTTATTTACTTAATTTTTATTTGTGTTTGCTCCAGCAGGCACTTTAAAAGGAGACATGGAAGAAAAGGGAGTAAAAGGAAAAGAGCTAGGAAAAATCACTCTGGCTCCTTCACCAAAACAGACAGCACTTTCCCCACACAGTTTCCACCCGCAAAGGCAGAGCGAGTGCCATACAAGGCAAGGCAGCACTCAGCAAGCCGGGCTGCATCCCCTGGGGAAAGGGGCTGGACACCGCGCTCCAGTCTGCATCCTGATACAAACTTGGAGCAACCCATTTCATCTCTGCTGTGCCATGGACTCGCTCTTCTCCGAGGAGCTTTCTTCAGCGGAGGCCCAAATATTCCATGTAATTTCCTTGCTCTCAGGAAATCTGCTTCCAACATACAGTGCAAATCCCTTCCCAAAGGACCAGGAAGATGTCTCTTGTGCTCATGACACGAACTTGTGCTGTGACATGAACTCCAACTAAAGCTCAAATTCCACCATTCCCTAAAGAAGCTTTCCCTTTCCTATGGGAATTTTTAAGGGACTGTGCAAGGTGCTGCATTAAGAAGAGCCCTACGTTGCCTTGCAGTTTAGCAGAGACACTTTTCCAGGCGGTGAGACACTATCCTGGATCCAAAGGTGGAAATCTTTCTGGCAACAAGGGCAATTTCATGATTAAGGGCTCTCTCTCCAAGACAGCAGGACTCCAAGTTGAACTGACATGTTTGAAATAGCTCAACTTCAGAGGTGTTTTGAACACAGTAGAGTAGATGCAATGAGAGCAAAACATTTTGCCTAAAAAAGCCATATTTTGATGCAACAGTGCAACACAAGAGCGTCCCTGTTTACTTGATAGGTTGGTTGGTTTCAGTGTGGGCAGTTTTTGTCTTTGTGAAGGTCGAAAGCTGTTATAAAGACCACTTTAGCCTTCTATTTTAGTACAACGCTCTGAAACGCTAAGCAGAATTACCAGGGGGCTTCACTTCCCAGAAAAAGGAGTGCAGAATCAAAAACGCTCGAGTGGGGACAAAAAAGAGAGACAAGGAGGTGAAGAGGGAACTACCCACCACCTAATTCACGTGTTCAATCAATTCGGCACTCACTCACCACGAGCCATCCGGTCCTCAAGAAAAGAACCACTCCAAAAATGTTGATCATGCACGACGTGAAGACACCATCCCACGTCCCAAAAAGCACCGGCTCCCACACAAACAACTGGATCTTCCACCATGGCTTCGTCTGCGTTTGGGGCACCTAGAGGAAAGCAGAGCCCTTGGGTTTACCTCTCGGTCCTCAGGCCGGCTGCGGAGCGGTGCTCGTGGTCACTGCTACGCAGATGCTCAGCTAATCGTGTTGCTGCTTCAGGCCCGTTCATGGGCCATGGTGCTGAACAGAAGGGGCTCCAGAGACACCCGAGGGGGGAAATACGGCCTACGGGAGGAACGAGGTGCCCAACGTACCTGCTGTGCTTCTTCGTGGAACAGATCCTGCACATAGGCATCACTCCTCGTGCCGCTCAGGCTGAGCATCGCGTCCGTCGCTGCCCCTCGGGCCCGCGCGCAGCCGCAGCGCTGACGACGGGGCGCGCGGAGCACAAGGTCAGCTATTCCACTCCGCCGGCCCCCCGCTGTGCTGGATTCTCCGCTGCAGAGGATTCATGGTTTTACTACACCTGCTGGGAAAGAAGAGAGGGCAGCAGGCGCTGCTGTGGCTTTCTGAGTCCGCAAAGGCTGTTACGTGCCCAGCGGCCCAGCTGAGGCAGTCACGGGGCGCAGGGACAGAGCGATCGGCAACAGCCCCTCGGCACCTTCCTGGAGGCGCCCTGAGGCAGGGACGGGGTCACCAGCCCTACTCCTAGCGCTCCTAAATGTGCTTTTCTGCATGCGTTCATACTCCTGGCACCCTCAGCACTAGCTCCAGAGCTTCATTACGCGTGGTCTGGGAAAAGCACCTCCTCTCACTGGCTTTAAATCTGTCCCCTGGTAATTTCACTGCATGCCGTCAGGCCCCCGTGACACGGGAAATGCAGAGCGTTTACCTCTGCTTCACCTCTCAAAGCCACTAATCATTTCACGGCCTTGATCATATCCCCCCCAGTTGCCTCCTGGAGTCCTATTTAATCTCATCTCCTCCCAACAAGCATCTGTACCTCTTCTGTACCACAGAGGTGGAATTGAAGCAGTTCAAGGTGTTCACCACAGATTTACACACTGGATTTCTGATGCCTTTCACCTTTTTCATTGCCACTGAGCTCCAAACTGCTGTTTCCAACAAACCTGCCACATCTTCTGCAGCGATGCTCAGACATCCTTCCTCGTGGTTGTACCCACGCTCGGAGGACGGGCACAGTCCGTTTGCCTGTCTGCAGTGACCTAACTTCAAATTCGTACCTGCCACAGGGCAGGCTCCAGAATTGGGTCAGGCTTAATTAAACACAACGCTTGATGCTGCAGAGTACTGCCTGGCTTTATTTCAAGGATCCTTGAAATAAAGGCTTGAAGCATCCTTACAGAAGGGGAAGTCTAGCACAAGCATTTCTCTGCCTTAATATTGCTAGTTCCTCTCCTCATCGGGCTTCTTCTTCCCCAGCCCTGGGGAGCTGCTTTTATGCATCTCCTCCCAGCTGGCAGCAAACCTAACTTTCCCCACATGATCTTGCAGGGCCATCAAGCCAGGCCAAGGAGCCTGGCGGGAGCTCAACACAGCTGCACTGCACCTAGAAAACCAGAAGGGCTGCAGACGTGATAAGCAGAGCAGGACAATACGGCAGGGCTCTCGGAGAGAGCAATTTATCTGGTTCCTTGGCTCTCCCAGGGCTGGTTTAGCGTCTTGGCTGGTTGGGCTCACGTGCTGACAAGAAGAACCAGTTGGGATCACACACTGTGCTTGCAGCTGGACTCCTCACCTGAGACCAGAGCCCCGATTTAGGATAAGCACAGCGTGGGAATCGCCAACTCCTCCAGCTTCCAAGCGAAAGGCGCGAGGCAAGCAAGGAAACAAGCTAAAAGGAAGGGGCAGGCACAAGGAAGGGGCAAGAACAAGGAAACATGTTCTTCCTATTTCACAGAGGCAGAGATAAAAACAAACTGAGTGAAAACTACCTAGGGTCACCCAGGTTTTCCGCATCAAATCTCCGGCTCTCCAATTAGCACTCCTACCACCTGCCCTCTGTTATTCTACTTTTACTTTAAAACACAAAACAGTAAATAGCCAACCCTGCCTCTGCTGCACTTGGTGTTTCGGCAGCAGTGGGTTTCCTGCTGACCCTGGTACGGCAGACAGCACAGGAGGGTGTTTTTGCCCTGTACACGTAGCCTGTTAAGCAGCATCGAAGCTGATAGGAGTTCATTGATTCCCTGCTGCTTGCTCCCCTCTTTTTGTGGCAAATAATCCTTTACAATAACCCAAATGGCTGCTGTTACGGGGAGATTGGGACTTCAAGCAGCGCAAAAGCAGCAGGAGCAAATGAACTCTTAAGAAATAAAGCCAATGTTTTTATGCAAATAGTCATAGTAATAAAAAAGGAAGAGAAGAAAACACATAACATGAAACAAGATTACAACTGAATAGAAATATTCTCCTAAGCTTTCCAATGTAGTGCTTCCTCGCAAGAGATTTACTCACTAAATGATTCACTGTGGTCACACAAACCCGTGTTTTCACAGCAGCTCCAGCCAAATGTGGAAAGAAAAGCCAGACCAGCCTCCTCTAAAACACACCTTGCTGCTTAACCCGCTCCCACTCGGCGTGGTATAAAACCCCCTACAAGTCTTGACATAAATCACCAGTACGCAGATCCCTTCAACACCACAAAGCCACCGAAGCAAAGATTTCGGGTAGGACACGGCACGAGACGCAGACACAGAAGCTGAGCAAACAGCCCAGGACAAGCTCTGCCCTTGTGCCGCTCTGACACGGCCGCCCCGGTCACTCTTCACTGCATGCAAATACCTGCCTGTATTTTAGGGCCTAAAACTCGGAAACTCTTTGGGGCCGGAGCCTTTCCTGCACTTTACGCAGTGCACTCATAGCACAGCATGGTCTCTGAGCTACTGAAAAACATGCAAGTATTTGGTGATGGTTTTATCATTCGTGCAGGGCACTCACGGAGCAGCAGCTTTTTGTGCTCCACAGACTAGACTGTCACCCCCAAAAGCAAACAGTAATTATTTTCCTTTAATATAAAAGAGGATCTAATTCAAAACTTAGTTGATCTAGAGTTTCTGCCAAAGATACTAGCCAGTCTATAAATTAAACAAAAACAGCTGTTTTACCTTCCCCATAGCATTTGGTGTTAGGAAGAGCGTAACAGCATTGAAAAAGCTCCTTGCAGTTTTAGGAAAACTGTTACCTTTCTCTGTTACTCCTTTCACTGAGAGATTTTTATATGTAATTACAGAAGTGTATTCCCACAGATGAAATATCTGTGGCCTTTGCATCCTTTCAGGGGAATCATATTTTATTAATAGTCACATTAAAGCCATTTTTTGGGCCAGACGTCACCGCTCAGAGCCAGGGAGCAGCTGGCCGATGTAAAGGGGAGAGGTGAGAGCCTTTCCAAACACAACTGCGTGTGGTCCCACGGCCTCCCAGGGCCTCCGTCCCCATTGGAGGAGGAACTTCCAAGCCTTGCTCCGTGCAGGCACCCAGCAAGCTGCTGGCTCTGGATAATTCCCCTGGATATCTCCGTCTGGATATCTCCGCCGGTTCCGCTTCTTGAAAGCACCTGGGCTGGGGGAGCCAGAGGAAGGGAGGGGGGGATTGCAGGACAGTGGAGCCGCCGCCAGCACCATCAATGTGGCGCTGCACAGAGGTGTTCGCACCCTGCCTAAGCCTGACGTGTTGTTGCTCCTTGCTAGAGAGAGCAAGAACCACCGCCCTCATTTTTCTCAAAAAAAAAAAAGTTTTTTAAAAGAGGTAAAGGTAAAAAAGTAAAGAAAAATTAAAAAGTAAAAATGTTTTAAAAGGTAAAGACACACAAAAGAAAAAACACACAAAAAAAGAAAAAATACAAAAAAGAAACAAAAACAAAAAAATCACACCCCCACACCCCCAAAAAACCCACAAAAAAAAAAAAAAGAAAAAAAAAATTAAAAAAAAAAAAGAAGAAACCCACAAACGCGGGACACCCCCCCACCCCGCCCCAGAACAAACCAACCCACCCCATACCCGGACGCGCTGCAAATTCCCGCGCAGCGCCGAGCGCGGTGCACGGGGCACCTGCCGCGCGGCCGGTCCGTGTGTGACTGGTCATGATCAGTGGCTCTTCCTCCCCTTCTCGGCGCCCCCTGCCCTGGCCGCACTCACCTCCGCGGGGCCGGGGCCGCTGTCGCCGCCGGGGCCGGGCCG
>VWPW01010630.1:59652-103650 GCA_013389825.1 Crypturellus undulatus
AAAATGAAATGAAATGAAATGAAATGAAATGAAATGAAATGAAATGAAATGAAATGAACACACAGGCTCAGGTGGCCTGCTCAGGTGCACTTCCTCCCAGGCGACCCACGCTGGCTGTTCCCTGCTGCACAAGCAGCCCAAATGCGGAGAGAGCAGCAGAAGCCAGAGTTCACGGGAATAAGAGTCTTCTCAGAGGAGGATGAAGCTGGGATGAGGAAAGCAGCAGGTTTCTCTCAGATACATCCCGTTTGCGGAGTGTTTCTGAAAGTCTCCTGGGTTCCCTTTGAGGCGGATGGACGGTCTTTAGAGCTCCCAGGAACAGGTTCAGCCTGATTCTCTGCTCTCGCGCACCTGAGCGAGCAGGTTCAATGCTGCAAAATCGGGGAAGATCTGGGCTCCGTTGCGGCTGGGTGCTGCGGGCACGTGTGCCAGCACACACGCGCTCGCTCCACAAGAGATAGGGACTTTTCCTGGGGCAGTTGCCGTTCTCCTCCCCGCTGCTGAACGTGCCGAGAACAGTAAGTGCAGCCGTCCAGGGAAAGGTGCTTTCAAGGAGCCCACTTAAAGCTAAATCATGTGCAGTAATATTGCAAACTGCTCAGCATGGCCTCGGCCTGCCCCCAGGGAAGTCACGGCAATTTCAACGTTTTCCTTTTACCCGCAAGAGAACCGACCCGCAGCACTTGCTCCTCAGAACCGCGAGTGTCTCTGATGACTACGTTGACTTTCCGTACTTGGCACATTAGCAAACGCGTAGTCTGACACACACTCCTGTTCTCCCCAGGTCGAAAGCACGTGCAAAGCTGCTCGTTTTCCTTAAAGGAAGGGCTTTGAAGAACGAGGTAGCCTGATCCCACCGGGAGAAGCTCTGAGGCTCCTCATAGCAAATATGCAACAATGTGGAACAGTATTAACGACGCAGGACTTGTCACTGCCCAAAGCCAAGCTGAATTCACCCAGCTCATCCTCACCCCACAGTCTGCCACCCCCGGCATCATCTTATGGTAAAACCGCCTTGAACCATTGTAGAGAGGTGGGTTTTTTTTTAGTCTAATAAAATTCTCTCCTTATTAAGCCAAGTACTTTTATATGAGATAAATGGAGAAAACACAACTAAGACTAAAGACTGTCTTGCAAGAACATCAAATTCCAGCTTGTGTGTCCTTTCAGGGCCAGCAAGTGCTGCAAGTTCCAGTGGAGAGCAAGGATCCTTTCTTTGCAATCACGTTTTTCCCAGGGACTGGCAGATGCAGCATCTTAAACCTGGCGGGCCCCAGGATTTCACTGTGTCCCTGCTCCAGGACCTGGCATCCAGGGGTAGATGTGGGACAGAGCCAGGGAGCTGGTGAAAGGTTATGTAAGATGAACAAATAAGGGAAAAATATGGGAATCCCAAAGATACGGCTGCAGCAAGTGGCCCCCAGAACCAGGGAAAGCAGCAATGCAAACATCAACCATCAAGAAAAGCTGTAGACTGAAGGAGTCTAAAGGCCTGAGCCCTCACCCGAAACACAGGCAGGGCTGATCCCTGCTGTAACGGGAACTAATCACGCGGTGCCTCCCCGCGGGCGCCCTCGCTGCAAGGAGAGCCTGTCCCCTAGCACCGCAGGGCGGATTCACAGCCGTGCTCCCGTCTCACGAGGACCAAACCTGGCTGCGGCACGCAGGCTCCTCGCACCGCTGACCGGCCTCCAGGAGAGCCCTAGATCTACCGCAAACCAGGCTGTTAAATACAGGGAACACAGTCCCAAAATAGAGCACTTCACATGAAGACCCAGCGCTTTTCTATGAGTTCACACATGGTTCAGGGAAATGCCTGTTTTTCAAGTGCATCTTCTGAATTTCTTTCAGCCCATGTATGCAGGGGTTATCAACCCAGCATCCGAGCACCAGCATGAACAATATTCCAGTTCCAGCTATTTAAAAGCTCCAGGTTAATTCACAAGGGATGACTGAGGTGTTTTCTGTAGCTGCCATCCTGAGGACACGTGCCGTCCCCACGGCTCACCTTCAAATAACTCTGGTTACACGTTTAACTAGGCAAACTGAGCATTTTGTTGTTCAAAAATTGATTTGGAACATTCTTTCCCTTTGGCATTTTCCTTTAAGCTATTGAATACAGCCTTGAAGAAAATGCTCCTTTCTGACTGCTGTTTTTTGGGGAAAAAAAGAGACAGATCAGTCTGGTGTACCAGCACTCCCACATTTGCTTCTTTGGGAACTGTACCTTTTTTACACTGTTCTGAGCTGCCTAGAATTAGACAGCTTTAACCGAGCTCCCATGAACTGCCAAAGCAAATGCAAGGAAATACCATAGTCAAGAGAAAGGAAGTCATGCCCTGAGCTGCTGATGACCCCTCTGCCTTGCTCTTGCCCGTCGCTCCGTGATCAAAATTGCCTCGTGATCGCTCTGAAAACACTCCCTGCACTCTCTGTTGTTACTTTATCGTCTCTTGCGTTAGTTTAGCTCTTGGGGTGGCCAAATAGGGAACTATTGCTCCTAAAGAGCTTTCAGAGTCTAGAAATTACACTGAGGGATGAGGGATGTTGGAGCCCCGAGGATGAGCCCTGGTGCAGGAGGAGATGACTCACCTTAGGACTCGCCGGCGCAGAGCCGCTTGCTGCAGAGGAGCCCGTGCCCCAACTCGCTCCCGGGGGGAATTCTCTTCCTTATGCTCCGTACCTGGACAATGAAGCAGACAAAGGGAAACAATATTCTATAGGAAACCATCTTCTGCTGTGCTGGCAAACGCAGCGCAAGGCGACCAAGAGGAGAACAGTCTTCCCCACTGCTTCCTAAACCAGTCCTCCTCCGAACTTCTCTGCTTTCATAAATCGCTCACTACCTGGGATCTATAAAAAGGTTTATTGTGTGAAGCACGAGAACAACTTTAAGTAAATAGATATATTTCTTAATCTTCTAAATAAACAAGTGATCAGTCACTTTAACAGAATATTATTTCCTTCTCCTAGCAAAAAATACAGCTAGTTTAATGGATTACTTTTTTCCCCACTCAACACAAAATTTAGATTCTGACATTTTTTTGGCAACAAAATATTGCCAANCCAAGAGGAAAACAGTCTTCCCCACTGCCTCCTAAACCAGTCCTCCTCCGAACTTGCTTTCATAAATCGCTCACTACCTGCGATCTATAAAAAAGTTTATTGTGTGAAGCACGAGAACAACTTTAAGTAAATAGATATATTTCTTAATCTTCTAAATAAACAAGTGATCAGTCACTTTAACAGAATATTATTTCCTTCTCCTAGCAAAAAATACAGCTAGTTTAATGGATTACTTTTTTCCCCACTTAACACAAAATTTAGATTCTGACATTTTTTTGGCAACAAAATATTGCCAAAATGTCCATTATTACTATTTGACTATTTTCCTCATTTAAGTCAATAAGCAAAAATTATCAGTTCTGATTTGTTATTTCCAGCACATAATCCAAACAAATAAAAAGCAGAGCCAACGAGTATGCGCAAAAACCTCAGAAACCAAGAGGAGTAGGTGGGCGAGCGAGCAGGCGACACTTCCTGTAAAAACATAAAACAAGTAGAAGCAGTTACTGTATTAGAGGGATGTTAACACACGTTATATTGCCAGAGCAACAGCGAAACAGCAGTTGTATCAAGCCACAGTGCTGCCCTCATCCCGGGTTTCAGAAGAAGGCAAAGGCACTAAAGGACAGCTACCATGGGGCAGCCTCACTAAGGTCAATGTCAGATGGTTCCTGCAGAAACGATGGTGCTGATTTCATATAATTCCATATATTTTCATATATGATTTCATATATAATTTCATATATTTCTGTCTTGCATCTGTGTGTGGCCAGCTCTCTGCTGAGGCTGCTGTGCCGAATAACTGCCCAGCTGTTTCTGCAGCGACCGCCGGATCACGGCTCAAGTTTTAGCTCAGAACTTAGTGGATGTTTCTCTGTTTAAAGGGAATGGTGAGACTTCAACATTTGCTGATATAACACTGCTCTTACACAAAGAAAACTCAACAGAGTTACCTACTTCACAAACCTTGTGACCCTGCCAAAAGGCTTCAAGAAAACAAAGCCTTCAATAAAAAATAAAATAAATAAAATAAAATAAAATAGGCAAGGAAAACTATATTATCAGGAATTATTGCTAAGCGACTGCTATTATTATAATCATCATTATTTCTGATCCACATACTTTAGCAAGGGCATAGATGCTGGATCTTCACTATTTCTTATTTTTTCCTGTCCCAATGCAGGAAAAACCCATCTTACCCATTAAATACTCCACACATTATGCAATTATGCAGCACACATATGGTATATTTTTACCCAATGCATTAATCAGTAGTAAAGTTCACTCTTCTTACAACTGAGATTTAAACCTGATTGCTGAATCTCACCTGCATGAGGAGTTGCTGGCAGTGCCTAAAGCTTCTCTAGTGCAAATGAAACTCAAAAAAGTGCACCTGATACTACATATTCCTATTAAAAAGATTCCATTACTATGATAATGCAATCTCCTAACTGCAAGATGCAAGTTAAAGTCCTAAGGTATTTTATATGTATATATATACATATATACACACACATATATATACATATATGTATATATGGGGCCCCATATATACATATATATATATATATTCAAAGATGACAAGGAGATGCAAAGGGGCAGGAACTCCAAATCAAGTTTGCTGTGTATGAAAACAAATAGTTAAATATTTAATTGTTGATAATTGATATTACCTGCTTCAGTTCTTGCACAGTGATAGATCTGTAAATGCATTCATCCTCTCATTAAGCAGATTTTGTCTGAAAATATCTAACATGAAAAATACTGCTAAGTCTATTCATAAAACAATATTCTATATTTTTATTTTTTCAAACAGCAAGTGACCACATTTAAAATGCATCATTTGCAAATATAAATTATCAAACTATTAGTTTAATTAAAAATAAAGCAAAAACATAACTTCCCTTAGTTTCACAATACATAGGAGGATATTATAAACCCCAAATGACTAAGTTAACCATAAGAAAACAATATGTCAAAAGCGATGAAACTCACTTAAGTCACTTAATGAATAAATCAATTCTAAAATACAATACCATTCACCAGGATTATGCAAAAATGCAACCTTTCACTGTATTATACAGATAAAACAATCCAATCCTTCATGCCACATTTTGTAAACCATTATATAAATTACACTCACAGTCAAATGAAAAGGAAGAGTAACTTCCAAAATATTTTAAGTTGCTTTTAGGGCAGAAGTAAAGGCAGAAATAGAGTCATCTAAAATATATCAAGTTTAACCAAAAAACTCATTTGGTCAAGCCTGCTATCCAAATAGTTTTGTTTCCTGCAAAACTATCTTTGTCTTTTTCAGTTGATTATGAAATCTATATGTTTCTTTTACATACTAAATGCAAGCCATGTGTTCAACTACAGTAAATCCTCTTAAACTTGTATTATTTTTGCCATAAGACTCAAGCATCCTTCATATACACACACATACATACATACATACACGTGCAAACACACACTCTCTGTCAGAAATATAAGGAATAAACAAATTCAAGCTTCTCGGGTTCCTGTAAAGCCATCTGTTACCTATACACAGACCTTGACTGATTGAATTCAGATTATGAATTTTTTTTTTTGTCATTGTAAATTTTACACTGACAATACAGGGACGGAATCAATGTTATACGATACAGGAATACTGTCTAATCATCGAAATAAACCTATTAAAAAAAAATCCTTATAGATAATTTTTGACAATTAGTTGAAATACAAAGAAGGCAATATGGACTTCAGGAAAATAACACTATCTCAGAATAAGCACTGTAACAGTGTTCCACTATATATCTCATCAGTTTTTTTCTTCATAACACATTTATTTTCTCCTGTATACTAGGTTTTATGCTAATTTCTCCCTCTCTTCAAGTTCATCATATTCCCGGACTCATTTCAGCACTACATAGTGCTTCAAAATAAAAGGAGGTCACTTGCTTTATTGGATACCAAGTTCCCTTCCAGAGAGCATTAAAAAAAAGACAAGACTACATAGACAAAGTCCAGTATAATTCATTTCTGACATTGAAAATTCCAGCCCCTCATACTGTTGCAAAATTCCTCCTACTGAAATGCTTTACTACAATAATAAAAAGCATACATTACATATAAAATATACCAGTGTACTAAAAGTGACAGAAGTGACTAGCAAATCCTTCAAAGCACGTATTATATAAATGACTAGCATTTAAAAACATTTTTTTTCTATAAAATGTAGGTCATATACATTTATAAATTGGGGGTAGGGAGGTTCTAAAGCAGTGATGACTGTTCAAAGAGTTTCGCTGCTCTGTACAGTCTAATACCTATTCAAACGGTAAGTTTGATGTTGTAATCGAATAAACCCATAGCATCTCGTAACTCAGAAATGGAAAAATAAGCAACACAAATGAAATGTGACTTTAAGTTCACTGTTTATCTGCGTATGAAATATGAAGAGAACTATTCCTTTCTACTGGAGGCCCAAGTCTCATCAGTTCAGTATCGGGACTTAAAGACTCCAAATTTAAGCAGAGGAATTGCCAGGCATCAGCACAGAAGCAGAACAGGATCTCTCATCCTTTAGAGACACAGCTATGCAACTTTTGCAGTCTTCCTCCTCCCGCAGAAGTGCCGCCAGGCCATTCATTTCTGCCTCAAAGTGTGCACGGATGAAGCCATACATCTAAAGGCTGTCCCCTCTGCGACTGAAATTGTGCTGTGTAAACAACGTTATATACTCCAGCAGGAGGACATCTGAATTTATTTATAAAAAAAAGATGAATATTCATTGACTCAAACAAGGCTATTAACTCCAAAAGTATTTTTGGAACTATCCTTATGCTACTCATAACGTTAGCACTGTCCTGTATTATTGCTTACAAACAGTACAACATCATATGCCTTCCAACAGAGCGGTACTGTGATCAGTTCGTACGTATTTACAGGATTTCTCATTCTGATTTTTTTTTAAACAAGCTATAAAAACATTACATACTTTACAGACGATACAAATTTCCACATTTGTACTCAATTCAAACAAATGGAATGCATAACAATAATAAACATCATAAAGGAAGACTGACATAAGTCCTTGATTGTCAAGACACATTTATATTTATATATAAACTCTAACTGTGCAGAATCAAAGATTCAATCATAGGTACATCCTTATTTGATAAATCATATTTACAGCATGATATTGCATAAAAAAATAAAATAATGTTGTTTACACAATATTACCTTTCCATCCATTGGATTAAGGAAAGCAAGAAACAACTCCTAGAAAGGTTTGCTTGCCTCAGTTTGTGTTTCCTACCCAAAGATAGTTTTAAAAAGGAAACATAAGGTTTTATATGCAGAGTTTAGCAAAAGCAACTATAAATTTATTTCCCTGACACAAAGCAATTTAAAATGGAACAAAAGTTTAAACTTTGAGACGCTTCTTTCCATTAGCAGTAATACTTTCTTAGTATTTGTCCTTTGCAATGTGAGTTTTAGCTAAATGCATTACATGCCTAACGTAAACATGCATTACCATAAGTTGAATGAACTTTCGAAGTTACAAGGCTTCGTTTTAGTAAAACATTTAAAACTAGGAAAGTGTAACATTACCCACTGGTTCAGTACTAAACATGTAATTTGAAAGGTCACCTGGGTACTGGTACTAACTGCCCAAGCATATTTCTGCCTGTTAAAATTTCCAAATGGCTTCCCAGGAAAATCAGGGTTTTCCCTGCAATTTGTAATGGTATTAAAACAAGCAAACAAACAAAAATAAAGATCAAAATCCTCATAAACAAAATTTAGTTAACAAATATACATACATAAAGAAATCCAATGCTGCAAAATTCAGAGTGGATTCATCCAAATATTCTGGTTCATTTCAAATAGTTATAAGATATGATACAAATACTACAAAAATATTCTGAACAAGCATGGAATATATTGTATATGTCCAAGTGGAAAGTTTCCATAGGAGACCACAAATACCTCAGAATAAACTCCAAAAGTTACAGTAGAACCCCAATAATTCGCAGCAATGATTGAAAACCCTTTACAAATCACAATTTTGAAAATAGTGAAGAAGCAGGCAACAAAAGCAAGGATTTCACATCGCAAAACATACTTTGTTCATTTATTTTGACAACTGTAATTTAGTTTTCAGTATTTCTTGTACCTCCCAGTATACTAATATGGGTTCTGAAGTATACTTGGGCAAAGTAATACAGCATTGCTATTATGAGACCTCACTACTGTCCTTTTTAGAACTTTGCAGAGAGGCAGGGAGAGACCCTCACAGATGTGTAAAACTTACTGGATGCTTTGATTAGCAGTCAGCGAATTAGCAAGATTTTACTGAACTTCCCATGTAACAATGAAAAGATACCTGCATCAAAAAAACCTGACAAGTACAATATGCAAGTAAGGAAACGTTAATTCACATGAACATCTTGTTGCCCTATTTTCCTTTGGAACCACCTTTTTCATTAAGACAACACTAGAAGACACATAGTTCTTTTATCACCCAATTTAAAATTTTTATGTTGTTACTTGTAATTCAACATACAATGATACACATTGTTATCCTTCTCCCCAAACCTTGTAATTTATGATTAATTCACTCTCAAATCAAATGAAGAAAATGTAAACGCTTATTAGTATACCATTACAAGCCAATTCCTTCATTGCCTGTTATATTAATGGTAAAACATATCAAAGGACTCATGCGAAAAGGGACACTGTCAAGTAATTTAGGTACAAAATATGGCCTATTAATATATGTGTGTATGTACATATACATATACACGCACACACATATACATGCATATATTGAGGGAGTTTGGTAATAAATGTTATCAGTTTCCTATTTTTCAAAATCAACTTTGTCTTCCAGTAGGAGCTACCCACAGAAAAGCCACCGTACGCACCCACACTCAGTGCTTGCATGACCTACAACTAAAAGCTTCTGCCGCGAGCTCGGCAGAACGCAAACGCTATCCCCCAAGTAGTGCTGACTGCTCATCAGCACAGGAACGGAAAACTAAAGACGCTTTCTTTCCAGATCTTTCGGTATAATGGAAATCTAACCAAAACGAACACTGACCACATCCACATGAAAAGTGTGCATCCGCAGCGGAGGAAAAGCAGAGGAACGTGAGCAGTGGAGAATGTTTGGAAATAAGGTAGTTGTTGAACAAGCAAGCATTTTTTTATACAGAGAAACCTCCCCCAAACCCTACACACGCTTATTCCTGAATAAAGGGGTATGTGCTCAGGGAACTGCAGCAGGAATTTGGTCAACTGCTCCATACAGAAAGCTTCAGGCATCCACGGATTATTCCCGTGAGCAGCCACCGTGGTACACAGGGCCCCCGTGGCCTGTCCCCAGGCACGCGGGGAGGCACAGCGGTCTGGGGCCTCCTGAGGCTCAGGGAGCCCCTGGGCACGAGGACGGCCCTGCCGCACGCAGGTCCCCATCACCCCGCTGGGCGAGCGCGTCCCTCTGCTCCGCGCAGGCCCTGCTCCGTCCCTGCGCAGCCAACTGCAGTGCACAGCGGGCACGGAGAGGGAGCTGCTCCTTCTTAGGCCCTCCTCGGCCACATCAGAGTAGCCAAGCAGCGATTTTTAAAATAAATCTATCTGCTTCAAGCAGGCTTCGTTCCCTCTTAGTTCCTGATGGGGCCAGATAAGTGCAATGATAACCAAGCTCTAACTTACTTTGTCTTTTCTTCTCTATTTTTTTTTCTTTTTCTTTGTTTTTGCTGCTTGTTTTGGTTAACAAATAGTGCTATCAGTGACCATCTATTTGCACTGGCAGGACACTAGGACGAAGATGGCAACACAGTATTATTCAGGATCTCCTGGGGATGAACGATGAACACGAAACATGCTTTACAAGAGGCGGCTTCCTGGCATACAGGGGGTATATTAATTGTATCTGTGCAAGGAAGGATGCAAGATCCAAAAAAGAAAAAGATCATAAAGGAAGAAAACCAAACAGACATGAATCAGATTAAAAATATTCTTTCAAAGAAACTTCCTTACATGAATCATTAAAAATACATATGGAATATACTATTCTCCCTTTTTCTTGATTCACAGACAAACCTCCGGACCGAATAACTGGTAAACAATAGCTTGCAGAAACACCTTCCTATATTATACACCGTCAATGAATCAAACAGAATCCGTTTCCTTACAGAACAGTATGACAGAAGTAGTTTACACAAGTTAGGTTTCTTAGCAATGCGGGAAGCAAGCCACGGACTGCAAATGCACCTTCTTCCTCAACTGTACAGGGGCAATTAATGCACTCTCAGCCATACTATACTGGAAAAGACAGAAGGTTCGGAGAGCCCAGGTCCTGACAGTGAAGTTTAAGGAAAATCTTGCTATTACTTTGGGCAGAGGTGGGGAGGGTTGTGTGTCCCACTCGAGTCCTATCAAAAGACAGAATTTACTTTAGCCTCTTGGGACACGGATTTTTCTACTAGCTGATGGTTTCGTTTGAGAGATATCAGGTAGCAACAGTGCTCTAACAGGATTTATGCATCCCCATTAAAAAAAGAATATACATATATACACATATATATGTGTGTGTGTGCGCGTTTATTTCCCTGGTTAATCAGCCTACGTTAGGCTTAAACTGCCTTAAACTACCAGACAGTGTCCCTTTAGGGAAGGTGCAATAGAACATACAGTTCAAAAATCTGTAAATTGTTAACTTAAACTACACAATAGTTATGCTACTCAAATCTTACAACCTTAAAAATGCACACAGAACTACCTATCGTACCATACTGTATACTTCAAGACAAAGAACTATTCAAAAAAACATATTCATGGTACAGGAATAAAGTTTGTTGTTTATTTATATTGTGAAATGCAATGAAAGCTTCTGATCACTCAGCTATGCTCAAAAAAAAATTCTGTTCACTAGCATTATTCATCAGTTTGGGTCGGCAAACTTGTAATGAATATCTCTACGAAAACACTAAAAGGATATGCAATTTGAATGCCTACTTCTTCAACTTTCTGGGGTGCTTCAGTAAATTTAATTATTTGAATTGTCAAAATTCTAGACAGAGAATTAAGACAGTTTTACAGAAGCTAAGAATATCCAATTTCAATTTATATTAAAATAATTGGAGTTGTATGAGATGACAATGATGAAACCATATCAAACCTAAAAATCTAAAATAGCTTTATTTTTTGAGAAATCAAAAACTATCAAATAGACTAAGTGCTCTATGTTAATCATTATGAATATGAAGGGTAAGGTACAATTAATCTTTTAAATCTTGGAATACACAGTTTGTGTAAGCATTATGTAATTGGGAATGTCATCTACAGAGTATTTCAACTAAAACCTCAAAATCTTGATATCTGCATATGAAAAAAGTCATTAAAAAGTTACATCTAGATTCAGCTGTACAAAGAAATACACATTACTTCAGGAATGAAGTAAAGGCATTAGCAGTTAGATATTTTGCTAAAAAAAAAAGGTGTTTAAAATATTTTAAATTAATTAGGCTTTTAAATAGTAGAGTTAGTCTATCAGAATTTATTTTTTTCCTCCAAACACAACTCAATGTAATGCAAAGCAAAAATAAAGGGCAAATGGTCTAAAATTGTTTTTGACAAAGATGGAAGAAAGGATCTTCTTCTAGAAAATGCCATATTTTAAAGCTATAATTGCTTGACCTTGAAACTTAAGAGTTTACTCTGTCTTTTTAGTATGTGTTGATTCCCTGCTGAAGAGCAATGAGTATGCTGACAAGCTTGGAAATGACAATATGAATATCAGACAATAACTGTCCTCCCAAAGCATACAAGGAAACCAGTTAGGAAACAATCATGGGGGGAAGTCTTACCTGCGGATTTAGTTTATTTTAAATCTCATTGAGGGTAAAATATTTTCTGTATTCAAACAAGTGAATAATAAACTGCCTTTGATAGGGGCAACAACATCAGGCAGTGATGGTGACTAATAGAAAAAAAAAAAGCAGTTATTGGTCTTGCTAATATCAGCTTACTTTTGTTTTAACATACCGCTCTTAAAAGCTGTACAGAACTCCATTTTATATAGAGCAACCCCGTTTTGACAAATGTGTTCTAAAGTGCCAGTATTATTTACAAAGATTTCTTAGCCAAAAGTCTGGCCTGTTGTGGCATCAGGTGAAGAAGTCATCCCAGCTCTACTGTCATTTACATTCACCAATGGAAATTCTGGGAATTCAGCACTTGTCCCTGGTCCCCGGAGGTTCACCTGTCCATTGGCAGTGCTAAACTGAGATGATATTCCAGCTCTTGCCCCATGGTACTGAGCTCTGAAGGGCTGCTCAAAGGAGCTGATTTGATATGCTTGGTGAACAGGCTGGGCCTCTGCCTTCTTCTGAGAAGTTACTTGATCCAAAAAGTCCTGCGTAGAGGAAGAGGAAGAATGATTTGCCTCATCACCTGAAAAGGGAAAAGGGTGCTGCGATTCACCAACCATTAGTCCGAAATGCGACTTGTCCGGAGTTGTTCTTAACGGAGAGTTCATTCCTGATCGAAAGCTGTTGACCGGTATAGATGTGTAGACCTGTTTCTCTATGGAAGGAAATGCTGGCTGGGTTGTAAGAGTCTGGTTATCTGTCACAAAATTAAGGCTTGGGTTGTTCAAATAGGCATCATTTTGGCTAGTTCTGTCCAAAGCTTGTTGTAAAAACTTTGAATATTCTTGTAACATACTAGCTTTATCTGACGAGGAAGCTTGAGAGCTTGTTCCAACTGTCTCAGACTGGGTGACCTCAGATACTTCAGAAGAATTGATTGATATACTGGAGGTCACTTCAGTGTCAGCCACACTGAAAGATATTTCATGCTGTCCATTAGCCTTGTGTGAATAATGATCTAATAGCGTTTGCAGTACCTCATCTGGAATGACATTTTTGTCATGGTTACCTTTAATTTCAACATTCAATGCCTGTGTGTCTAATATTGCTGCTGTAGCAGTCTCATCAATGACACTTGCCACAGCTGCCTGTGTTACTGAAGGTTGAGATGCTATGGTACTTACATTCAAGGCATATTCTCTACTATTGTTACTAGCTGCTTGTAGATACCTCTTTTTCTTTAAAAACTGCATTGCATCATCATAATTAGTGCTGCTGTGTACCGGTTTACTGGGCCCTTCCTGTAATGTATCCACTTGATCGATGTCAGCATTGCCTTCAGAGTCCAGTAAACCTTGTTTATCCACAAGATCAAAGGCATATTTTGAAACCTTGCTGTCTTCATATGTAGATAAAGGTGAAATGGTTTGACTTTGCTCAAGTGGCTGTTTCAAACTCCTCTTGCTGTTAACTTTTTTGAGAACCAGCTTAGGTGGGTGTATTTCTCCAGAATTTGCTTCCTCTAAGTGCGTCCCACTGACAGAAGAATGTGGCATCTCAACGGCATATTCCGCTACCATATATTCATCTTTTACTTTAGTACTAGCAGAGTACAAAGGCAAATAGTCATTTTTGTCCTTCTTCTGTTCTGACTTATCTGTGCTTTCCTTATCCACAGATTTTGTTTTCTCTGTTTTCTGCCTTTTCTTCTTTGGCAAGGAGCTGTCTTTCATAGGCGTAGAGAAACCAGAATCTTCCTCTGACGGCAAAAAGCCAACTTTGGTGGCACTTCTGTTTGGTTTCTTGTCACGGTTCTCATGGCACATACGTTTATGTTTCAGCACACGATCAGTCCTGGAGAAATACTGCAGAAGGTTTTTTATTAGAGAAAAATAAATACATTAGCAGTAGAAAAAGAAACCCCTGATTCTAACAAATTTACTTAACACTTCATTCACTTTACCCACTTCCAATGAAGTCCCATTTGAAACATTAAAGAAAAAGCAATAAAATCAAGTGGAGGCAGTTGTGACCCTGCTTCACCTGTGCACCAAGATAACCTACCATAACCTATAAAAGATATTCTTTTGAAATATTATATGCGTGCACACAACTGCAATATCTGGAGAAATTCCCATGTGTACTATTCAAGAATTGAAAGGTGTGTGAAAGGTTTCAATAAATTGTGTTACCTGCAAACAGTATTCGCACTGGTAAGGCTTCTCTCCACTGTGAGTTCTTTTGTGCCTTTCCATGTGGTACTTCTGAATAAACCTCATACCACATTCATCACAACGAAATGGCTTCTCTCCTGATAAAAAAATATGTATCAATATTAATCTGAACAACATAAATTCTCAAACAAACATAATTTCCACATAATTATCAGATAAAGTATTAGAGTCTAGTAGAAGTAATAAAGAAGAGGATTTCGTCTGTCACTATTGAAAAAACAGGGTTGCTTACATCACAATTTTTCCAGGGCTCAGTAGTCTGATGCTTCAAAATAATCATAAAAACAGGGGAAAAAAAGGCATTTATACAAAAAAATATTTTAAGAAACTAAACTCTCTCTCTCCCTTTTTCTAATGTGGGTACAGAAATGTATCTTTAATCTAAAAAGATGAAGAAGACAGACAGTTATCCTTTCTAAAATACTGCTATACATTCTTTTATAACAAAGGTTTATATAAAACACTTCTCTCACTAATTTAGGTCACATAATCTCATTCTAAAATAATGGTGTATTTTCAAGGTTTTAATTTAAGATATTTGTAGAGTTTTACACTTTTTTTTTTTCTTTCCCGGTATCTGTATGCAGAACTGAAGTAACTGCTCTGAAAAAATCTTATTATTTTGGTTGAAAACACAATCGTTCTTACTAGAAAAATTAAGCTGAAAACACCATGTCCCTGTAGCTAAATTGATCCAGGCCAATTGAATTCTTTTTCCTTCTGATATCCCTTTGAAACCACTAGGTTTCTCTGATGAACCTAAAAATTTGAAATGTCTGAAAAGTTAGTGTTGCTGTTACAAAGTTCACTGTTCAACAGAACTCCTCCTGAATAACAGTAATCCTATCTCTTAATATTATTATACAATCTTTTGAGTTGAGGTAGAGATTTTGAATTCTTTCAATAGCATCTGTCAGCATCTTTTTTGTTTTTTTCTCTGATTTTGTGAATAAAAAAGAGCTATGTTTTGTTTCCAGAAATGTGCGGATAAATTTTCTCTATATTTCTGAGGTAATTTCTCAGACATATTATTTAATTTACTGTAATTAAAACTTACATACTCTATTTAGAAAAGCAGTATTTAGTCATATCCTCTCCAAGCAGAAACAAGATTGATAAAACCACACTTTCAAACAAGATGTTAATATTTTTAAAAATTCTAATGGAAATTACCTGCATCACCTGTACTGGACTTTTACTTTCCCACTCTTTTAAACCTTTCCTAGAGAAACAAACTGTAGTTTCAGATGAAGATCCTGAGTCTCAACTGAACCCAAATCAAGGCAGAGAAGAAAAAAACCGGCTCATTCTCATCCTAACTCGAGCAGCCCTCCTGTTCCTGCTAGAATACAGGGTGCTTCACTCATACACTTACCTTCAGCCTTATAGCAATTTTTGTATACGAGCAGACATGGATCCCTCAATATAGTTCTACTTAACTATTTACTGTCAGAAGATTCTACCATTTCTACCCTTCCATTTCTACCTTTCTTTCCAAGCTTCAGTAGGGTCAAGCAGGGGGCTTCGTTTTTCTCTTTGCAGCGTACAATACAGATGGCACCTACATCCCCCTGGCAGCAGCACTTATGTGTCCGTGCCAGACCATGCACCATCTCCATACAGCGTGGGGAAGGATCAAATTGTGAGAGGTATTTTGGAGACTCTGAGAGGACACATGAAAACGCACTGCTACCAGGTCGCAAGAGCTCTATGAGGACACGGCCCTCGAATGAGTCGCTACCACATGGAAAATGGTGCTTTTCAGTAGAATTCTACAGAACTCTGCAAGATTGAGAAACATTCTGTGAAACTGATATTATGCTTAATTCTTGCTTTAATCTTCATAAGGAAGACAATATTAGAAAAAAGATTAAATATGAAGACACACTCCCCATAATGTCTTCTTCCGAGCAGAAGTCTGAAACTTCTAATGCCTTCTGAAATGTTGTTTTACTCTTAAAATGGAAAATACTGTAAATGGAGGAGATTTTAGCTAATGTAGGAAGTATCAAAGACATATTTTTCTGAAATAAGTTAATAGGAAAGATTCTGATTGGAAAAGAAAGGAAAAACTTTAAAATACAATAATTATAAACATTATTTATCAAAGTAGCCTGAAGAAAAGCAATCTTAAAATATTTTGAGTATGTTTTGGGTCTATATAGGAAATGTATTAAAACTGAGTAATAGTGCTATTTATAGCTTCAAATACAATATGTAAAAGGCTCTGACAATTATAAAATTAAACCTCTGGAACAGTTTAAAATCTAAACAGACAAAATACAAATGATAAAATACGAAAAAAGACAATAAAAACAGCATGATTGAATAATAAGGCACTTGGATTGTTAGCCCCAATATTGCTTTATTTTTTTAATGTAATCTTATTTTTTTGTGTTTTTAAAATGCAAAATGGGGTGAGTTACAGAATTAGGATATGACACATGAATGCATGAGTGGGGAAGGAGGACAGAAATATCATCATCAACAACAAAAAGTAGACATATTTGAAAAACATTTGGTATTATTCTCTTCAGGAGCCTCGTAAACTCAAAATGTGAAAATATTAATCTACCGATGATTCTTCCTCCTACCTGAAATGGCAATTTTCTGTATCATTAACAACAAATTTAACAGCATGGTCCTATCACTGAGACCTCCCTGTATATGCAATTGCTCCTAGTAAGTGAATTTTGTATTAATGCAATGTCTGCTTTTAGATGCAACTATTTAATTATTTACACAGGATAAGGCTGTTCGATGATGGCTTCCTACTTTCCTCATAACGTTTCATTTAGGGGGGGATTCAGAGAACAATTCAAATCATATCAGAATGAGCTACAGCAGCTGGGCATCCAGGGCTTGTTACTGCTGTCTTTGATGGCTAGAATACTAAACTTGAAAAAAATGATACAGATCTTAAAAAACAAAGAGAAAACATCCTGTTCTTCTTCAATATGTTGAATGTTGCAAAAAAGGTGGTGCCAAAATGGTCATTTAGAGAGTTAAAAAAGCAGAAGGAAAAAAAATAAAAAAGTATTTGTGATGCAAATTTCTCCAAGTGGGAAGACTCTGAAGAGAGCAATCCTTCCCTCTCACCTGAGTTACAAATAGAGACCCATTGCTCACTTTATGCTCAGAGAAAAGGGATTGATATTTCAGCTTTTTTGGATGGCTTCAATAAACACAATGACAACAACCTCGCTGAAACTGTCTCAGTAAAGTGAGAATTAGACACCTGGAAGCTGGGACTTACAGACTTTCTCCTAAGCATTTATACAGTTGTCATCTAGGAAGCATCCATAATTCAACAATTTAAACACAATCACCGTTCTCAATTTTCTAGGAAATAATCAAACTATACTAAACCAGCAGGATGCTGAGAAAAGGAGGAAAAGATAGTTATCTAAATAGCCAGATAACAACATGGTTCATTTGTTAAATGGCAGCTTTTTTTCTCTGATAAACAAAGAGTAGTATAGGTAAAATAATCCTCCCTCCAACCAAACCCTCCCTCCAAAGTTTACAGCCAACCCAGCAGAACTCTCTGCAGACCTAAAAGTTAAATTTGAAAAGATAAAATTAAATCAATTGATATAATATTTGCAGTCAAGCGTTAACTAACTACATTGCCCAGACTCTCATTTTCAAAGCCACGTACAGGGAATAATCCTCAGGAGAAAAAAAAATCTGAACAAAAATGCAAAAAAAAAAAAAGACCATGCTTAAATTTTTGCCCCCCCTTTTTCTTAGGGGGGGGGGGCGGTAATATAGAGAAGAAAGAGAGTGAGTGAATGAGTGTTCTTTTCAGGACTAATATCTGCACAGAGTGAAGGCAGCATGGTTCACCAATTCAGAGCCAGGGGAGAGCCTAGGAGCCGAACAAAGACGTTGGACAGAAGAATGGAGACTCTTCTGGGGCTGGCTGGCTGAAGGAAACCTACTTAGTCTGGACTCATGGCAACCTAGGATACAAAAACCCCATAAACAACAGGGCATTTGTGCATGTAACTCCCTGTACACTGCTCTGAAAATTCATTTTGCTGAGTTTTTTTTCCCTCTCAGCTCTTACACATGCACACACTGCACTGCGTGTTAGTAGCTCTCGTATCCATTTAAATGCCACAGACAAGAAACACTGTGCACATTCACCAGCTCTGCTTTTCTGCAAAACAGGCTGAGAAATTGGCATCTAGTCCAAAAGGACCATATTACAAAATATTTACAGAGGGATTGAAAGGCCATGCACCAAAATGCCAAAAACCCAATGAGGCCAAACCTGTCAAAGAATGTGGTTTTGTGCAGTGCAACAAGATAAAAAATAAACAAGTATGTATAAACTTTAACGCTCTTTGGCTTAAAATGTTGGGCCTTATTTGACCTATATTGCTTATTTTCAAACTAAGGCTCTTATTTTTAGAACAGTTCTGAATTAAACCTTTCAAAAAAAAGTGAAAAGTAATGCTCATACTAATATCTTTTGGGATTAGGCATTTTGGCCATTTTAGTCCTGGCACTTTTCCATCAAATTCCAAAAGAAATCAAAAAATCTACTGAGACGCGATTTGGAAGTCCCAATTGTCCAAATTAACTTGATACAACAATAGATACAACTGTTTAAAAAAAAAAAAGAAAAAGGACGTTTATGAACACATAAAGCTTCAGGATTTGCTACTCGGGTTATTTTTAGAATACCTTTTTCCAATTTGCTTACTAGAGTTTATACTCGCTTTACAGCCAAAGAAAAGTGGAGCAAGTCAAAAGCACAAAGCTAACTTAATCTTCAAAGTTTTGTAACATTCGTTAAGTCAAAACAAACTACAGCAGGATTTTGGGCTGCGTATTGATTATGGGAAACCTTGCCTGAGTGGGGAAACAGTTCTTAAGCACGCTAGTAAAGATACTCAAGGCACTATACTCACCAGTATGAATCTTCTCATGCCTCTGTAGCAGGTACTTCTGAATGAAACGCATGTCGCACTGACTGCACTGAAATGGTTTTTCACCTTGAACAATATAATTCCACATCCATAAGTTAATAACTACACACTGTTGTTTCTGATAACTACTTTTGAGGAATATAAAAATCCCTACAAAAAAACAGCATCTGAGCGAATTCCAAAAATATTCTAATAGCAAAAAACATTACCCTTACTAGGTACGTGACCTCCAGAATTCTTTCCATGAACCTACAAGTCATATTCATACTAGCAGGGAAGAGTGATCTGAAACGGCTGTAATTTCCTCATGAACCACGATGCTGGCACGGGATTGTATTCAGGATACTGGCAAGCTACTATAATGGTAAGTACCTTTTTCAGAGAAATACCTCGTCAGGCAAATAAGCAGCTAGAGAACATTTTACAAAGGGGTCAATTTTGGCACTTAGGCTACAAGTCAACCCATTAGTTTCTGACAAAGAAAGAAAAGAAACTTTGCAATCAGTTACGTTTTCAATTTTTAAAACATCTGTCGATTGTTTTTCTGGTGTTCTTTTGACACTTTGGTGCATGGAATCTCTAAGTTTAGATGCCAAGTTAGCTACGCTCTTAGAAGTGAAATTCGCATAGAGCTGAAAACATTTTTAACATAAGTAAACAAATCTTTATATAGCAGAAAAGACAATTTGAAGTCAAGCAGTACCTGTATGAATGAAGACATGTCTCTGTAAATGGTAGTTGGTTCTAAAGGCAGCATTGCAATGCTCACAAACATGAGATTTGTGGGTTTTCAGACCAAGTGATCCGTCCTCATTTATTGTAAGGATCTATTTTAAAAAGAGTAAAATTTGTTCTCACACTACCCTCTAAAGATGTCTTATTTACTAAAAAGAAGAAAAATAAATCTGTTTAATGCAAAATAAATAAATAAATACTTCAGGCAAACCATGCTAATTTCTACAAAACTATCCGATAGGCTTTTAGTTTACATTTCCAAACACAGCCCAATCCAACATGTGTCTCATTAAATTAAAGGATATTTCAACAGGACAGAGACAAAAGCAGCTCATGGAAAACCAGCGTAGAGCTTCCCTATTCACAGCTGAGTCACTTTAGAGACTACTGTTTACTTTGTCCGTCTGGTGGAAAGGAGGCAACGTAACCAAACCACCTCTGGCCACGGAACCATGGATAATTGTATTTTAACAGAAAAGCGAAATGTTACATTCTTGTTTCAATCAGATTTGGAACGTTTGTTAAAATGCATTAAAACCTATCCAGGATAGTCATACAAATTATCTGCATAATCTCAATAGTCTCAGAGGCAAACTGCTTTAAAAAAAACAAAAACAAAAACAAAACAAAATCGGAAAGCCATACAACCAAAAGAGAAGCATTATTTTTCTCTCTGCTCAAATTTTTCACGCAACAGAATATTGCTCACTCAATGCACATGCTGGAGCAGGTCCTTGACAAATTCGACTTTCCACCCTCAATTGCTTTGGTATGAAAGCAGCTATTTTCATATGAATTTGGAAAAAAAAACTTAAATGAAAAAGATTTCCACTGTATCTATCTCATCTCCTTCAATAAAGGTATTCACAGGTTTTCTCTATTTGACAAACAAAACAAAAATAAGAACAAACAAAAATGCCCCAATTATATAACCCCTACTATCTCTGGCAAGAGAGTAAGAAAATTGATAGGCAAGTTACATTTCCAAAAGTTTTGCTTAACTATAAACAGAACTTTAAAGAAGAGTTTAAGTAATCTTAAATAAAACAATTAAATCCCTTGTTATTTGAAAGAAAGAGAAAAAAAAAAGTTTGCTGGGGAAAACACATCTGCATTTTGCTTAATTAGGATGTTTGGGAAATTTATGATAACGATAATGATGAAAAAGGGAGAGTCAGAATAACCAAAACAACATTTTCTCTGCAACAGTAGCAAACACTGTAGGATCTACTTAAACAATTTTTAATCTGCTGCATCAAAACTCAACAAGTGTGAAATCTTGAGCCAACAAAATCTCGTGCATTCACTCTGAAGGACAAGCACATTCATACGTCTATCAGATAGGGACATAATAGGTCCAATAAGTCACAGATACAGATAATTATAAAAATTCTGTTCTGTAACCACATAGGGCTAATGAAATACTGACTAGTTAATTAAAAGGAATTTAAATATATGTTATGAAGCATTTTTCATATGCTACTTTTTTTTTTTTAAATAACTGTGCAAAAGTTTACTTAATTTCAGAGTTAGCCTAAGTCTGTGTTGTTCTCCTGCATCGGTTCATTTGCACAGACTCCTAAATCAAGAACATTTGTTTTGTCAGTTCAGTTTTCTATTAAAAGCGACAAAAAGTGTATCTGTGTTTCTGTACATATGTGTGCATGTGTGTGGGGCAAGGGGGAGAGAAGTAGACAGGATTCCTAAAAGCTACTTTTTATGTGTATAATGAGCAAGTTAAAATAACCCCAAATTTCAGTATATTAATTGACTTCCATATAAAAAAGGTACGGGGGCTGTTTGAATAGTGAAAAATCAACTCGAGTACTCTGGGAGCGCTAACCTAAACTGAAGTACTGTTTCACCTATATCAGTCCTTTAGCTTCTTTCTGCCGCCGTATTCTCACAAACCTTTTGCAAAGCAGGGGAAACGCTGAAGAAGAACCTGTTTAATGATTCTCCTGATCATTTTTCCATCTTTTTTATCTCTCAAGAACGCCACTGACAGCCTTGGAGATACAAAGGAAACATGCAAGTGCACGGCTTCTGGAAGAGGCACATGCCTCTCCCACCTTGCAGTGTTTCCATGGAAGTGATGGGTGAAGGGGATTCACACTAAAGCTCTGATTTTTTAATCAAAAGGAGAAATATCTCAATGCAAAGGTTTTGGAACCTGCTTCCACACCCAATGTGAAACAATTTGTCAATTTGCCAAGAACTACAACTGCTACCTAACTTGCCAGTGACTCGGGGAGGACTGAAAGGCAGCTAACCTTGGCAGAACAGCAACTGGGCTTTGGATTTCTTGCTCATGTTAAGAGGGGGTTCTCTTGCAAGGTATATGCAATCTGGTTGATTTCAAAGTACGTTTATTTAAATGCTGCTGTGTGACCACACATGTGTATATATATAAAGTTGATTTTTGCCTATCAGAGCATCCTGTAAATATTCTATTTTAAACCTGAAGATTAATATTGATTTGAGGAGTTACTCAAAGATAAAACACTGTTGCAGCGCTCACCTCATTTGGTGAAGTGATGCTGTTTTTATCTGAAGTAAGTCTCAACAGAAGAAATTCTAAGCTTTTCAGTCATACAGGGATACATACTCCTCACGAATGGATCTTCAAAAGAATTTTTGAGGTAACAAACCAGAAACTATTGCAAGGTTCTTTTGATAATAAATAAATAGATATATGAAGATGATTATGACCACAGGAAAATTCCCTACCAGTAGATTATTTTATATACATTAGTAAACTTTTTAAAATTTTCAACACTACCCTTTTAGATTTCTTTTTAAGAACTTTTCACTATGCATAAAGCATATAAAATTATCAGGCTCACATGAAAGCACAACTATTATTGTATAGATACAGAGTAATGATTTATACGTTGTCTACAAAACTACTGACTCATAATTTAAAAAAAAATATTTGAGAGAGAACTGCCTGGAGAGACAGATGTTAAGATGTGTCAAGGGTTCATGTTGCTAAAAAGAGTTCAAAGAAAAACAGTGTTATAATCAGGTTTTGTTTTGGGTCTCTGGTAAACTTCCAAACTACATCTTTACTGAGCAAACAAACAATTTCCAGCCTAGCTACTTCAAGTGCTAATGAAATTAGTCATAGTCAACCAAATCTTCAGGTTCTTTTAATCTTGGTTTTGCCAAATCAATGTCTTACTTTTGCTGGTGAACGCTGTTTTCTTTTCTTCTTTTTCTGCAAATCTACTGGCTCTCGTATTTGTTTTTTGTCTCGTTTCTGCTGTTCAGATGCATCAGTAAAGGTAATTTCTTGCTTTACACTGATCTGTTAAGATACCAAGTGCCAGTTTCAGGTAAGGTTCTCACTACAGAAAAGCAATTTTTCAATTTTAGAAGATGACAAACTGATGAAACAGCAAACCTTTTCCTAAGGGAATTATCTTGTGGTTTCATTCTTTCAGAAATTTAAGTGAAAGGAATAATAAGTATCTTAAATAAGAAGGGCATAGTTAATTTCTACAGTGACATTTTGATGTATCCTTTCATTCATCTCGAAAGTCTTTTTTCCTTCTGACCTGTGGTGATTTTGAGATAAGTTGTTATATTAAAATCACTTCCATCTGTACAACCATTCAGTTTTTCACACCTATTTTACTTTAGTCCGTGTATTGTCAAGGCAAGATTTAACGGAATAGTTTATCAGATATTTAAAACAAAAATAGTGCTAATGAAGGCTTTTTATTTTTTTTCCAAAATATATTTCTTGATCTAATGTAAACTTAAAAAAAAAGAGCAAGATATTCTTACATTTTTCTAACACCTGCACCACCTGATCTAAAGCTAACAGCCTGATGTTTTTACAGTGCTACCTTTACACAGATTATTCTTCATATATAAGGCTAGCTAGTTTTTAAGTCCTCACAATTATCCCTTATGTCTGAAGGGTAGCAGTGATGATGTGCTGTATTACAGACAGACGCTGTGTTTTCAAAAGGAAGTCATCTACATTCGCCCTGGGATCGATGAGGTTCACCTTCTCTTAGGTATCAAGGAGGGGCTTATTTATGGTCATGTATGAAGTGTCACAGTCCAACCTGCAGTGTGAATGCAATTGCTAAGCGTCCACATACTTGGAAAGCATGTAAGAAAAGGCTTCCTAAAGCAAGCGAAACTAAGCAGTACTATGAACAGCATAAAGGGTATGCACCTTTTAATAATGCTATTTATTCTGGTTTGTAGTTACCCTTGAGCATTAAATCTATTTAAAAGAGCACATTTTAACTCAGCAATTCATATGGTAACAGCCTGATTATAAAATATTTATAAAACAGATACTGAAAGATTATATTTAATTGGCAAATTTTATCCACAGCCAGAGGCAAATGACATTTTCATAAATAGCATCTATTCATAAATATTTTCATAATCAAAATCCAAACAAGCAATTAATAAATTCTTGCCAGAGTAGGATAAAACTACTAAATCATGCTTCCTAGCAATCTCTCCGCATTTCACAAAGAAAGTGCTTACAGGGACATTAACAGCATACTGCAGCCCTTGAGGAAGTCTATCTTGGGTATCCATGTCATCATCGTTTTTTACCGTCTCCTCATGGACCATGAGTTCATCGTGTGAAATCATCTCTTGCTGCCGGAGTTCGCTTTCCTGTAACACTTCATCTGTTGCAAGAATCTCCTGGTGCGCCATAGTCCGATCTTGCAGCACTGCCTCTTGCCGTTCTCCCGCCACGCCGGACTGGTCAGATACTGCACCCATCCCTACCATAGCCCTGGATGACTGCATCTGGTCTATGCCACCACATTTAAGAAATAATCCTCCCAGCTTGTCTTCAATGTTCATTCTTAAGTGCAATAACCTACAAAGAAAGTTTTAATAGTAAACATCTAAAATTGGTGCTCTTCATTTTTTTTTAACTTAAAAACATTTTACACAAACGCAACACCCCGGCACACACTCCTAAAACAGATATCCAAAAAAACCCAAAATGCTGGATATCTGCATTCGGTAGGGTGACTCTCTCACACACAGGCATATGTGCAAAAACATTCACTTTCAAATGTGAAGTTTATAACTAGGTGCCTTTTGATTATAGGAAAAGTTATCATTAAATGACAACAAGAAAGAATTTAATTATCCTAATCCACAGCATGCACCTTTTTTCCACGCTCCTTTTACTCCATTTTCCTTTCCTGCTTTGATTTATCTTTTAGAGAGGCCTCTCAGTTTTGTCCTGCCCTCCTGTTAAGTGTCCCCTCCTCTTGGAGGCTCTTTCACCCGCGCTGCCCTGGCCGTACTCTAGCTGCTGGAACACCTCAATATCCCCCAGCAAGAGAAAGGGCAACGTTTTGACCAAAAGTCCATGTTAAGAAGGACGAGAGCAAAGTCAAATTTGTTTCCAAAAAGGGTGTTCATTCCCATACCCACTCAGCCACTAGGGAATTAGGCAGAAAACAGAAATCCTGGCAGCAAACAGCATTGCTGATGATCCACATGTAGCTAATAAAAACTGTAACACTCAGGACAGCTCCATGGCGTCGTTAAGCCATTCTCAGCAAAGGCGGCAGGTCAGGGAGGCTGGAAGAGCAGCAGCCCCTGCTTTGCCTCCTCTGCGCGGAACCAACCTCGCCAGCAGGCCGGGACACGGCCCCTGGCCCTCACCACAAGGCCAGCCTGGAGCACTCTCCTCGCTGGCGCCCTGGGCACGCGGAGCCCCTGCAGCAGCCCCATGTCCCGGCACATCCCACGTGCTGGCCCCGCTCCCTCAGATGCCTCCCCCGTGAGCCGCACAAGGTCCATGGGCACCGCGGGACCTGGACGCGCGCAGAACTGCAACATGGATGTGGTGCTGACAGCTCCACCTCAGTTCCAGCCTCCACGAGATGCTACTCCCTGCAAGTCCAGAGGACGACCAGTGACCACAGATTGTCTCTGCGCAGAGCTCGGCAGGGCCTCCACCTTGCAGAAACTCATCCCGATAACTCACTCCCGCTCAGCACCCCACCAACCCGCAAAACGAACAGATCAAACAAACATGGATGCAACAACTCCGCTTTTTAATTCAATCACAGAAACCACCTTGAAAAACATTTCAGAATATTTTTCAGCTGAAGGAAATTTCTGAACGCACCTTAATCCACTGTGAAGATTAGTCTATACCAACCTATGGCAAGTTTACAAAATAAATAGCAGCCCCTCAAGTATTTGACAGGAATGCAACCCGCTAGCAGAACTCACACTTCTTCTATATGACTCTCAAACACTACTACTAGTTCTTATATTCTGAAAATAAAATTCAATTTCTTTAAAAAAAAAAAAAGGGGAAAAAAAGGTCAGCTGGTCAGCTTTAACATCTTCTAGTAGTAATTCAAGTGGTAGAAGTTGAAAGTGAAAGAACATTTGTCGTTATTCTTCAGAGTTTCTAAATTGCTGAATGTATCATAAAAAGCCTGACAGGATGTTCCCATAAATACATTTCTGAGCTTCAAATAAATAAAAAGCACCCCAAAGAATGAAGCTTTTCAGTCAATTACAGGTTTTCATTCAGGAGGTCTGCCTCTGAGGGAAGCCAGAGGGATGCAGTCACCAAGTAAGGTCTGTTTGTTTATATATGACAGCATCATCCTAAATAGTATCCATCTTCTCTGCTGTTTAACTGTGGCCCCAGTTCTGGACTGCAGAACAGTCAAGGAAAAAAATCTAATTTATTAACAAGAAAAACTATCTAGTTTTGGAAATACAAAACCGAAATATTTGAGATAAAAGAGTGCTGGTCAATATTCTATAGATGGACAGCATAACCTTTGAGCAAACCAGAGAGGAACATTTCCAGCGCGGTTTCACTGAATTAATAGGCACACACCACACCTTCCAGAACAGCTCAGCTGCAAGAGTTTATTAAAACGACTAACAACGTGGAAAGGTCTTCCAAGGTGAAACTGCACGGGGGGAAGCACAGGCCAGAGGCAGAGAGCCTCGTTCGGGAAGGCGAGCGGAGGCGACGCAAGCCTCATGCCCTGGTTGGTGTGCTGTCAAACAGGCAGCAGGTTCCTGCTTTTGGTGGTGTCACTGCCTGCGAGCTCAGAACGTTGTCTCAAGTTTTTGGGGGAAAAGGAACTGTGGAGAGAAACACTGCTGATTCTAGTAAACTATAAACTTCTGCCCTCACAGAACAGGCCCCCAGCTACTTCAGACTCTGCAGATCCTGTACATTGATAGGAAGCAGGAACTGAAGAGCTCCCCTTCTTTCAGCAACTTTCCTTCATGCTGGACGGTGATGCAGGGGCTGACCTCATTCTGCATCACAGACTAGGAAAAAAAAGTGACCTTGGAAGAGCTGGCCAGCAAGTGCAAAGGTCAGAACAGCTGTGGCCCAAAACCATTTTTTTTCTAAATCATATCTGAACAAGCTTTTTTTTTTTTTTTTTTTTTCAAACAAAAGTACCACTTTGGAAAGTTCTGGGGAAGCTTTTCCACTGCAGCTGAAGCCAAAAACAGGTTGTTTTATCAGGCTGTTGTTCTAGGGCAGAACCACATTTTAGGGACCAAAAAAAAGTCTGTCACTGCAGGACAGGAAGGGAAAACTGCTGCTCACAGAATACTTGCACTTGCCATCGCACGCTGTTTTCTGCGATTCTGATATCGGAGTTGGTTTCTGGGAAAACCAGGCACAGTAATTCTTTAATGTCTTAAGTGAGGTTAGGTAGTGCTAGGTGACAAACTTCCAGTTAATCTATGCTACAAAAACAGGATGAAATTTCACACATCTTAAAGAGAAGGGGTGTTCTTGGTATGCCACACAGCCACCTACAGGCATGCCAGAATCCATAAGTATTTTTCAGCAGTAACTGGGCTTTTTTCTCAATAAAAAACACAAATAAACAAACAAAACTCTGCTATAGCATTAAGGTTGTTTCTTTCATCAATTCTGGTCTTCCAGAGAGATCTTGCAATAACAGATCTCATTCATCCCAACAGGAGAAGACAAGGAGGAAGTTATAATCTTTTCTGTGCAGAAAATCTTGTGCCAATTAAGAAATGTGATGAGGAACTGAACTTCTTAGGTTCTCTCTCCATAGAGACACTACTTGATGCTGGATGGCAGGAAGGAGTGCAGGTAGAGGCTGGTTTATTAGGCTGGTCCTCTTAAAAACATGATGTGAAATACACAGACTCCAAGGAATTGAGCATGCAGATACCCACAATTTATTAATTCCCACCTTTACCTCAAATTTAGCCATATTCAGGGTCCTTCTTACATGAATCATGATTCACCGTGGTTTTGTTGCACGCTACGGAAGTGCAAGGGCGTAAGCTCCCTGCAGGTTCCTTACAGGAATGACATGCACAGGTACTGGAATGCAGGAATTTGAGATGTTCAGTCACATTTTCCACGAAAAATAAACAAAACAAAAAATCGTAGCAAGTGTGAGAATGCGGTGACCCTCATCTGTCTGCTAAAGCCAGAGCAGACAAAAAAAGCACAGAAGATTGTGCCATATCACTCTGAAATCAGAGATGGACTGAGATAATTATGGATTTAAAGCTATATCCTGACAGGAAGGTAAGCAGACAAATAAAAATAGGGAGACTGAGTGCTGAAGAGCACAAAAGAGCAAGCAAGCTACCCTCACCAGCAGAGACCAACCAGCTTGTAGCATGCAGAAACCTCAGACAGCTGGCGAGCTAAAGCAGCTGTCCAGAAAGCAAAATAGCCGTCTCGGGTGTTTATTGGTATTAGCTCTCCGAATTGTCAAGGATATGGAAAATATTTTTCCCCACCCCAACTAGCAAGCTTAGTACAGTCACGGAACTAAAAGCATTCAGTTGATTTCCAACCACAATGTGGAGTCCTATCAGATGTTGGTAGAGGGAATGGACAAGTTCTTACATTAGGCTTTCAAACAACTGGCTTTTCACGCAAAAATAATATAACTCACAGGGTTAGGCTGCATATTCTAGGTGATGAAACACAGGCAAATTACAGGGAAGTCCAAGTACTATATGAAGAACCACAAATGAAAATAAGCCATTAAGCCAAATGAGGAGCATCTCCTTTGCAATAATCTCAGTAAAGTAAGTGTCATTTTCCAGCTGACACCTTTTGGCTCCCAAACGAAGAATCCTGTCATTTCAACTGAAGATGAGCAGGAGAGAAAAAAAAAAAAAAAAGGGTTCTTGGAGGAACGACAGTTTTATAAAGAAACTACAAGTTAAAAGCATTTAAACAAATTCATTTTACCAACCCTGCAAGAGGTAAACTTTACACAGTTTTAAGTGCAAGATGCATCTGTGAAATAAAGATTAACTTAATTTGAAATTGAGTGAAGTTACAATAATATAAACTACATGCTAACATACACTGGTACATTTCTTGCCATGAAAGGCTTATTCTTATTGCAGAGGTATTTTCCATGGAATTCCAGAACTCTTATTAACCTTTAACAAATAAGTATAACATTCTCTTTTTTAAAAAATCCACAGTACACAGAAAAAAAGCCAATTAAAAGAGCTGCATTCAAGTATCTATTTTGCTTGATAGCGGTTGTTGTTTGATAGCTTTTCCCAAGAGACTCCACGGATGTGCACATGTTCTGGGGGAGGAGAGAGGGGAAGGGCAGGGACAGCCCCAGAAATAGTCTTGGAGCCTCCCAGCACCTTCTCTTTTGACATGGAGCTCGGCAGCTGCTTGCTGAGCGTGTACAGCCAGCGAACCAAGTTGCTTCGCTTCAAAAACTGCTACTAGGGCAAACCCGACAGCAACACTTAGAACTATTCATTTCAGTAACCCTGACATCAGTTTTTCCGAAGATTACTGCTGCGGTGAGCGGGAGAGCTAAATGGTAAAGACACTATTTCTAATTAAAGCAACAGCAATTTAAGCAAAAATGTACTAAAGGAAAAGTGCAACCACCCTCACAATCGAGTGCAAAAAAATAAAACACAAAAATCCCTGCCAGGACGACATCTTTCATGCAGGGAGGCTGCCACGCTGAAGGAAGGCATCTGGATACAATGCGTGATCCGGCCTTTTTCCTCCACAGTGGCTACCCGAGGGTAGGAGTTACTGTCTTCTTCCTTCTTGGCTTAAGCAAGTAGTAAAGCAGTGTCTAATAACATGGAAGCACCCAGAGGTACTAAGCAGGTTTACTTAAAAAATAAATTAGTATGTTCAGTACTCTGTTGAGTCTCTGGATTAGGTTTAAAATACTATTTACGTATGGTGAAGCAAGAATATACTTTGGAGGATTAATAAGTATCAGATAAAATATACAGAGCATCTGCATTTTAATAGTTGATTGCAGAATTAAACACTATTTGACTATTGAACACTATTTTGCTCTTTTGGTTTGCATTTCAAAGATGAACATCATCTAGCTGTAAACAATTTGCGGCAAAAGGTTTTTGCGCTCCAAGTCTTCTGCTTTCTTTCAAGTACTAAAAAGCTGCTTTCTATATCCATATCCCTCCGTATTTCGTTCCTATATTCACTTTTCCTTGTTTTCAAAAGGCAAAATAAAATGAGAGAAGGTTGAAGGAGACAAAGTTTGTTGAAATTTAATTCTTTTTCTTGAAAAACGCCTAGCTCCTCCTGAAGGATTTTAACAAAGACCTGAGAAAGAAATACTACTACGACATAGACAGACACTTCCTTTGACTGCATTTTTTAAAAGACACGTCCCAAACACAAAATCAGGAGGAAAAATGGAAATTCGAAGATGTGTTTTGCAAACAGATACCAATCTAACAAAAACATCCATCTCTAGGATCCCCTTCACAGAAATTGCCACAGAATTCAATGCATCCTTTTAGATGTTTTCAAGGTAATCTCACACTGGAAGTCATTTTTTAATTTAGCTGCACATTTAGGAAGTATGTTTTAGTTTAAGATCAAACAAGGCAGACTTCCCGGTGTGTAAATACCTGTAGGTCCATAATACATATCTGGTTATATTTCTGCCACATCCTTTCTTCCACAACCACCTTTAAAAGAATGACTGTATGTCCTGAACAACATAAAGACATGTAAAATGCACATAAACCAAGCTTTTAAAAAGGCAATAAATGGAAATTCCCAAGCATATTATCATCTCTTAGGGCCCATCTCTATGGTAATACTACAGTGATTTGGGCTAAACTTAAATGTAAACTTACATTCAGAACATACATAAATCAACAGAGTTCTGTTTGTGAATGCCCTTATTCCAGTATTGATTTTTCCCCTTCTCTATTTAGAATAACTCCATGTGAAAAGGTTTAAGCTAAATAAAAGCAGCAAGTCATTATATAATCAGAGTGGTTTTACTGACATTGCTAGTAAAACCTTTTTAAGTAGACAAACTCCTATAAAAAGCCACTACAACAGAGAGCTACTGTGCCAAGAGAAGTTCACCTTCCTCTCTCAAAAGGGGAAGATTAAATCAAATAGGCTGAGAAATTCAGACAGGGACACAACCTACATTCCGAAAGCCTTCACTTGGATGAGTGGGACTGTGCAGGCAGGAGGCACAGGCGACAGGCAGGGAAGAAGGGAGGAGAGAGGAGGACGGGTCCTTTCAGGGATTGGATTAAAGCGTTTTGGAAACTGCTCCCCAAGTACAACGCACATCCCAATGCCAGGTACAGCTGCCACACAGACCTACCTACAAGCGGTGCCAAATTTAAACCATCAGAACAACCCACCTCTGCATTCTCAAAGCTTTCTTCATAAAAGGAATTATAAATTCTGCAACTTCTAGAGCTAATGAAGACTGAGTTAGCAACATGGCCTGATACCGTATTAAAAACAAGTGCCTAATTCATGCATTAAATTTAGCATCACCATAAATCAATCTATCATTAAAACAATTCTTTCCAAAAGAAAGAAAAATATGAAACCTGACAGCTTCCTAATGCCATTTTAAAAACCTTATCAGACCCCATAACATGCTCAATGTTTTCACATCAGAAAAAGACGTGCAGCTTTACTATTAAAAATATGTACATATTGCAACATAAAAGCTTTCATAACCAGCTTTCACAACACTGAAAGCTCTATTTTACATTCTGCAGAAGCTTGTAAAGTAAAAAATACCCAAGTTAATAAAGAATATTAAGGATATTTGCTAACTGTTCTCCATTCTCAGAAAATAAGATCTTGAAATTACCATACAGGTATAAAGTATCATTTGTAAGAATGAATTAGTGTGTGCCGACTTACAAAATAGAAATTAATTGAGCATAAATCACTGCAAAAAGGATCTCAATTAACAACACAACCTAAAATGCAACACAGGATACAAGCGCTCCTGAGACTTGTGGTACCGTTATTTCCAGATGCTCTGTGTTGCTCAACACGTGCCAGGGTGAGACCTGATCCTGCAAAGATTTACACTCATACTGAGCTGTGAATAGTCCTCTTACAATCAAAAGGATTACTCACTGAAAATCTACTTATTGAGCATAAAATTATCCACGCGTGAAAATCTTTGCCACCTTGTTTATTCTAAACTCAGTATTAGATCATCACCAGCATAACCAAGGCGTGACATCTAAAACACGCACCTCAAAGCTTTCAATATTACATCACCAAAGCCACATTCACTTGTTAAAACCCAAAAACAATGCTAGTGCAGCACACATACTTTAACTATGAGAAAAATCATACACAATATTATTTTTATCTTCAAAAAGCTCACCAATTGCATGATACTACATGATCAGCTGCTGCAAAACAGTTAATTTGGAGCATTTCTATGAGAATTTCTGACATTATACTGTTACTGCAAGAGGAGCAAAGCAGGATCCTTACCCTATGAAACATTGCCATTCAGATGATTTTCATAGGCAAGGAAGACAGCACTGCATATAGCTATGATTACCCACCATTTTCAAAATGCTTTTAACAGTTTTAAAACTTCAGCTATTTAATGTCTGATGAAATTTCACATATCATGGGCATACCTCAAGACAGTTTTTGGAAAAAAAAAATTTGCAGATGAAATATATCTTTATCTATATCTATTTACATATTTGCCAGGCTGGTGGACTATATATGTATAATTTATTTGTTATTTATTTATTATTACATATATATATACATATATATATACATATATATATATACATATATATATATATATATATATATATATTTTTAGTTATTAGCTAAATTGTCCACTAGGTTAATTCACTAAAGGACAATGTGTCAGAAGCAGCTCAAAAAAGGATCTGGGCCCTTTCCGATTCAGCAATCACAGGGTAACTGGCTCAGCTCATCCTGTGCCAATTGCACCTTGAAAATAAACAGAAAAGAAAAATATGTTGCTTTAAAAACACTGTGATTTTTTTTGACAAGCCCTCAGATTTCTTGGATAAATTCCTGAGTCTCACCACTCTGCTATCAGCAAATCTGTGCAGCATCTCCTTTCGTCACTAGCGCCATGCGGTGCTGTTTTAGTAGAGATGACAACCTACTGTTGCTCTCAGTGCCCCTCACTGGCTCCAGTGGCCAAGGTCAGTCTCTCGTTACATATGACAGAATTGCTGGTGGCTTTTCCAGACTGCTCTTGAAAAAAATCCCTCGAAGGCTACGCACAAACCCTAGAAAAACACAAGAAATTGCATGGATGCATAAAAAAGTCAGGGACTGGCTGTATTAAGGCTGTATTATAATTTGCTTCTCCAGCCAATCTTGTCAGAGATAGTATAATTTTTACATTTTTTTTTTAAGCTGGTGATCAATAATTACACTTCCATCATCTTCTGGGTGCCTACCATACTTAGGTCAGATTTACAGTAAACGTGGAGTATTCAAGGCTGCAATGCTATCAATGACAGCAGTACTTTTAAAATACAGAGGGATACAATGCCTTTGTACTTTAAAAAGAAAACAAAACCAAAACAAACAAACAAAAGACAGATCTTAAAGATCTCCACCAGCAACATGACCAAAACTCTTTTTGGAACTTACTCCTTCACATTGATTCTCTAACCATAAGTATGAATAAAAGTATCCATTTCATTTCCCTGAGGCATAGTGAAATACTTATAAGAATAAGCCATGCTCAACACAGGTCACAAGGGTGAACTAATCAGTTTATATTACTCTTGTTCCTGCAGCAAACACAGTTCAGGAGGGGAGGTGGCATATTTAAGATGTCCTGCATCCATCACTTGGGTAAATGCCACAAGAAGGCAAGCGAGCGACACTAGCCTCTGTTGGGATGTAGCCTCTGATCACGAAGCACACAAGCAAGTTTCCAGGAATGCTCAACGGAGAATCACTAGAAGAATTTGGGATCACAGACACAAGACTGTCACTAGGAAAAAATAAGTGGGACATTATGACTGAAAACACAGGTTACAACCATGCTGATGTAAAAAAACAGTAAGAGATTTGGCTTCTTTTCTCAAGTCTGCCACTGCTGTTGAGCAAATCTGTCACCTTGGCAAGTCATTTTCCCCTCCATGTATTTTCTTTTCCTCTTCTCTAAAATGGGGGCAATGATTCACCTAAAATTTAGGTCTGAAAAGAGTAGTAGGAACTATCTATGAGGCCCTCACCAGCCTGGTGATGAGCACTGCAAGAGTCCACAAAGGAATAGTTATGCTGTCTTCAAAGGAAGGTTAAATAGAGCACAGGAAAGACATCCTAGGCAATGCAGGAAAAAAAAAAGGCAAAAAAAAAAAAAAAAGCAAAATACTAAGCAGTTGCTGATTCAATAATCACCATGTACCTTGTGCATCCATAGGGAAAAATAGTGGTACGGGTCATTAAAGACTACAATGTAATATTCATTACAATATATGAGCAACACAATAACGTAGATATGAATATAGAAAATGAAGGTGGTATACATAAATGCAATGCTGCAGTTTTAATGTTTGAGCGCACCTAAAAATGTTCTTAAGACATGTGTTTTTAATGTACTGTCTTTATTTCAGCTTAATTGTTTTCTAAAAGGTCAGCTACAGGCATTAAAAGAAGTAAAATATTAAAGAAAATGTCAAGATAATTACTTCCTAAGTCCAAGTAAGCTAAATAGCATTGGGCAATGTGCTAAGGAAAGTAAAATGAAGAAGACTGATCCCAAGATCTTTACATATCAGCAGATCTTCTTTCAGAGATTCTGGAAAACACCTCTCATTTTATACACATGACACCAAAAGAAAAACTTTAGGAAAATACCAGCAGTAATATGATCCATGGGTGAGAAAGACATGAATAACTGAGACAAAATAAATCTTAAACAGTACAGATGATAGTATCTGAAAGCATTATCTCAACATTGTCTCTCAGGCTAGGAAGGCAATGCAAATGCCTTAGAATTTAGGAATCACTCTCACGAGTAGGAATTTTGACTCTAGGACAGAGGTGTGCACTAACTACACATTTTTTTCCAGCTTCATTACAGCAACTTTATTCAGGATAAGGTTACCTTCTGTGTAACCTGTAGAAGAAAGCTCGGAGAGAGATCATTGCCTCTCCATAGTCTAACTTTTCACATGGCAGTACTGACAAGAAACGCATTCTCATTTAAACCTGTCAGGGAGGCTGTGTCATATCCTAATGCAACTTTATTTTTATGCATATTTACTGCTTTCCAGTGGCATTTCAACCTTAGCCTTCTCCTACACATGAAACTGTGACCTCAGAGAGTCCAATCAGTTCAAAATCCTGTAAAAACCTCTTCACATCCTACCTTGTCTTTCAACACCATAGGGCTACCTTGAACAGACGTCTTTCCAAGCTATCAGTGGTTAGGACTGGCTGGCTGTTCCTGTCCTCCAACTTCATATCTACAACATACCTACAACTTCCACTTTATCTACATTTAAAATAAAGCCCTTTCAGGGACCTCTTATATAAAGCTGGTTCACTTAAGAACAAAAAGAAAATTTACACTAAACATAAAATTGTAGGGAAAAACTTGTTTCAGTCTTCAAAATAGTTTTTTTTTTAATCTACCTCACTACCTGCTCATGTTGGCACTCGGCAACATAGATATGTGCAGCAGTCAATGGAAAAAAAAATATGCCAATATAAAGGGAGAGGGAAACATAAGTGACAGTAACTAATCATAATACCCAAGACACGCCCATAAGGCTTTTGGATGCTTCGGTGATGACAGCTGTGTAAGAATATGAAAATGGTAAAAGAGTAACATGAAAAAGATTTAAGTATCATTACAAGCATTGCCTCTGACAGGATGGTGAGTGGCCTTCCCTTGTTACGCATGAAGAAAAGCGGCGAGTAAAGGATCTTGCAATACAGCACAGGCCAACAGCAAACAATCATCTATGACCATTCTTCAAAGTACCCAACTAGTCACAAACTGGACACTAAAGTGCAATTTCCTTTACAAAAATCAGGAGTTGCAGCTGCAACAGCATTAGAATGGTACCGAATGTCTTCATCAAGAAGCAGCAGAAGAGTCAGCACATAAACGAGTCTCTGTTAGTATTAAAAGACAGTGTGAAATCAGCCACATGGGGAAGGAATAGAAATAAACTGAATTTGCAGAACTGAGCAGCAACTAGGTCACTTTCTCAAAACACGCCCACAGAACATAAACATAGTATAGAGCAGGTAAATTTGCCAAGACAACACAGGTGTTTTAAACAGTACCCTTCTGTACAGTTTGGTTTTTGCTTCATGTTGTAGCAACAAGTCCATCACCACGTTCCTGATAATCAACATTTGTGGTCATACTAAATCAGCTAAGAACTATTCTTGTCCTACTTGCACAAAATACCAGAATTCTAAGTCACCTTAAAAAAAAAAAAAAAAATCCTCACTCCAAAGAACTGCCAAAACAAGTAACCACTAAATCCATTGCCTTTCTGTAGTATAGTGTCTTTGTGAGACTATTAACCCCAACTAGATTACTCCTCATCAGCATTTTACACATCTCAATTTTAAAATGCAAGTTGATTTTTAGATCAAGGCAAGCCAAAACTTGAAATGCCTAGAAGCTATTAAATAATAACACAGAAATCCTAGCCCATTAACTAATATTGAAAATGGTCCAAATATGAAACTCCAATTTCTCAGGATTATGCCCTCCTGTAGGAAGAGACTGCGGAAATCAGATTCGACCTCAATGACTTTGGCACCCTAAAGCTAATTCTCACTAATTAAGTACTAGAATACACTAAAACAGGAATTCAGCTTGATCAAAAGATATGATTCATCTTTATAATAACTCCTTAACTATTAGCAACAGAAATCTTGAAATTTCTTGATGCCATTAACTCACAAGCTAACAGTTAAAAGTTATCACCCCAAACAGGTCTTAAGTATCTTAGACTCCATATGCAAGTAACTTAATGATGAAGTCAGGTCTTAATAAAACACATTCAGTACAATCAATACTACTATGCAAGCAAAAAAAAGGAAGACCCTATAGAAGTGGAAAATCAACTTGCAGCATTTTTATAAGGAAAATTCCATTGTGTCCTGTTTTCAGACTATTTTCCAGGTACCCCTTTATCATGAAGCCCCAGGAAGAGTCCGAGTGCTCAAACCCCAACCCACGTGCTGCTTCCCACCAGACACAGCCAGGTCACATAAGCAACACAGCAACAAACTGAGGAGAAGCCCGAAATGCCAGGTCTAAACACACCTGAGCCAAGACTGCTGTGCCAAACTTGTGCCTAAAGAATACTGAAAAGCAAGTTGTTGTTCTGTCTGATAGTAAATTTCACGCATTTAAAACATGTGCAATTACAATAGGTCCCATCCTTTTTGCATATGTAGCCTTACTGCTCACAGCATTGCAATAGAGATAAGCTCCATACCTGTTCTGGGACCTATAGGGAAGATAAGCAGTGCAAAGCCCCACTGGACAGTAAAATGCAGCATCAAGCAAGAGACAAAGAGATTAATTTTTAATATGAATTTGTTCTTTTATACTGTTGTTCCCTGAAAATTGACAGTAACTTTACACTTTGAGTAGCTTTGTATTTGTTCCAATAGACTATAGCTTCCTAAGAGGCACCAGAAAAGCCTGGACAAACCTGGTTTGCATGACCCACTTTTAAATGTCAGGCAACAAGCACACTGGTTTTATCTACAAGTTGATGGCTATTCTACATATTCAACCAATATATGATGAGACTGGACAAACCCTAGGCATGTTCCTTTCATATAAACACTGTTTTATTCCTAACCAAAACTTCCTTTATTTTTAAAAATTGAGATGATATATATATATATACATAAAAATTATGATCTTCAAGTTATTTAAAAAGATATTAGAAGCAAACTTTGTAATCTCTAGAGGGAAAAGTAACTTTAAAACCAATCAATTTCCCCTTACTCTTTCACACCCCCTTATAATATAAGCATTCCAGATCCCTAGAAGACAATTATGCAACTTTCACATCTTTTTTCTGAACCAAACAAAAATTCACCATGGAGTACAACTGACAGGTTCACCAGGGACACAGGCAGCACCTGAGAACCGCAGTATAATAAAGCTTTCTTCCTTAAGGGATGTAAACACTCTTCCTCTCATGTGAAAGATTCATTTTTGACACTTAAAAGCAGTATTCATGTAGCCACCTTCACACTAGATTTGACCAAAAAAGCATGCACAAGGTCAAAACAAAAGTTGAAAATCAGTATTCCACAGACAACTCTACAGAACATGCAAATGCATGTTACCTAAAATAATTTTATCTCATCCTGGTACTCTGAGAATTGACCAACTTCCTCTCAAGCTGATCTACTGTGGTCATTACAAAATTCTTCTTCACAGTAAGAAAAGTAAGATTACTTTAGAGCGAAGTACCACCTTCAGTTACCAATTTTTCACAAATTCCTTGGTTAAAAGATACTTTAAGGACACAAAATGGGAAGATCATTTTATTTATATAGCTACTGCTGTATCTAGAAATACTCAGTGCTATAAATGACCAAATTAAAAGCTTGACAGTTGTCATCCATCTCATATATGCAAGTCCCTGGCAGACAAAATGTAACAGTGACCTATGTCAGGAACCACTCTGTAAGTGGTTAAAACCAGGCGAGAATCATATTTCAGGTCAGCAGAAGAGAAGATAACTTGCTTTAGAGTATTCTTCTTTGAAAAACTCTGAAATCATTAACTGCATCTGGAAATATTGACTGTTATACTGCTCACAGACTAAAACTTCATCCTCCAGGAACACCAGATCCCATGAAAATGTACTCATTTCTTGGCTTTAAGTTTAATTTTGCTCCCTCCCCCCAGCTCTGCAAAACTGAAAAATGCTTCCAAAGTAATAGCGCAGATTCATCTGTCAAAGGCACAGCTAAATTTTCTTCACTACCAAAGGGAACTCGCAGAGAGCTGCAGAGCACACAAGCTGCTTTCTTGCTTTGCCCCTTCGCAGCAAACGGAAGATCACAGCTACTTGCTGGGCAGCTATCCCACACAACAGAGCACTTGTGGTGTTGGAAAAAAGATTTCAGTTTATGCTAAACTTCTGTTCTACACAAAGCTTTACGCCAGAGATCACCAAAAGGCAGGCTAAGAGCATCTCATACATACAAACATACATATGCACACACATTTTTTTAGAAGTTTACTACCCTGTTTTTTTGGTTTTTGTTTTTTCCAAATTTCATCTCAGCAAAAGCACAAACACATCTGAGCAACTTTCAGGGCAATGATGCAGAGGTTAAAATTCAGACAGTGTAAAAGCATATTTGTCTCCCCTTTCTTAAGCACGGCTAGTAAATGTACAGCTATGTCAGAGCTGCCAGCATCAATCCTTCTCATTCCATCTCTTGAACTAAGGTAACATGACCTGATCATGACGTAACTGGCACTGTAAACTCTTCTAAAAATGTCTTTTATGTCCTATTTTGGGTCATAAACATAGTAAAAGTTAATAGACACATAACAGAATACAATTACAAAAACATTTAGATATTTGGTGGGGGGGGTTTTGTTGGGTTTTTTTGGGTTTTTTTTTGTGTTTTACAAATGGGCATCTTTTTACTTTATTGATAAAGCCTCCATTTGAAGGTTCCTGCTATAAAACTCTTTCTCAGTCTCCTACCTGAGTTCACTTACACAGATATCGTAGCAGCTTTGTGCATGATTAGTATCACATGTTAATAAAGAAATTATTTTGTTTTGCAGGGCCCTTGCATGTGGGGTGAGAGATCTAGCCAGTTTATAGTTGATAAGCTGATCACAAATTATACTCCACTGCTGTTTGCAGGTTGGAACTTCTTCCCACACAGATTACATTTTATCACCAGACTGTTTAATTCTGCACTTATAAAAATGTCATCCTAGTCATAAAGGAAGAATTAGACAGTACTGTCTTAAAGTTTTCTGCACAAACTGTGACAAGGCTCCGAGTAATAGCAATCTCAGTAGGGTATAACAAATTCAGGATCAGGCCAACATATACACCATGCACTGTTAAAAAGCAATCTCTCAGTTTTCTGAAATGCAATGAAATTGCTAAGTAATATAAATTAGTAATACATTAACTTTATTACATTATCATTGCAAACTGTTACTTCTCGATATCGTTTTGAATGCACTAACTGATAATCTCACAAGTAGACACTAAAAAGTTATTTCCAAGCAACAGTAACATCCGTTTCTGTATTATTTCTCCAATACAAACTTCTGATTGTACAGATGAGGTTATCAGGCGAATCCAGTCCTTTTGCATTTTGTACTTTACAGTGTTTCCAAAGACACTCCTTTTCCCCTTAGGACACACTTACTATCCAGATATGCACCAAGTTCTATGAGAAAATATTTTGATTTTTTTCAGATACATCATCTAACATGCTGACTATCTGAATGATATATAAGAAAAATGTCTATATACAAACAATAGCAGACACTATAACCACAAATAAAATTGAAATACTTGTATATGTTATGGTATTTTAATTTCTGTGTTAACTTGTAAATTAAATAGGTTCAACCTGTGTCATTTGTACAGTTTATGGTATTATTGCCAATGTATAAAATATTCTGTACTATGTAAGAACATGAAAAAAGAAAATAACAATATATTTAGAATGTATGTAGAGCACTAATGAACTAAACAGATGGAGCTGTGTTTTTAACTTTACTGAAATAAAGTAACTAACAGCATCTGTGTGACTGAAAATAAATTCCATGCAAACCTGAATAGGTTTTCTTTTGTTAGAGAGAAGTTTGGTAAGTAATGATGCACTACAGCCAATGTCTCTGTTTTTGCTGATATGTCATGTCCTGTCAATAGTCCTGTCATGTCTCAGCACTTAAAGGACAGTAAATTAATTTGAATGCATAGAGTCAATAATAATTCAAGGGTTTCTCCATACATTCCAATATACAGGAGTGGAAAAAGGTACATCATCAATCTTGTAAATCTCAGTACTCCAGGAAAGACTATTTTTCAACAGAAAGTACTTCTGTCAAAAACAAACAAATTCAAATGCAGCTCAGTCACAGTATTGATCTTTTCAAAAGCTCTGCAACCTGATAAACACAGGCAGGCACTTGTCTTCAGTGTCACCTGCAGAGACTTGGTAGAACTTTTGTTTGTCCCAAAGCCTTCAGTTATACAGATCAGTCTACAAGCTGAGGGCTTGAATCGATTTCATCAGAAATGATGGTGGTTTGAAAGGCAGTCAGTATTAAAATGATAGCCAAGTGTTGAAAAAAATACTGAGCTTTAAATTAAATTATCTGCTGAAATTAAATACTATCAATACTTAAATATTTCTATTCTCCATTATAACCACTTAAGAGTCTTTAAAATAAAAATATTTCCAATGGCATTTACTTTTCATTCCTTGTCCAGTTCATTTTATATAAAATGCATTGCTCAGTTCAGACAACAAAATTAAACACCTAACTCACATGCTTTGGATCCCCAGAGCATCATCAGTGTGTTTACACATCCAAGATGCCACACCAACAGCACTATTTACTACTTAGCTTTGTTACTTCACTTTTTTTTCCTTGCATAGTAGAATCAAAATTATATAAAACTTAATTCCTAGTTACTTTTTTTAAAAAAGTAAAGTTTTTTTAGATAGACTAAGGCCTTATTTCATCAAGTTGCTCCCTACAGAGAGGCCTCCATTTGCAGTATTTACAAGGGGACAACACAAGACTTCACAAAACTCCTAGTAACCAAAGACATCCCTAATTTCCAGCAGCAGATACCAGTCCCACTCTGCTTCTCCCAAAGCACTGGAATACAACAATCCTTTCCTTTTCATTAGTAACTTTTCAAACATTTTATCTAAATCAGTAATTTAACAATCAACACCCTGAACTTAACTATTTCCAAATATACATTATCAATGTATATTATACAATGCATATTATTCTTTATATTTCACTAGAGTAACATATTCTTAAAATTCTCCTAATTTCACTCTAACATTACTGGTGTGCAGAGGTTCTCCACTGGAAGTAAGATTTTCCAACCTCAGGGGTTTTAGAGTGCCAACTCCTTCTCGAGAATGCTAGAATGCTCTGCAGAGCTTTACATATTAATACCATACACTGGAATGAGAGAAAAATCATCATTTGAAAGGCTACATAATAATTTCACAGAAGTAAGTGTTTATTCAATGAACAGTTTAGCCTGCAATGTAATTTTCTGTGTTCCAAGTAATTTCTTTCTACAGCCAATAGAAGTTTTTTTGACCATTATGTACTTCAAGCAGCTACTTACCTACTTATGAATTAATTTCCTAATCCATTATGTTAGGGATTTTCCATAAATAGAATACACTCATAATTCAGTAGAAATTAAAACACATATAAGCAAGAGGAGCAATAACAGAAATATAAACTGCACATACATCTGTTATCTCAGGCCTGAGGAGCGAACACAGGAAGAGTAGATACACACACAGGAGGTAAATAGAGGCCAAACTCTTCTTTTTTAGTTTTATTCAGTTAAAGTCAAAGTGAAGGTATATCTGAGGGAGAACAGTGTGCAGATATCCAGAAACAACTGCAAAGAAAACACTTTTGGAAACTGAATAGACGCAAACATGTTGTATTCCTCAAGAAAGGCCATGAGATGCTCTGCAGGGTAAGGGCACCATCTAAACATGAGTTTTGTGGAGCTTTCCTTAATGCCAGCAGTGAGACCGGTATTGGCTCCGCTGGGAAGGTGGCTGCGCCCTGTGGGCAGTGCATACAGCTCCAGCAGGACAGCGGCCCTGCAGGTGACGGCTGTCACGGGAAGCAGCGGGAATCCCAAGCAGGGAAAGCGCAACGCGGGGAAACGGGCTCTGTGCGAAGGAACGCAAACATCTGACGCAGCAGGACAGCTCCGAAGCCTCGTCTGGACCATGGGGTTACACACCGCACCGTGGTGCTGGGTATACAACACCACCTGCAACACCTGACAGAGGCCAGTCCCATCTCCCACCTCTGCTCTCCACACATGTGCAACACTGCGCGTGGGCACCGCTGCGAGCGCCACTCCGCGCGCAGGGAAACAAGCCAGCGAGGGCCTTCCAATGTGCGTAACGGATACCCCTGGCGAGCTTGGGAAGCAGCTCTGCGGTCTGGGGACACCCAGGTAGCGAGCAAAGCAGCCCTGCTCCAGGGACAGCTGCAGTCCTCGGCTGTCTGTCCTTCGCGTGGCAAAGACGAGCAGTCAGCGGAACAGAGGTAAAACATCTCTGCCCTCTAAAACTTCCTTTATCGGCCTGCAAAGTCTGCACAGACACACGGGGACAGGTCGCGTGCCGGCTACAAAGCAAAACTAAAACCGCCTGCACCGGGTACTTTTTCCTACTGCTATCGCTGGGTGAAAATCCCCCCGTGGCTGCTGTGAGCAGCTTGTGGACACGACTGACATCCCCTCGCAACAGCCGCGGTGGTGACTCCGGCACGTCCATCCCGGCCATGCTCCAGGGCTCGGCGGTGCCTGGCGCCCAGCTCCGTGTCACCCCCTCGTCCCCGGCTGGCACTTGTTCGCGCGGGCCCCTCGCCGCCGCCGAGGGGGAGGCCGCTCGGCAGGGGTTACGGACGGGGCTGCAACCCAAAGAGGCGATAACGGTAACGGTAACGAGCACGGGACGTGCGCGCACTACGCCCGCCGCCCGCCAGGAACAATAGCGGGGCCGGGGCACACGGCGGCCCGGCCGCTCGCGGCCCTTTGTCTGCGCGCCTGTCACCGCGGCGCGGGGCGCTCGGC
>VWPW01010630.1:104536-161230 GCA_013389825.1 Crypturellus undulatus
GGCTGGGATGCAGCGCCGAGCGGGGCCGCCCGGGCCGCGGAGCCGCAGGCCGCAACGCGCCGGGAGCCAGGCACGAAGGGCGGCGAGAGCCGCTGCGGAGGCCCGCGCTGGCCCCGGGCAGCGAGCGCTTCACAAAGCAGCGCCCGCGAGCGAGGGAAGGAGACGAAGGAGCAAAACGTGGCCACGTTTCGGGCAGTCAGGTCCAGTTTCACGTAAATGCAAAATTGACACTAACCTGCTTGGCGAACAAAATGGGAAACTTTCTGATTTCCAAAAGCAGAGTTTTAGAAACTGAAGGAAGATGAACATTTTTGCAACTTTTTTTTTTTTGCTCTTCAAAGACAATTAATTTGGTGCACCATTTTTAGCTGTCAAAGAATCCTTTTGAATTGCATTTAAGTCTGAGTCAGGAAGCTCAGCAGTAAAACCTTATTTTAAAATACACGGAGGAATTAAAGCTTTCTGCAGGGTGAGCACAACTCTCTCTCCAAGGACACATCAATTGAAACCTGCTCCTCAAAAGTTTGTTTGGCAATTAACAATATAAAATAAAGAAAGGCTGTCTGGTATTTACAGCGAAGACGTAAGACTCAGCATATTTGGGTTCTGTTCATTACTCCTCTGCCATTCTTCTGTGACCTTAATCAAGACCTGCTGCAATTTTCAAATGTCAGTTTGGGTTAAGGCTTTTTTTATTGTTTTTATTAAGAACTTTTTGTAAGAGGAACCAAAAATGGTCAAGTTCAGTGAGAATTTTACAGTGCTTTGTTCATCTGACAGTCTAGCAAGATGAATGCCCCAAGAGTGACTATAGGGAATCTTTGGGGGAAAATGTGTTTTAAGGGATCTTAAAGATGAAGTGCCTTTAGAAATAAGTCTGTTGGATAAACAGAATCATCCAATTTTTCTTCCTTTATGACAAACTGGAGGATTTCGTTCAGAAGTTTCTGCATCCAGCCAGTAGCTCTATCAGCAACAGCTGATACAGACAGTTCCAGTCTTGGAATTCACCAGAAAAAAATCCATGAGCTTTGCAGGTTTTCCAAATGGTTACTTGGGCTCAGCTCTAAAGTTACACCTTCACACTCATCTGAATTCATCTAGCCTCATCTGTTGGATTTAAGGTTTCTGTATCGGAATTCTTAAGTGTATTTTCCAGGCCTTGCTTTATCAGTGTAGCTGTTTTTAAAGTCCTTCCCAGTTTCTCAAGAGGGGATTTTTGTTTGGAAATGTGGTTGTTAGTGTGGACCTACACTTTAGGCCTCTTTAGCTTATTTTCCCATATGTCAAATATCTACCTATCCTTTTAGCTGTGGCTTTGCAGTGATGTGCAAAGTCTGGAGATGTGGCTTGTCCTGCTGGCTCTGCCCAAGGCAGAATTACGTGGGTCCTTTTTGTCCTTCCTCATGTAACGGACAGATACAACTTGGCCACGCTCTCCCCCTTCCCATGCTGAAGTCACAATTCACAGTTAATAGTGTTCTTACCTGCATGTACTAAGTATCAGCATTATTCTTGACTATTTTATAACCATGCTAAATTTCAAAAGAGATACCATATCCATAAGTTACAGATTGAGAGCATTACCTGAAAAAAAATATATTCTCCAAGCAAAGTATTTGCAAACACAAAATTCAAGGTAAATCCAAGAGAAAGCTTGATGCATTGAGGAACAGAAGTACACATTTCATCTGGCGAAGCAATGTTAAACCTATCTTTTCTGTGTTTGTGCAATCATCGAACAATTGATGATAATAACTTAATACCTTTGGTGCAGGATAAGGATAGCCTGACTTTCAGATATAACAGATGTGTTCTCTCCCCCCTTCCTTGGGTTGTTCTTTTAATACTAAAACTAGTTCTAGCCTTAGTGTGCGTGTGTTTTGCCAGTATACGTGCTGGGCATGACCTGGAGTTTTGCCCAAAAAAGCCATTGTCAAAAATGTGCACAGAACCTCAACTGCCTAAAGAAATACTAATCGTCATTAGGATTATACTCAGCTTCAAAAAATGGAAGTATCCCATTGAATTAAATGGGGCTATCAGACCAGAGTCCTAACTGCCTTCTTCAACCTCCCTTCTCTCCTCCTTCACAGACCACTGCGACGGGTAGAGCCTTGGTTAATATCCTAGTTTGTGTGAATGATGCAATGAATGATACTTCAGAAATACCTTGATGAATGCCTGACATTTCAACATATCATCAGTAGATGTAATCAAGGAACAATTGCTATTAAGGAAAAATTTTCTTCCATCTGTTTTTCAATTTGAATATTTTACCAGGGCTTTAATCAGCACAGATATTCAACAAAAATTAAATCAGGTGTCCATTGTCTGTATATTCGCTCAAGTTTTCTGTAAATTGTTCCTCTTCATTTCAACATCCCTGATCGAATTTATTTTAATTATTTCAAAGCAGCGTTTCCATTCACGCTCCCAAGTAGGCTCAGCTCAATTGGATCTGGATTGCTGTGTATTACTGGCAGATGAGGAATCAATCTTAGTGCTGTTGGTCACGTAGTTGCACAATTCGCTAACTAATGTAGAGCCAGAAGGAGATGGTGTATGAGTCATGTGGGTCTTTTCCTTCATTCCAAAATCTTTTCTGCTCTCAAATCTATGTAGGGAAGAACACAGGCCCACTTCCACCTGAAGATGAACCACCTGAACCCTGAGGAAATTTCCATGTCAGATTAGTTTCTGCTGCCACAAACACACCTGACTTGATTTATTTTTTTTATAATAATACATCAGCTTCACATATTTCAAAATTTACTTTTAACTGCAAAAATACAAAAAATAATGGCTTGAGTTAAGATCTATCTTCTTAAAAAAAGAGTCAAGATGGTTAATTAAAAGAAAATAGGATATTTAATGTCCCATGTTGAGATGCCTAAGAAGTGGGAAAAGCAACGAAATTATGATAAAGTAGTATTCTACCTACATATATTAATTGTTGGTGGCAAAATGAGGCAGAATTTAGAGAACAAATTTATCCACCTTAAAACCTAAGTTAGAAGCACAGCAGAAAAACATCCTCTCAACTTGTCTATGAAGACATTTATGTTGAATTAATTAGAGATAGGAAAGTAAGAGTCCCTTAAACCCCCGTGTGAACATTTCAGGATTAAGCCTTTCAGAATTAAATGTAAAGGATACTAGGGATGTTTCATCTGTAAAAGAGAGAGGGTCCACACAGGAATTTAGTGAGCTTTAACTAATACAATTTATTGTTACGCCTTTACCTAATTCATCTGAATCTTTCCCGGTGTCCCACTGCAGTTCTCCAGTTCGAAGTATTGCAGTGGCTTCAACTCAAACGACACCATTAGCTGAACCGGTTGTGGAAGGGTTGTCCCCATGGGGAAGCTGCGCGTGGTGGAACAAGACCCCATACGCCTGCCCCTGTATCTGCTTTGTGTCCGTGTCCTTGTCTCACGTTCGAGTGCTGGAGGCCGTGTCGCACCAGAGCAGCACTCAGAGGTTGCACAAAGCAACCGCTGTAGGTGGAATTCAGGTTCGCAAACTCCACCTCTTCACAAGTCCAACACTGACCACATTACAGATGGGAAAGATTCAAAGGGCGGATGAGCTGTCAAAACATGATGCAGTGACAATAACAATATTTAGTAGGAAATAAAAGTTTACAGTTCAGAAGCGGAACACACACACACAAAAAAAAATCACCACAGTTTTGGAGGTGACATGAATACTACTGAAAGCCATGAAATGCTAGAGGATGTGGAGACAAGGGTGAAGCCAATGTGTTAAGTGTAAACTTTCAATACATTATGTCAGCAAAAGGGAAAATCATCAAAGTTTGGAAATCTGAGTCAGTGGAAGCCACTAAGCAGGAAGGTTTCATAATTTCAGTTAGCAGTGAAGATGAAATGGAAAGGGCCCAAATGGGGTCTTGAATAACAAGCAGCTGGAGACGTTCTTGAAATAAAGCAGTAAAATGTCTTGGAGGAATTGGCACATTTGCTTTATCAAAAACCTGTTCAACTATGCAATTAAGGGGGATTTAAAAAAAAATAAATGAGGGGTTTGAAGCTTTGGATTTTCCTAGTCAAAAAATTGCTGAGCTGCCCTCCCTGGGCTGGTCTTCTATAGTAGTGCAGCTGAGGTGTTCTCAAGAAAAATAAATCAGAATCATAAAAATATATTGGAAAACATAGTAGGTCATTAACAATTTCCAAATCCCATAGAGCTTATCTATGACTACTGGCAGCCGAAATAGCTGTGATGCTAGTAAAGCTGTGCAGCTGCACATCAACAAATTGGTCAAAAGTTATCGTTTCAAAACATCTGGAAGATCATGATAACACAGTGAAGTTTTGTAAATGAAAATCAGATCTCACTAATCTCTTAAAATTAATGGTTATGTCACCAAACTAAGGAATAAGGGAAAGCAGAACTGTTTTATTATTCTTTCAAAACATATTTGACAATTTTGAATGCTAGAACATTCAAATGCCAGGAGACAGAAAGCAGAGAGGAGGATTAGATAGCCTCTTTTCATCAGGGAATAAAGCCAACAGCAGTGACTTAAGGCTTCCCTCCGGTATCCATTTCATGTTGTTATAGTACAGATTGGAAAAAAGGGGGACTGCTAAGCTGGGATATGATGGATATCAACAGAAAACAGAGATAAAACATTATTAAGTTAGGCTCCAGAGCAGACTATAGGAAACTTCAGGGATTTTTAAAAGGTGAGATGACTAGGCCATGTAACAACCAATCAAGTTCACTGTCTGCCTGAAATTCGTGCATTTAGGAGAAAAAGCAAACTGCTAACTTTACAAATCATAGATGACTAAGGTAGAGTTTGAGGTGTAGGCTTCAGGTTGACTGAGAAAGTCAAATAGGTTAAGATGTTTGATACATGATTTTCCCACATGACTGTTGTAAAATATGAAAAATGGGCTAGACAAAATTTCTTTAAGGCCAGTACAAAGCTAATAGGCTTTTTCAGAAAGTAGTAATCACAGTTTTGTTTTTTAAGGCATTAGTGCTTTGAATTGGATTGCTCAGATTTGTTGATGAAGGGCTGAATAGTTTGGTACAAACTAAATAATGAAAAATATTAAAAGTTCAGATTTTACCAGGCTGGAATCAGCTGTAAGGATGGCTGAATCCTTGCAGGGTTTGGATTCAGATTCCCCTTAAACTAGAGCACTAGGCTGGAAAAAATGGAGCAGAACTCAGTAAGGACAGAGAGAAGGGCCGAGACTGAGTCAGTTCTGAGCTGCAGGTCGTAACAGGAGAAGCTTTCCAGAAGAAGGTTTAGTTGGACGTTTCACAAGATGGACATAAATTGACATACACAAAAAAGAGCACATCACGCTGGTACGTGTAAACTGGCCTGTTCCTTCTAAGCCACACAAAATAAATCATTTCCATTCAGTCTACTTAGCAATGTCAAGGTTTCAGCTAGGGCAGTGTGGCCAGTTTGAGGCACGAAGCTCAGGAAAGTCATGGTCCAATTGGAGAGAACAGTGAGAACAATCAGCAATCTAGAAAACACGACCAAAACCAGAAATGCTAAATGAACTGTACTCGTTTAGCCAGAGGAGAATGCTAACGGGGAAATACGATAACAGTCTTCAAATATGTAAAAGGTTGTTGCACAGGCAAGTGGAAAGAGCTGTTTTCCCTGCCCACAGGACATATACGAGGAGTAAGGATGCAAATTGCAGCAAGAAAGCTTTAGGTTAGGTATTTTTTTACTGTCTTTCTAACGTCAAAGGTCACAAGTAGCTGGGATATTCGGCTATTAAGGCAGTGGAGTGACCAGAGTGTTGAGTAGTAGATTGGGCAAATACAGATGAACTGGCTTAAGGTAAAGGCAATCTGCAGGTGCAGCACCATATTCTGCAGGCAGATAAAACAGGATGATAAACAACAAAATGAGTATCTTGACATAGATCTGTGATACAACCTCAAGCAAACTGCTGTGGTCCAGCCATCTCAAAGAGACTGAGAACTTCAGAGGATTCAAAGAAGAGCAACAAGCAGGATCAAGGGCATGGCAACTCATGAGAGATTGGGAAGATGGGATTGCTATCTTCAGAGGAAAAAAAGAGGGAGATAGAATAAAAGTACATGAAGTAACATCTGGTACAGACTGATCAGGAACTTCTGTGCTTCCTGTCTCACCCTGTAGAACAAAGGGACATTCTGAACTATGAAGCTAAGGGTAGGATATTCATTCAAAAATAAGAAATGTACAACACAAGATTTAAATATGGAACTTAGCTGGTATGGTACATGGAAAGCATTCATGCTAAAACCAAAAGGATTCGATTAAAAAAAAAAAAAAAAAAAAAGTGTGACAACACTTTGTGAGATAACTTAAAAATCTATGTCCACTCCAGCTCATCTGCTGTCAGCCCTTTGCACTGCACTTCTCTGTATCCCAAGCCCTTTGCAACTGTGCTGTATCCCACCAGAGCTCTTCCCTGGCCCACAGATGTAAGTTGCTGAAGGAGGAGAAGCTGCCCTGCCTTCAGCAGTTGCTGGTTGGCAAGTTGCTCCGCTCCTGCTGATGCAAAGAGTGAGGTGAGAGACAGCAAACACCTCTCCAGCACTCTGCCTCTGACCCACAGGCAAGGTGAGCCCCAAACATGGCTGCTCACAGCAACAGGGCCATCAGAGGCATGCAAAAAGCCTAAGTTTCAGATTTTGGCCCTTTAAATGACTGTAGAAGAGTTAAAAAGAAGAGATTACTGTTTTTAAGAGGACATTATTAACTCCAGTAGGCTGAGGTCTGTGTGGATGTATTATTCATTGCTGGCAGTTTCTATGCATTGTGTTCTGAGCCAAACAGACCATTTTGCCCCAAAGCAATCATTTCAGCAGTCTTTGAAAATCATGTCCTTGTTACCATCCTAATCACCTAAGAAAACTGACCATTTGTGTGTCAAGGAGGTGTATCTAGCTGGGTTTGTGTGTCTAGTTTATCCAGAGCAAACAGTGACAAATGATCTCCAACCTTGGTGACAGCACTGGCACTGGATAAACAGAAGAGCAAAGGTCTTCATTGCAAAGTCTTATCCAAAGTCAATTTAACAAACAAATTTATTACTAAATACCTTCAATCATTAAATTCCAGTTATTCAATACATTTCAGCAAGTGCCTGTGAAGAAGTGAACTTGAAGGGGCCTCCTAGAGCAAGAGCTACAGACATGTTGCAGACATGCCCATTTGTAGAGACGTGTTTTTTTAAAAACACAAAACAAATGGCAAGAAACCAGTGATTTCTGGGAAGGAATGTGGTACTGCATGAGAACATTAAGAAAAATACAACCTTTGTGATGCTGATCCACCAAAATATTTTCTAGCAGAGGTGCAGCCCATGCTTAGCCCTTCTCCATGACTCCAACTTGGAAAGGGAGGGATGCTGCACATGATACAGATATTTCTCCATAGATAAGCTATTCCATGGCAGCAGGTTTTTTTAAAATATTTGAGCTGTAGACACATAGAAGAAAAAAAAAAAGAGAAAAAAATAGATTATTATCAGCAGCACTGATGCAGTTCTCAAAGTGTAGAGACTTCCAGCTAGCTCAGCTGACGAGCACCACCTCTCCTCGTCGTATCCTGAGAACCAGGACACACTCTGCCAACACCTCCTGCATTTCAGGTTATGCACAAGACAGCAAGGCATTTATGAAGTCCATTCTGCACTGGTATAAACAGTGCAAACCACCTGCAGGGCTCCAGCAGACAATAAGAGGGACTTGAGGTGAGACCCGGAGGGCAATCACCCTGGTGCAGCATGTCCAGGCAGCTTCAGAAAACTGGCCCAGTCGGTAGGTCAGGTATTCCAAAGAGGGCAGCTCAGAAAGCCCCTGGAATACCAATTCCCACCTGCTTGGAAAATCCAGGGAGCCTTACTGAGCCCTGGGGACAGTGCAAAGATCCAAGCGGTCAGAACAAAATTCAAAGCATCTCCCTGATGTTGGGGATATCACAGACAACCAAGACTGTTTACTCAGTGCTGCTTTCCATCTGCAAAGCAGATGAGGATTCAGTGCTGACGATATTTTGAAGTCAAATGTATGATTAAAAGTGGCTTGTAATAAATAAAACCATGTTTCCTTGTAAAGTGGACTGGCCTCATTCACTGGCTGGATGTTTGCACACTGAACGGGACACACATGAAGAAAAATGGAGGAAGAAACATCCCATAAGTTCTTCAAGAAGATAAACAAGGTGTTTTTAAGGGGATGAAAGCAGAGAGTTACTCCATGTAATCTGGAAAGGACAAATGCTTCCAGTAGACTATGAGCCGAAACATCTGATTTTTTCTTATGTGAGACAACACTGTAGGAGAAGTCCCAAGGGAAGAGGGATCTTCCCTTTCCCACAGCCCCTCCAGAGAGCTGACAAGCATTGCAGAGCTCTTCCCAGCTGTGGCACAAAGTTAATTCTCATGGATCATGTCAGAAGCATTTAGGAAATACACCCTGATAAAGCACCTAGTAGTTAAAAATGCCAAATGGCAAAATTAAAAAATATATATTTTTTGTTTTTTTGAACCAAAAAATTCTGAACCACTGATTGAACACTGAAGGGCAAACCCACAAAGATCACCCAAAATCCATACGTATCTGGGTGAAAAAAATAGCTTTATTTAGAAAATCAACATATTATCAAAGGCTCCTTATCAATCCCAGTAGGTGCAAGCTGACAGAATGAAATCAATGCCAACTATTGGAATATAGACGTATCATAAAATCATAAAATGCTAGAGCTTCCTTTGAAAAAAAAAAATGTATATTTAGATGTAGATCAAGGATTCTTTCATCAGCCTAGCAGTTTTTGATCAACTCATTTAGCATATTTAAGTAAAGATGTAATAGTAGAACCTAATTTTAATTGCATGCAAAGTGGCAATATTTTGCAGATCAGTTCCTGCTTGGGAAATGCGTCTGTAGCACAGCCCACTTATGTACTAAAATGGCTGCTTTTCCCCCACAGTTTACAAAGAAGTTTACAAAGCTGGAGCTGTCAAAAAATAAAACATCCTGTGCTATAGCTATGCATGCTAATGAGCAATCTTAATGCTGGTGAATTTTTCATGTAGAGATGTCCTTAAAAAGCAATGAAAACAGGTCTTATTTAGTGCCAAAGTGTCACAGGGAAATAACAGCAACTGGGAGTTGGGGTGGGGGTGAAAAAGCACAAAGCAAGTTCAAGCATCATTTTTCTCTTAAGCAGAATATTCTATTGAAGTAAATTATTTTGGTAATGCAAAAGTTATCCGATTCACAATTAAAGAAAAGAAATGTAAGATTTGTGGGCAACAAACTGCGAGGCTGTGTTAAAATACTAAAAATAATGACTGTAAAAATAGCTAATGGGCTGCATCAAAATAGAAAGTGGATGTTGCTGTGTTTTTACTGCAGAAACACTGATTGTATGCATTTAAAATGGTTAATATTGTAGCTTCGAAGATTTACCTAGTGAAAGCTGATTTTGCAGTTATTCTGGAGCTGCAGGAATGCGTATTTGAACCTGGAATAGGATAAGACCAACATCACAGCTTCGCTTGACCTTGCAGAGAACGGGGCTCTGAAGGTAGTGACTAACCCAGCCACTCGCAGTGGCATCAGGCGGCCAAGGAGGTCCCCTGCGGCTCGCAGCTCGGGGCTGGCACAGCCCTTTACAAGGGCTAACAGTCCAAACTTACCAAATCTCCTCATATATCAAATTATTGCTAAATACTGACCTTGTGACACCACTCAGGAGGCCCACCTGGAAGCAAAGAACCAGTTGCACCGAAAGGATGGGACGCCCTGTGGTCATAGTGGATGTACGACGTAAAGACACCAGTGGCAACTGCAGCGCAATCTTCTTGATGAAATGCAGGACTGCTTGCTCATCCCTGTATGGTCTGTATTTACACAATTGCATCAGAATTATGAGTAAAGCATTATTAATCTTAAATCATCTAGAAAATTAGAACTAGAAAATTTGGGCAGGAGAGACAGCCTAGCCGTGATCACTCAGCTGATGCTGAAGGTGACACTTTGCATGTCTAGTCCTCACGTGAATGTCTGCATCCTCATGTGGATGTGAGCATCACTGTGAAATTGGCCTAGAAGGAAACCTCTTTGCCGTGCTGAAGCTTCCTCAGACCTACGGAAAACCTCCAATAGCGACCAAACAGGATGTGCACATTCCAGTGACTTGCAGGCTTGTATGATTCGTCTGAGATGAATCATTCCCTCTTTAAAAATTTGCATCCTAGTATGACAAAAAAAAAATCATAATCACCTCCTGAAAATGAGATACTGGTCACTAAACATCGCACTCTAATTGTCATCACACTGAGTAAGAACAGTCTTGCTGACATAAATTGCTGTTTAATTGTTCACAAATTACTGAAAATACACAACATGCACCCATTTAATCCCAGAAACAAACAGTAACAGAAACCCTGAAGCAGCAAGCAGGACTCGAAGTGCATTCAGAAACCCTGCTTGAGGACTGATTCTCCTGCAGTAGACAAAAAGAAAGATCAAAAATAACCGCTTTTGCCACATCCTGGCTCCTCTGTGCCCAGGCTATAGGGACTGGACATTCCCCAGGGGAGGGACCTCCTGCCGCTTGTGTCTCACACATACCACCGATTCATTAGCAATCCCAGTGGATGGCAACTGATCCCATAGTCTCCACAAGGACATAGGAACCCTTATTCAAATGGCTGTAGATTCCAGCTGTTCCCGGCTCCTCCCAAAACACCTCAAAACCCCCTTTCACTCCTTAACTCTCCCACGTGGGCATTTCAGGTCTCATCATAGCCCACCACCAGCTGTTCATGTCCCAGAATTAGTGGTGCAACTTGTTACTCCTTAGGCACCTTTTCTCTCCTGGGTCCTCAGGAAGGTCGGATAAGATAATACTCAACATAACACCATTCAGCACACTACCTTGTTGTCTAGGTCTAGACCGCTGTTTAAGAGTCCTTGGTTTCACTGTTAGCAAAGAGCACAGACCGCTAGAATACTGAAATCATGATTTTGGGAACATAGGGGTTGCAAGCTGCAAAGCCCCTTTCATGGTGTGAAATAAGGAAGAGAAACATTTATAGCACAGTAACAGGAATGACGAAGCAGGAAGCCCCGTGAATTACTGGACGGAGAACCAGGGCAGCATGAGACATTGCAAAATGGGAAGCACAGCAGTAGAAAAGAGACCAAGACAGGACCAAAGCACATTCTTCAGGGATCAGTGGCTTTGGGTGCAAGAAGATGCAGTAAGAAAAGCAGAGCAAGAGTAAAGCGGGAGGGGGTAGTCAGGAGACACCCTCCAGGAGACACCTCCCCTGGGTGATGCGGTCCCATGCGAGCCCCAGCCTGGCCAGACGTTCGTGCAGCTCTGCCCTCGCAGCAGGCACCTCCCCGGCCCCACGGCAGCTCCAGGAGCCCATGGCAAGAGCAAGGAGAGTGATGGATGTTGAAGAAAGGAGACCATCGAGGGGTCGTGGACTGAGTTCCACCATGGTGGTAGGAAGGGCAGCCCATGCGGCAGCTGGAGCATTTTGTGACCAAGCACCTGCTTATTCCAGGCAATATCGTATTGCTCAAGAGCACTGAAGGAAGAACTGAACTGGTGAAGAAAGCTCCCTGAAGGACAGCACTGAATTGCTGAGGGAAGACTCCACAAAGAGGTGCTAGCCGTAGCACAGCAGAAGGCATCGGCCAGGGCAGTGAATGCAGGACAGAGAGCAGCCTGGTTCAGCCCAGAGGAGCCTTGCTGTCCCATTAACTGAGCTGCGAGCGTGCTCAGTGACACTACCTACGGCAGAACCCTCCAGGCAATCGCACACTGGCGTTTGTTCCTCCTGATTTACACCATCGGGTGTAAATCCAATTTACGTTAGGTTGTGCATTTATACAGTGCGGCAACCAGGCACAAGACGCAAGCACAAAGGACCGAGGTGCAAACGGGGAACTTGCCTGCAGCTTATTTCCTCAGGACAGGAGGCTGTGGCAGCCCTGCTGCCGGTCAGTTCGTCTTTCCATTTCCCCTTCCTCGTCCTGCACCTCCTGAAACGGCCGAGCACGTTGAAGTGGGTCTGCGCGAGGGCAGCGCCGCAGGGCAGGAGGGGCGAGGAGGAGCTCGCGCGTGAGTCTCGTGGCTGAAGCACGGCCTGCAGGCCGGGGCGCCTGTGTGCCGACGACCTCCTGCACCGGTGAAGGAAAACTCTCCCATGAAGACATGAAAAGGGAAGAGCTGCTTCACAGAGTCGTTATGGTCGGAAAAGACCTTTAAGATCATCAAGTCCAACCATAACCCATTGCTGCACTTTGAGCTGGGCCTGAGCCTCGCGTGGTGGTGAGGGCGCAGCGTTACCTCGCGCTGACCACGGAGGCTCCCACAAGCCGCTCAGGGCGGTCGTGCCCACGCAGACGTGGCCTAACGCAGGCAACCCCGCTTCGGGCTTATGCCCTAAAAAATATCCTAACTTTCTAAACACTGACAAAAGGATGCACAGCACTGCCCTCAGAGGTGCGTAAAGTGTCCCAGCATCAACGTCTGACAACAGCGAAGAGCCAGACATCATGCAAGAGGACGGGCCCCTGGACAACGTGCCAGCCCTCCTCAGCGAGCAGGCTGCTTAACTTTGCCTCCAAACAAACGTACAAGCAGCAACCAGTGATGGGAACGAAGCGCTCGCAGCTGGTGATTATTGTGATTTCAGCCCAGGCAGCGCCACGCAAGCAGCTGTGAAGCAGCAGAAAGCACGAGCAGGGGAGAGGGATGAGCAGTGGCTCCCCCGACCACTTGCCCTGAGTGACCTGAAGCTCTCCACGACTTTCTGACGAGGGCCCGAACCCCACAGTGGAGGGACAACGTGCTATGAAGCAGCCAGCTGAAGGCACCAAGCGCCGGAGACAGCTAAAGGAACGTGCCCTTTTTTTCTGCATCAATATCTGATTCATCTTGACAGCCCAACCTAATGACCTGACACAAATTATTATCGGTATCTAGCAGCCACACGGACCCGTGGCTGTCACCGCTGGCCAAGCGCTATCTGAACGTCAGGTTTTACGGGGACGTTCACAGAGCTGGTGCCGCAGCCAGGAGGGCGCCTGCCGCTTAACGGCTCTGAAAGTCTGGGAGAAAACAAGGGATGAGGCAAGGAGCATGTCACAAACAGCAGGGAAATATAAATTATCAAATAACAGGAGTAAACGTTACAAAAATGAAGAAAAACAGGTCTTAAATGTCATTGACTTTAAGCGAGAGAAGGAGCAGCATCCCCAAACAGTCGGTAGAGGAAAGCGCTGCAGCAAGGGGAGTACCCTGACTGTAAATCCTCTGCCTCGGGGCATTTTGTTTGTTCTCTTCTAAATAAAAGGTACAAGTTCAGGCTCTGCTCATTGAGTTCCTGTCAGGGATGGTCCCCAGCCAAACGCAAGATCCAAAAAACCTCTCAGAGCAGCTGGAACAAAGATTTTCATCTGGCGCCATGTACGACCGAGAGGAAAAACTCCGATCTGTCTGCTCCAAAACCCTGAGGAAGTTTGGACTAAGACTTACACAGAGTGGCCAAGACCCATCTCTTCTCTGACAGGTTAACCGTAAGCATAAAAAAGTTATTTCTATTATTTTAAATCTCTGGGCCAGAAATGGGAATCAGCCCCTTGCGAAGACACTGAAACAAAGCAGTTCAGCTGGCGTTTGTTTTCGCAGCCCTAGCAAAGAGGCAACGCTGACTTGCGGAGCGTGGGTAACAACAAGTCTATCAGACGATTTTCGGTTGCTTCACATTCCGTTCAGAAACCCGTGCGTCTCGCGAGCTGCTGCTTCGCTGCGGAGGCTGCCACACGTCAGGAGAGGGAACCGCAGCCCCGCGGCTGCCGTTGAAGCGCTTGGCGCAGAGAGGAGCCTCAGAGCAAAACCTGCCTCCGTTCCCCGGCACGCCGCAACCAGCGGGTATTCTGATACCAGGTAATCACCACAGTTGGCCATGATTGAAGTCTTAGCTGTGACTATTGTACAGTGGTCACAGGCTTCCCTAAGGTTTATTCTGGCTCTTGAAATTCAGGGCAAGTCACCCCATTTTCATTAAAAAAATGTTAGAAAGTTAAAAGAGAAGCCTAGCTAGTCACCTTTATAAAAGTATGCCTCAAATCTCTCATTCGTCTTGTTTGGCTTAGTTTTCATTTTCTGCCCTGAAAACCTCTGAATTCAGAGTCACTTGTCTGCATAGGATTTGCTTCATCTGATCTCTCCATATATCCCTCGGCTCCCGGTGAACGGATCCAGAATCAGAGAGTTGCAAAAAGCATGCTGTCCCCAGATTATTTTGTGCTACAATTCTGAGAGCAGGGAGAACCTCCACCCGTTTCTGCAAATGCCCGAAAGCTGAAGAAATAACAGCAGATAAAACCAAACCACCACAGGGTCACAAAAGCACCTGGAAAGCAGCGAGCAAACACCTGACTGTGCTGTCTCTTCATGCGCTTTATGTACACGCAGGGACCTCCTTAAACCGCAGCCCTGCTCGCACCGGAGCCTCCTCATCATAGAGCAGCACTGACTCAGAGGCAGGTAGGAGAAGCAGCCGGTGCGGGGGCGTCGGGTCCCGCGCAAGGCTGACACAGAGCGCTGCAGTTCGGCTGCGGCAGCGCCTAAGCCACTCAGGTGCTAACAGGATTCATTTTTCCTGTTGGAACACATTCACGTGCCTCTTTGCGGTGGCCCGGTATGCACAGCCTCAATACCAGCAGTTAACTCTTCTTTTCCAGCAGACTCTGCAAGCCCCTAACAGAAACGTCACCACCAGGCAAAATGCAGGGGTACCGAGGCAAAGCAACAAGTTTCTTCAGCCAGGATCTTGCTTACCTGTGCAATGCCTCATGCTTCAGACGCATAAATCCAAGTGCAACAGGCATTCTGTTGCACATTTTTTAATTTGTTTTTGAGAAAAAAAACAGAATGAGACATCCCCAAGATGAGAAGTTTCCCTTTTCTAGGGAGCATCAAAAAGCCTCTCTCTATTTCTGAACCAGTTCTGCACCAGGATCTGTGAAAATCCCAGTTTGTAATATTCACAGACAAAAGAGGCAAAAATCTTTTAACACGCAAACCACAACTACCTACTAGAGATTACTACAACTTTTGTTCCTTATTCAGGGTAGACTACATCTGAAACCAGGTTCTCTCTACAGTTCGTCGTGCAGTGGATAACAGACAGAAGAGTCTCCCGAGGGGGATTCGCTCGCCCTACCTCAAGCACTTACCTTGGAGCGTGACTAGGTTAGTCTCACATCCAGCACCCTTGTACAGACACAGGGAGCCTACACGAAAATAACCACAGATCCCATCTTCTGCAAAGTACAGATCAGATACACTTTGTAGAAGAGCTCGTACTTCTGAAGATTAGACCCTTTGAGCGCTTCAAGGTGAAGGAAAATCTTTGATGTACGGCAGCAACAATCAGATTGGCCATACAGAGAGAAGGCAGCTTCACGGTTTGTGCTTCTTTCTTCTCCTCCCTCCAGTGCATGTTCCAGCAATCTTCTAACAACTGCACTTAAATTTGGGAACTGTTTGTGCAACTGTTTTCCCACTAACTGAAACCAGAAATGCCCCTTGTTCAGTGAGAGGTGCAGGCATAAATGGAATATGACACAGTCCTGTGGCAAGGCATGGAAACATTTCCTACCTGCTGCAGTGTGGAGCAGGAGAGGCTTCCTGCAGGAGAAGTGACCACTAGTCACTGTGCTAGAAGAAAATTAGTGGCTTAAAAGATAAATGTTACCAAGTTGCTGAAAAGTTCTTGGATAGCTAAGCCAGAGAAGGCTTGCCCCTTACTGTTTAGGAAAGCCAGGGGAGAAAAAAAAAAAAAAAAAAAAAAAAACCTTTTCAAGGGAAAAGGTTCGTATCAAAGCTAAGCAGGAGTCCCAGCCATTTTTAAACTCAATGCAGAAGGAGAAAGCACCTTTGGGCAGGGATGCAAGAAGAAATGGCAGGCACATGGAAAGAGGAGCAAGCACTAAATCACATACCTGCTCTACCCAGCCTGAGAGGCAGTTCATGCAGTCTACAGGGAGACTTTCAATCAGCTGAGAAAGACACTTCTTTTTGAGTATTGGAAGAACATTCTTCAAGGGACTACAGCTCCTGCCTCCGCAGAGCCGATTCATAAAATGTAAAAAACCTGAAATTTCCCAAGGCAACTCACATGGAATCACCTCTAAAGGAGCAGTAACATTAGTGCCAATATTAATTCTCAGAGACTGGACATGTTGGTGATGGCTTTAGAGAGTGCAGCATGACACTAAAGGATGGCAGTGTCTTGGCAGCCTCTCTTGAGATCCTTCTCATCCTTCATCAATAGATAAGGAGAGAAACAAATCATGGATGCAGTAACCTTGTAAAGCACAAGCTTGAGGTTTTGTGGCGTGCTGCTCCACTTCAGTAGGGAAGCTTGAGTGCACGCTGTGGGTGGCCACCACATGAGCAGAATACCCCTGATTCTGTAAGTAGCAGGCCACCTACACAAGGCAGGAGGCACTGAACTAGCGTGAAGGGAGGATGAAAGGAACAGCCACTGCTAAACCAGGACAAGCGGAACAAAAGTAATCCATGGAAATGGGGAGGATACCTACAGAGCAATGCTGCAGAGTGGGCTACACATGGGAGGAATTGTAATGACACATTTGCAAGTATAAATCTGGCATAAACTTGCTCACTGGTACTGTCAGCACCTAGAGAAGAGTCACACACCAAAACATTGCAGTTAGTGGAAAGCAAAAACATAGGTGGCAAGTGAGGAAGGGAAGTAGCCCCCTCCGGCAAACATGACAAGATCGACTTTTGAACCAACAGCCACATTTGTCCAGGCAGCTTAATCTGCTGGGGGCTCAGAACAAGCATTTCCACCCCACACTGGCTATTTCCAGCCCAAGGTGCCAACCCCTTGGAGACGGGGTCCCCACAGTGTGCTCCCAGAGCACAGAAAGCGACCTTAGCTCAGATCCCGGGCTGGACCATCTCCTCTTCACTCCAGAACCACATGAAAGTCAGCCTTGGAAGCCAAGTTCAGAAGTAAACTCTTCAGTGAGCTGAGCCTGTTTGCCAAACCCAGCCTTACCCAAACTTCCCATTCGGCCTGCAGAGCTCTGTGGTTTCTTTTCTGCACGCTTATCTCCAACCTTATATCTATTAACAACTAATTTCTCCTCTATGTTCTTATCTACCTACTCAAAGGGGAATCTGGCAGCACAGAGGGTATCAACTACGGGAGCCTCCTCCCTGCACCTGGAAACCCCCAGAGCTGCTGAGGCAGCCGGGAACTCGCCTGTCGTTCACAGCAGACAGACAAATCCCACAATCCCAACCAGCGCCTCGCGAGATGCTCTGCCAGACACCCCGATCCCTGCCTCTGCACTGAGGTCTCCGATAACACAGCATAAAATAATCCAACCACAGTAAGAAAGGATAGGAAGGAGGAGCGATTTCATGAGACCAGTCCTCATTCTGCAGGACTGACTGCCGCGTGGTGGACGTCCTTGCTGGCTGGGCTCTCGCAGTTTCACTCCTGGGTTTGCTGGCAATATGAAGTGGGCTGGCCTTCCCCTTGGTAAGCTGGAGGGTGCAGAGGCCTATTTAGCACACACTTAAACAGAGTTGCTTTGCCATGGGGAAATTCAGAAATGCTCAAAGGATTCTGGTTAGCGGAAGGACCTGCAGACCGTGAACTTAACAAAAAAATAGGAGTTGAGTGATTTAACTCCCTAGCGGTGCGTCACAGGAAAGCGCTGCCACGTCTGATGCTGATCACAGAGATGACTCCTAAACAAATCAGTTACATTTCTGAAAACTACAGAGAATAATTTTTATTTAACCTTAAGTTAATCCAGCAGACGTTCTACATTGGACTTCAATACAGAAGGAAAAAAGTAGTAGTTTTAAAAAATATAAAACAGCATGAAATGGATCAACAGCCAAATTGCCTTGTTACCACAATCATTATATTTATTAGAACAAAAAAAAAAAAAAAAAAACCTCAGCCAAGCAATATGTATTTAGCATTTTAACGCTAAAAAAAGCCGTGACCAAATAAGCAGGGAGTAGAAATTTGAACAAAGTGTGACTGATCACCAGCAATTATTTCAGAACATTTTAAGCAAGCAGGAAACAGGAAAAGGCACCATGGATTAAAACTCATCCCAACTTAGAGGAGAAATAGAAACAGGTGAAGTATTACAGAGAGGGGAAGAATGGTAAATCTGACTGGAGACACCAGAGGGTAGGATCCATCAGTTACATATAAGGAAGTAAAGGGAAAATGGCAGCCGGCAGGATTAACAATAAGCAAGAACTTCTTAAAGAATATGAAGAATAAAAGTCTCACTGGCACAGAGCCAGAACGAGAAGAGTTGTTGAGAAAAACATTGAGAAGTCAAATGCATTCAGAAATATTTCTGATCGGTTCCGACAACAAAGCCAAACAAACAAAACATACATGAGGAGCAGACACCTCCGATTAACAAGCTAGCCAGTTTAGCTGTTACTTGCCCAGATTTATTCCTTTATTAATCACTAAAGTCTTGGCAAGATATTCAGACAACCTTTCACAGGACCTGATCAGCACATGGTCAGGAAGGACTTGAAGAAATACAAGCACAGAAGCAGAAGCACTTCCAAATCCTTCCCCAGCGTGAGTTATAGGGGACCCAGTTTTCACTGGTCAGGGAGTACATCACAAGTTTGAAGAAGCCTCTTTCTGGAAACCTTTCAAACCAATCTTGCCCTATTTTGGCAATCATTGCCAGATGTCATTTAGACAAGATTTAAATCTGAGAAGCATTTCAGATTTTGAAGGGAGGATTCCTTACAATGTGGCTTCCTAGACTAAATGGATGATATCTCCTGATCCATAAATGAATTTCCTCCCACAGGAAATATTCCTGACACCTTACTTAGTGTTGAAGGTTAATTAAGCACCTCAGGTCTCTGTCTTAGACTCCAGAGAGTTTGATTGAATTTTAGCAATGATATAGAACTATAATATAACGCATAAACTATGCAAAGATACTAATTTCAGCCTGTGAGCACACTAAGAACTAATCAGATGCACAGGCTTCATCAACCATAACTGGCCATTAGCTTTATCACAAGGAGGTAATTTCTCCTTAATTGCATCCAGAATACAGCTCTAGAGAACAGTTTCTTAAACTATCTGCCAAAATCTGCAGGTCTGTGTAGCTTTTCCTCAAGCCCTTTAGAAGTCCTAGCAGAAGCAATCTCTGAAGCAGTGATGCTGATTTTCAACAAGTCTTGAATTTCAGAGAAAATTCCACAAGACAGAGAAGACTAATATTTTGCCTATTTATAAAATACATAATTAGGGAGTTTGGATTATTAAATATCTGTCAGTCTGAAAGTAATCTCTCGAAAAACCAATAGAGTCAATACAGTATTAAAAAGGGATTAATGCCAATCAACATGCTCACAAAAACACACATCTTGTCAAACTGACTTTTAAAAATAGATCACTGGTTTGTCAAGAGTTGCATTTCTGCAACGATCCATCAGACCACAACCGCTGCCATTCCGCGTGGACCTGCCCTATTCCGTGTAAGCGAGTACAGAGGCAGCCTAGTAAACCCTAAAGAAAATTAAAACTGCCCCAAATTGGAAGTGGAAACTCTTCAGGCCAGCAGGGCAGCCCTGCTAGGATCCGGTATTGGCTGGGGCCTGCTGAGTATTTAGCATTTTTACCTGCTACTTGGATAATCACAGGACCATTGCTGAGACTCTTAGTGGCAAAGTTTAATGATTCCTTAAGTGTTCTGCCTTAAAGGAGGAGGCCAGGCTGCTGAGAATGAGCAATGAGTTTTGAGTAGTAACGGGTAATACGTTTTCAATATGGATTCAGACAGATCCCACAAAATCAGGTCACCAATGCAGCATGGGGAGCCCAGCCAGGGAAAGAGCAGCTCCAAGAGACGGCCCAAGCCCCCCAGACAGCACAAAAGGAGCACCAAAGGCCTGGTGGGACCTAGGGATGGTCCCACGGGAACATCGCACAGGAGGCCGGAACATAGGAGCGCGGAGCGCGGCTCTACTACTGCAGCGCGGAGCCCGGACCCAGCAGAGGGCGATCCGAGTCCCATTTTGCTTCCATTCCAGCGCGCCTTTCCCCAGCTCTCCACCATTCCCCTCCGCTCATATGCTCTCTAGCTTGCTGTTATCATGTGCCAAGCGAGGGCAGATAATGGAAACACTTACTGCAATTAAGCTGCTTACTCATGGGTTTGCGGGCTGTTTGCGGTGCACGAGGCAGCCTGCCTGAAATTCCTGTTAGTCACCCAAGCAGGGCCCAGGTTGCATGTCTGATCCGCTGTGGGACGTGCAAATCGGCGCTGAGCTTTTCAGGCTGAAGCATCCTCTCTTTTGCTTAACCAGGAAGCTCTAAGCAAACGTGTTAAAACCAGATAGAAAATGGCAGACTGAAAATTAAACCTCTCGCTCTCAGCTGCAAACAAAAGGTTACACCATTTTCACAGGATCACAGGATCACACAGAATCACAGAATGGCTGAGGTTGGCAGGGACCTCCAGAGATCAGCTAGTCCAATCCTCTGCTCCAGCAGGGACACCTAGAGCATGTGGCACACGCTGGCATCCAGGAGGGTTTGGAAGATCTCCAGATCACTCTTTATCCTCGCCACTAACTAGATGCCTTGGTGTTGAACTTCACCTTAAGACTATGTTACTCCCACAAGGCCCCTCCAGACTCCGATGCTGTGATTAGTACTACATGTACTATCCACTCTGCCGTCCTTGAGACGCCCCTCAAAACAAGGTCAACACAGCGCTGGCTTCCCCTTCTCCTGAACACGAGATCTCTCATTTCCTGCTTTTCATTTCTCCACTTACCCTTTGCTTCCAGGTAACCTTATCATCCCAAATTCTGCAGCTTCCACATAGACACAGATGTGCTCAAAACTTCTTTTGCTGCCCAAATGTTATCTTAATTTTTCCCTAGATTTTCTTTTCTCAATTATTCACTGCTCAGCATAGCTAAAACAGACTCCTTCCACATAATCTTTCCCATATTTTTCAGCTCCAGACCACTAAGCTCCCTTTTCTCAGTCATTCTGGATAGCGCCCTGCTGCTCAGCCTGTAATTTCAACCCCATCACCTTTGCCCACTCTCAGTGAGCCCAAAAGCTCACACATCTTTCACAGGACATCAGCGCTGCACTTCAAGACACCAAGCCCTGAAACTCATCCGGCCTCCTGCTACCTCATCCCCTAACCACAGCGTGTCTAAGCATCACATGGCACCTTCTCTATGGTCTTCTCCATCTAGGGCTGCCCAGGACACTGCCGTGGTCAGCACCATCCCAACAAATTGTTGGATCACGTCGCTCCTGTGTCTGAAACCCTCCACGCGTTCCTGCCTGCGCCATCTCTTGCTTCTCGCGCTGTCCCAAAGCTGCTGCAGCTGCCTGGGGCACAAGGGGACTTGTTGCTTTCTCCTCTGTCCCAGGATAGTGCCAGCCACTGCCACTTGGCCTCTTCTGAGTAACGCCGCTGTTTCTTCCTCAAGTCCAGGAGGAGGGGGAATTAAAAGCCTCCCCTTGCTAGAGAGGGAGGCACCTTACACAGGTCCCTTCCTGCAGAGTTAAGGGCTCGCAGAGGGGCTGCACAAGAGCTGCAACGCTGCTGGGCACTGGGGCAGGGGCTCTGCCAGGGGAGCCCAGAAAGCCCAGGGTCGCTGGAGCTCCCCGGAGGTGGCACAACCGCTGTGTACAACAGCCCTTCAGTCCAGTGCTGAAGTCTGGCCTACTGCTTTACTAGCCCTCAGTCCACCTGGTTTCTTCATCTGTGTCACTTCTACCTCAGCAGGTCTTCGTTAAGCAGATAGCGCCTCTTCACAGAGCTTGTGGAGCAAATACAAGACAGCAGTCAGGGCAGGAGACCCCTAGGAAACAATTCAGGTTACAGTCTAGTGAGGGAGTTGGAAGAAACTACTTCCTTCCCCGCATTCCTTCAGGGGACATTAAGGTGTTTTTCATGTCTTCAGCCAAGATGCATGCAGGAATGAGGTGGTGGAAGAGTCGCACAGGAAAAGAAAAGGCTGCTCTTAGGTTGCAACTCAGGAGGTGGGAGAACGTAGTACTGCCCACAGCCCTGCCAGATATTGAGTAAAACATTTTAAAAAAGAGTTAGAATAAGGTAAGACAGTGTAGGAAAACATCTTGTGCTTATCTTTCAATCTCAACTGATCTCCCTTACTTCAGCTCTACTTCTGGAGCAAATAACACATAATCATGAGTCGAGATCCCTTGCCCTGGTAATGTGGAAGGTCCAGAATACCACAAACACTTGCAAATGACTATGCAAAGTTGACTTTCTATGACAAAAGCGACAGCCTTAAACTGCCAAAAATATCAGATGATCCATGTAGGTAAACTGGTTTATACAAAAGCATTTTGGTGAGATTAAACTGGTCTGCTCAACCGCTACTATTTTCAAAGGCCCCTGGTTAGTTTTTGATGGTCTCTGGTTTAAACAGCCCAACTGCCTCTGACCCCCTGGATAACTCAACGAAGGAGTCCAAGGCACGCGCCCGGTGGCTGGGAAGAGCACGCTCCAGCGTGTGCATTTTCACATGGACCACATGGAAACTGCCACTAACTAGATAATTTCCCTTTGAAACGTTTAAAAGCTAAAAAAAGGACAGGGGGAGGGAGAGTAGAAACTGTCACCGTCTGCCAAGACTCACAAGCACAGAGACTGCATGCAATGAAGAACTGGCAACAGAAACAACAAAAGAATGAAATTATTGCAAATTATCCCTAACTCAGTTTTCATTCAAATCCTGCCAAACCATGCAAATCTCTTTGAAAGGCATCTTCTCCTACCTTGATGAATATGCACATTAAATTCTGATTATGTTTGAGGGGAAAAAAAAAAAAAAAAAAACCCAAATCAAAACACACGCAGCAGAGGGTCAAAACTGGCTTGTAACAAGGACCTGATTTCACACGGAAGACAAACCAGTTAAATGTTGTCATTAGTACTTAAACCCAAGTTTTGACAGTCAGAGAACTCAGATGGACAGGAACTGAACAATAGAACTTGAAAGACTGATGCAGCACTTCTACAAAAAGAACATAACAAAAATATCAAAGAGCAATTTTATTTAGCTTATTTGGCACAAAACTTACAAGAACTGTTTTGTTCCCTTCTCAAATTTAGTACAACTAGCAAGGAAGAAAAAAGGCATACTAACACATTTAATAAGCTGTACAGCAAGTGACATGTGGAAAGAGGCACCAGAAAGATCTACCGACAAAAGGAAAAAAAAAAAAAAAAAAAATCAAAGTGCATGAAAAATACCTACTCTGAGCGCCTCATGGTATTGTATTAAGGCACCATTCTTTTAGAAGATTTACTGAATGCTTTAAGCGTGCAGCTGCTTGGTTTTGGAATGTAAGAGTCCTTTCACCTGTAGAGAAACGGACATCGCAGTTCTCAGGACAAAACATTTCTCTTTGTGAATATTAAATGGAGAGACATCTTTCTGCCCAATGTCACCACTCAGCAGACAGAAATGTCATTGTCTTAGGCTTTGAGAAAAGCTAACATTCATATCAGAGACCAATGTTTTACTTCTGAATTTTGCGTTGTAGTGTATACCAGGTTTATGAATTCTTGAAATATTTATAATAGTTTTATAGAAAAGAAATACAGTAGAATCAATAGCAATATGGGACATGTCAGTAACTACCTTATTGATAATTTATCAGAGTAACTTAAGGACTTTCTGGAGTATCTCTTAAAAAATCAAAATCTGAGACAGAGTTTTAAACCAGAATAACTGAATACATTTTTCAACAGAGTATTACAAACGTTTCTTCAGGATTAGCAGGTCTGATGAATCCCACAAGACTTCAGGAACATAAGGATGTGGGGATAAAGACAATGTTAGGCAATAGAAAATGTTTGGGATAACTGGAAACACTTAATGCAAGTACCTGTAATTGCAAATCATGTTAATACTGGTGTGTGTGTATATATACACACACACACACACACACACACATATACACACACACATACACAAAATGAAACATCATTACAAGATCCAAACAGACACCTTGGCTCGTTGTGGATTCTGCACATCACTGCTCTTAAGTACTACAGAAATCCCACCTGTTTTTGCATTTTGGCATCTTCATTAAGGACTATTCTTTTAAGAACCCAACTGCTTCAGTGCTTTAGGCAGCACCCCAGGCCAGGTCCACCTCTGGTGTAAGAGACCAAGTGGGAATTGCGCCTGCTGCAACTGGTTTTGCTGCTCAGCTGAATCACCAGGCTCCTTTCCTTGCAGAAGGAAATCTGATAAGAAATCAGTGCCTGTACAAAAACTTAAGTGGGAACCAGTAAATGCAGAATATTGTATTAAACCATTATACAACACCTCTACTGTAGAGAGTTTCAAACATTTCAGGAGTTTGAGACTGCTTAACCTGAACTTTGGAAAAGCACATTTCTCTATGGACATGCAAAGGCATTTAAATATGAACCCTAGGTGTTATAATATTTCATTTTTTGTCCTCTCGGTGTAAGCCTCAAGAACACAACTGTGTGTCCCATTAAAGAAAACAAGACACCCTGGAGCATTACAAATTCTAAACAGCAAGGGCTGAAAAGAAGGGCATCTGGAAATGATCTGCACAATACAGAGCATGGTGTTTCAGAAGTCTCAGATGGAACAGTTCAGTTCGTACTTTCTGGGATAACCTTCCCTGTACCTTTGCCTCAACACAGAGCTGTAGTTTTCATTAACTTTTTTACCCCTGAATTATTTGCTACCACATATAAAACACGCCACATACCTGGCAGTCAAGGGCTAAATGCTTAAGAACATGTCCTTTTTGTCCTTTATTAGCAATTACAATCAGCAGAAAGAAAAACTATTCACTCAACTCATTTATTTCATGATTTATATGCAAGTCATATAGCAACTTAACATTGGTGTTATACGCTTGTGCTTCCATTCTCTGGCACTTGGAGGAGGAATTCACTTCCAGGTAATCACATCTTGCTGAAGCATTCCTTTGCATTTGTCCAAACTTGAATTCCCTTAAATAAAAAACAAATAAAGAAAGAAAGTCAAAAATAAAGAGGTAAAAATATAGCATTGTTTGCAATCAGACTCTTTTTCCATGAAAATTTCCACAAAAAGTCTCACAAAAAATAAGGCAGAGACTGCACTGAAATCGGACCCCACGACCTATTATATTTCAAAATTAATGTATCACTGAGTGAGAGCTGGGTAGAATATGTAGGGGGTTTTATGCTACTGACTTCCAGTCTTCCATGACTGCAGTCTTCCTAGTGAAAGTTTGCATCCGACTCCCTCCTGATACGATGTACACATCAGCCTGGCTTTTTACAAGCTAAACATACCTTTTTGCACATGCTAATCTGCATGACAGCATAGCTTATAAGTGCCTCCTTCAAATCATGATTCTTCTGCTCCTTAAACCGTTCGATGTCAGCCCAGGCACTTTTCACAAAGTCTCTGGAATTAAAAGCAATATTTCTGTTAGCAAATGCTCTTAGTGTTTTGCATGTTATGTTCCTTCCTTTGAAGGCACAACAGCGAAGCTCTGCATGACAAACTGCTCCATTTTTCAGTCGATGAACCAAGTTGTGTAATTATTATACATCTCATGGTGTCTTCACTTTATATTTACTACAGTACTGCGACACTAGTTCTTAATTCTCCATCCACTTCCTAAGAGGCTTTTCACTTAGAGAATCGATTTCACCTGATGGAGATTTCTGACAGTAAGCATGACTGCCACTGCATCAGCAATACTCAGAATATATTTTTGCTCCTGGAATTCTTTTGGGGTGACTGAATGTCTTTATGTCAATATTCAGCTACAACACTGAATGTTTCTTTTTCTTTTTAAAAATCAAGTCATAATTCTGGGCTTTCCGACCTGAAAATTCCTTTGTCTTGGGATTTCAGACAATAAAGCGTAACAAACATTTGCAACACAAATTTTATTCAGACAATTCACTTCAGGAATTAGCTTTGCTTGTTTAGCAATGTGTCTCCAGGTCTCCTTAACCAAAATTAAGGATTTCTGTAATACATAGTTTTTATTTGTGCTGGACTTCCCACACAAGGCAAGTATTCACTTGAAAATTGCTTCCAGAGCTACAAAAGCAGATGTCCAGTACTTCTGTCAAAATGATTAAGAAATTGCATTTACTGATTGTTTTGTTGTTATGAACTATTCATGAACTAGTCTTATCTTTTCAGCTCTAATCCTTGCTTATCAGGAGATACCACATTTATCCTTTTCATTTGATGATGAACACATTCTAACACAAACACATTGCTTTAGGAACGTTTGCTCCCACTTTTCATGTTTGCATTCCTGAAGAAAATTTCATGAGAATACCAAGCTGCAGTTATTCAAACACAGCTTTCCAGAGCTTCTAATCCCTTTCAGACAGGAGTCAATTGTCCCCCGTATGAGAAGTTGAAGAATATTAGCTTAGGACCTATACATATAAACCAAAATAAATACTGCATTTAAAGCAAATCAGGATTTGAGTCTTAGGCTACTCAGCTGAAGACCTGCAAGCCCACCTGCTAAACGTATTACTAGCTGAACATAAAAGCAGGCAAGTCAGCCATTAGAGCGGGCTCCATAGCTGGGAAAGTCATCAGGTTTTACATAAGCCGCCCTCTCAGACCAGGAGCTCGCTGCATGTACTGTACTTTATTTCACAACTTGCAACTGACAGGAGCTTTTATAGACAGCTCATAAACACCAAGAATATATTAAAAACACTTATAAAACACAAACACCTTCAAGAGCATCCAGCCCATGACTTTTGCTAAAACAATCCCTGTTTTCTTTGACAAAAATCTAGCCTTTTACCTGCCCTCCAGATTTTTAGATTTAAGCTGTTCTTCTCCTTCCTGTATCTGCTCCTCTAGGACCTTTATCTTGGCTTCTCTCTGCTCAGGGTTCTCCTGCCCGAAGAGCTTGCTGGTCATCCCTTTCAGCGAGAACGTCCTCACGGTCTACAAGAGACACAAGGTTTGGGATTCTCAAGAACAGCCACTTGAAAACAGGTTTTTGCCACCTTTACTAGCAGTAGATCTTATCCCTGAGATGAGAGATTTAATTTTTACCAGCAGAAGACACTGCCTTGGCCCCTGCATTACGTAGATGCCCCTCTGTGAGGCTGCGGTAAGAGGTGAGCTGGTTCACATTACGTTGAACAGTAAGTAGAAGCTGCAAACAAGAGTCTTTCCTTCTTCCTATTCCCAGGAACAACCATGAAGTGACTTGATGCTCAAGCTCTTATGCACAACCCACAGACCAGGCTTAGGTGAGTTGTTCCACCACCACTAGAGAGTTTTCAAATAGCTTTTCTGCTCCAGTCTGAGGAAAAACTGAAGTCTTGGGTTTTGTTACATGAGAAAAGACAAAGTGATTCTGTATGGAATGTGAGTAGCTACAGACATACATAATATACTTAGAATTCTTAATATTGCTATATTATATGTTCAGACTTTTTTAGCTAGTATCTTCTGCATAAAATAGTGTATGAATAGGTATAATGCCATATATCACTAATGTTGAGCTTTCAAAAGACAGAGGAAACTTTGCAAAAGTTTCAATATTTTATCTTTGGGATATGACAGCTTGCAGCAGTCTGCTCAGGTCATGTTTCTTGTAACCTTTTATTTGCTCATTATTCGATAATAAGGTGGACAAACAGCATGTGTCACCATGAACCAAGCCCATACACTTCCCATAACCAGCAACCATCAACCAGCCTTCTGCACAGGACCTGCGTGTAGATGCCATTCTAAGCAATTTGGCAAAAACAAAAACAGAAAAAAGATACAATCCACATACACCATCTTGGAGAAGAAAGTGGAAAAAGACTCACGCCTGTTGCCAGCTCCTCACATTGCTGTTTCTTAGATGTTAGGTCCTGTGCAGCCATTTCCAAGTCATACTGCATTAACTCATGTTTCCTGCAAACTGCCCTGAAAAAAGAAGCAACAAAAGATCTGACACATAATACTGTTTTGCTACATTTCCCTCCATTTAAACTTCACAAGTGATACAAGTATTTTTTTTGGCAGACAGCATATTCAGTTATTTTCTAGCTTAACAGCCTTATCACAGAATGCATAACTCTGCAAATGCTGTAGCTACACAAGCTTAGATCAAAGTAGAAAGTTACTAATACAACACCATTCTGCCTTTCTGCTCCTCTTCCTAGACTCATTCCAAGACATTCTGGGTAATACAAACCTTACCACCTACTTAGGGATGTTCCTTTAAAGTAACTTCGCAAAATCCATTAGAGGAAAACCACAACTATGGCAAGAGGTACCTGAATATGGTACCTGCTGCAGCATCAATCAAAATTCTTCATATTTTATTTTCTAATGAATTTATTTTCAATGAAGCAAGCAGTTGGATTCACACAGTTCCTCGATTCACACGGTGCCCGCACCAGGACCAGAAGGTTTCTGCTGGCCATGGGCACCTGCAGCAAGCCCTGGTGCGGGCAGCCCAACAACGCGACATGAGCACTCCCTGCACGAGGGGCTCTGCTCTCCCAGGAGCTACCCCCCACCATGCCTTGGGATCACAGGGAGCAGCCGGCACACGCTGCACCCTGAATCCCCCCAGCCCTGCGGCCCTCTCTGAGTGGGGACCCTCAGCACTCAGCGCAGCCACGCAGCACTCATGGCCACGGGCCTGTAGCTCTGCTTCTAAAGGAGTAGCTGCCCTTAGAAGGTGAGCCCAAGACTGAAGGTTTATCTAAAAATCATTATTTATCTGAGCAATACTGTGCAGCAAATGAACATGATACAGGGCACTTCCAACTTGCAAGGATTTCTAACAGCTGAAACCAGCCCTAACTTCTGTGGCCCATCTCATTTGAAAGCTGCAGCTTCCTTTCAGCACACTGGGACACCTATTATATAAAATCAAGGAAACCAAGAAAATAGGCAGTATTATCTTCCATCATATCTACAGTTTAACATCTCTGCCATTTTATTATGGACCAGCTCAGTTCCACCTGTTTTTGGCCCTTTTGTTTATACAAAGATGAGCAAGAAAAATAGCACTGTAAAAACCTGAAGATTCTCACATGAGTCTGGCATCCTGTGCTCTTTAGGATAAAAACATTAAACTTAACATCAATACTACGCTAAAGTAAGAGATTATAGTTTTCATTTCTGCACCTACCGTAGTGCTTCTGCATAGAAGAGATATTCTTTCAGCTGATCTGCATAATGCTCCTCTTCTTCCAGTATGTCATCGATAGAAGCTGCATATCTGGTGACAACACAGCTTCTTGTTAAATATGAAATTCCTCAGTTTAACCTTTAAAAACTACACACACAGTAACAAGGGTGCACACTTTTTTGACAGAATCACAAGTCATTAAACACAACAGTGAAAAAGCACTTCTAAATATTTTTTTTCCCCCCACTTTTGTTTTTAATTAAGCTCTGAGCTGGCTAATATAAACACTCCCGCAAGCCTGTTTCTTAAGTTGTTACTACAATAAATCTTTTGACAAGCACCAGATTTATCATAAATTTCCTGCTGAAGATGAAGCAGTCCTTATTAAAGGAAAAAAGAAAATTTATTCCGTTTCTTCAGTGCATTGTCAAAAGCCAGCACCAAGGCAAGAGAGAGATAGTGCAGAAGAAATGCTGCAGGACAGGGAGCATCCCCCACTAGGGACATTGAACATCACAGCTTCAGAAAGGCAAAGGGGGCTGCTTTTATAGGGTGGCCTCCAGATCTGCTACCCAACTCGTGGCCGTGCTCTGCACACTCCAGCATTCGGTCCTCCAGTTCCTTGAATGCTTCAACTTCAGCTGAAGGAACTGCTGCTTCATCTGCTGCACAGGTCAGGCACAGCAATTCTCCCTAAAAGGCAGTTGCTCAGAAAACTTCTGAGGCAAAAGGGCTTGGATTAACTCCACAGCTTCTGTCCTCAGTAAGAGTTGGCTTAGGCCAACTATGAGATCTATGAAACACAGCAAGACTTTTCTTGTAGCTTATATTGCTTATGGGGTAGTAAGCTCTAGGCTCTCCTTAATCGAGGTTACTGTGCTTGGACACATTTGCCAGGACAGGTCACCTCCCAAAAGCCAACTGCACCCTGCACTGGTGCAGGGACCTAAGTTAGATGCCACTTCAGTCAGCAACCCAGGTCAAGAATCAACACAGAAGAACAGGAGGAATAAGATCCCATCTCAGATGCCTTCATTGATTCTGCCAACTCCATTTACACTCTAGAGTGGCAATCCCTGAAAAAGAGGACTAGGAACTAAGTATTTCCAGGGTCGGAGGCTCTTTGAAGTGAGCATGCATCCATGCTTGTCTAGCAATGCCACCCAAAGGCCAATACTCCTGGCTTTAAGGATTTCACAAGGCCTTTGAGTTCTTTAATTTAACCCTATTCCTCTCTAGTAATTGCTCTAAGGAAGAAGTGGCAGAGTCTTAAGCTGAAAGAGAGCTGATGAATTGACCTGGAGGAGGACAGGTGAACCCTCCACTGAGAACTCTGGAAAGAGCAGCTATGGCCCTGCTAGACCGCTTCTCTAGATGGGAGGTATCTGGCAGAGATACTACAGCTGCATCAGGTCTGCTGACACAGGGAATGTGAAATAAGGCTCTTCAAGTGAGCAGCAGCTACTTGTTGAGTAGGATGAATGCGAAGCCTGAGGGAAAGGTACAGATGCAAGCTCATCTGTTCAAATGGGTATTGGTTGGTTTTGATGTTAAGGTTTGCAAGTAAGATAAGCTGTTTTGATGTTCTGTGAAATCAAAATGTCCGGAGCACACCCAGCAAGTGCCCCACCAAGGCAGGGTGATAAGCAAGCACAACACAGCAAGCAGCCAGCAACAACAAACCAGTCAAAGTGGAAGGGGTAAAAGAACAGACAGCACAAGAATTCATAATATGAATCGAAGTAAGCAAGAAGTTCGCGCTGTTGAAAAATACATGTTTGGGGAGAAAATTCCCCAGCCACATCGCTCATATGTGGCATTCTCTCCATTTTTAAGTCTTGAAGTACAATAATTTACTTAGTGGTTAGATTTCTCAGGGCAGCAGATGGATCACATCTCGGTTTCAACAATGTTTAGCACAGTGCTAGAGCTCATTTGAGACAGAACAAGTCTCTAGAGAACCCCACACACCCAGAAAGATACACAAAAAAAATCAAACATATCAAAGCCATATCTTCCATTTTCATAGAGATACTTGTTATAAATAAATAGTTTAAAAACTATATTTGACTGAGCTAAAGTTTAAACATTTCTTCCTAAAGAGGCAGGCAAATCATGGAAAACCTTTAAAAGAAAAACTGTATTAAGTCCTAAAGATGCATTAGATATTTCCACTCTTCATGGGAATCTTCAGCTAAAATCCATTCCTCACCCAGACTGGCTCCACCTGTAATGACAGGCTAGTTGACTCGGAGATAAAGGGTCACTCATTTATAGCATAAAGGACAGAAGTCAGAGGCCTGACATTTCTTTCTTTGATCTTTATACGGTAGAATTACAGCCATTCACTTGAGCTTTCTCAGCATACTTGTTTTCTACCACTTAGCAAGCCTCATCTTGCCCACCCCCAAGCTGCTTGGGGCTGTCTTCTCCAAATACTAAGCAGTTTTACATCATTCTAAAGTGATAACAACTCCAAAGTTTAAATAAACACCTAATAAAGACTACAGCATATGGGGTATATAGAGAATAATTAAGTTTGTTTTAAAGTTTAACATCTATATTAGGAAACCTTCTCAGAGGAGTTTGCTGTTGCAACAATCTTCTTGTGGCTGGATGTTATGGGAATGCTAACTGGGCTGGCAATTTGCACTTTCAGGAGACCACAGATACAGACGTGACCAGCAGGAGACCGCACGGGTCACTGCAGGAGCTCCCGAATCTCACAGCCTCTCTCTCGTGCCTGCTTCTCACTGTGAGATTACGTCTGGATGAGGCTATCAGAGCATGAGTGAATGCAGTGAATGCTACCGCAGATCATGGAGTGGTTAAGTTGCCCAAAAACTCACACCCATTAGGCTGGATCTTTAACTCCAGCTGCATGAAGGACAAACTCAAAGCCTCTCTGCTATCTGCAGAAAATTCGGCCTCCTGAATTTTCTTTTATTCAATTAAGCACCTCTAGATGTTTCACACACTTGTATGGTGTATTGCACTCAGTAAAACCTACTTATATGTCCCTACCTCCTCATTATTACAGAATTCAATGTAGTTATATGAAATGTTAGGATGCTACAATGTTATTTTTGCATAATGAAGGTATGTGCTTTACACTGCTTTTTTGTTTTTGTTCTTTTTTAAATAAAATGCATTATCCATTTCTTTATTCTCCAGAGTCTTTTAGTTGGAAAGTACAATAGCTCTTTCAGGTGTAAAGTATCATATTAGCCAAAACATACGGGTGTGAATATATTATTCGGAAAGGTTCAAGTTCTTAAAAGATGTGATAAAACCAGAATTCTTTTGAAGAAACTGAAGGCAGCTTGGCAAGGCTCTCCAAAAGCTTTCACTTGACAAGGCACAACACTGATTACAGCAGATCAACAGTACTGCACAGGCAAGTCTGCTTTGTAAACTGAAACTGGTAACTATTTCTACATGAATTACAGTGCACAAAGAAAAAAATGGTGCATGATGAAACACACCATCACTTGAAGGAGTTGTTGAATACGAACAAGGAATCAGACTGATAGTAAGTTATACTGTTTTATCTACTGCATATTGCTACCTGAAAAACAAAAAAAGGAAGCCTGTAATTCCACTGTGAGCACTCTTCAGCCTTAGACTCTTATTCTGAAGGCTGCATTTCACATACTCTGCCAACTGACTCCAAAGATGCAGAGAGGGAGGATTCTCAGCTTTATTACATCCAGTCAGTATTTGATTCAAGAACTCATTAAAGTTTTGGCTTAATAATAATTAAAGTTCTTAACTTTCTGTAATTAAGTCCAAATCTGTGTACCATCTACTGCATGGTACAAAATACTGCTATCAAAAACAAATGGATCTCATCAAGTCTGCAGTGCATTAAAGTTCTATTCCACCAAATTCTGGCATAGTAGCTTAAAAGAAAAGCTGGAAGAATTCCAAACACTTCTACAGTTTCAAAATAATAATAAAAAAGAAACCCTTCTGGTTCTCCTGAGACCTTTCGAGCTACTTAATGCAGTACATGGATACTAAAAGTGCGTCTGCATCCAAATCACCAAAATGCTGTATACCTAGGAAAAAAATATACCCCCGAGTTCCTCAGTACACTTCTTGTACGTACTTTGGGGCTGGGGGAGAAGAGAGGAAGGAGGGGGAGCTCTGCATCTGGCTTACATCAAACCATCAGATATTCAGTCACTACTTACACATCCATGTGGTGGCCAGCACTCTGCAGCCCGTCCCCCATCTCCTTTTCTATTGCACTCCACTCGCTGCAGGAAAAACAAACGAGAAACAACATCACACATGAAGGGTAAGGGAAGTTAATAAGCTGCATCCTGTACATAGTTTCTTTCCAGGTGACACCTGAATAGAAACTGCCTCCGATTTGTGCTCAGCCAAACTGTTTCCCGCCACTCTAAGCGGCAGCCCTGGCCAGTTAATATCAAGACACTCCGGCAAACAACTGCCCCTGCCCTCTAAACACACAAACTTCGGGGTTGTTAGGAGCAGGAAGAATCCTTTTTAAAAATCCAGATTTAGCTATTTAGAAGTGCACAGAAAAAAGACAGAGAATAAGGTAAAGGTATTCAAAATATTTTTAAAAAGAAGGAAAACAACAGGGAAAGAACTCCAAAACAGAACTCAATCCAACTTGTTTACCAGAAAGAAATTGAGCTCTTTGACTCAAAACACTTCACATAGAAACCTCTCATTTGAAAAAACAGAATCTGGGGGTTTGACATTGGCAAGCGTTTAACTCCTCCAAAACTGCTTGCTGTGTGTTTTCTATTTTCACCATAGATTGCTGCTTAGTTCTATTCATTAGAAAAATATCAAGTTATAACCACCCCATTACTGTATCTCCCTTTTCACATTAGGGAGATCATTCTGATAAAGTAGAAAACAACTGCAAAAAGGATAGCAAGAGACTTGTTCTGGACAGTTAAGTACACACAAAGCAATTTTAATTGTGTTTTCAGTGCTGTGAAATCTTATGAGATTTATTAGTTATAAGGATTACATCCGCAATATCTTAGAGAAGGGAAAAAGGGTCCCCCCTTGTATTTCACATAATTTACATCTAATTCATCTATTCTGTCCTTCACTTTCTCATAAACATTCCACTCCGCTAATGTTGACATTTGTTTGTCTTTGTGTTATTACAGAACTACACCTAATTTCACTTTAAAACCCCCAATGAGAAAGACATCTGCAATCCATTAACCCAGAGAATTAAATTTAGCACTTGAACACAGTGTAGAAGCAGGAGGTTTCCCTTAACCAGAAGTTTAGATTCTTTAACTCTCCAGTGAGATGGAAAACTTGAGCACACAATTCACTCTTATAAATCAAAAAACAATTGGCAAAAATCACGTAAAATCAACTGTATCTATTCGGTTTCTCGTTTCTTAATTTTTTTTTAATATAAGAGGATCTGGATGCTTTACTGACAACTGCACGAAAATAGTCAGTAAACTGCACTCTGAAGAAATGGTTAAAAATGTCACTGTGCAAAAGAACCTTAAGCTCTGAATAAAAAACAGTATTAATAAAAAACAACTAAATTCTACCAGTTGAGATTAAGTTCAGCAGATCCAGAGATCATTATGTCCAAAGTAGAAAGCTCATTAGTACTGCAATACAAGAGTTTTTCCATGGCAAATGTTGAAATGCATTTCAGACGTGCTGTTATAGTTTTGAAAATATAATATACAAATATATTCACTACACTCACTGCACACATATCCTTAAAAATTAGATGAATTCTTACCTGAAAACTCTTCCATAGTTTCCATGGACTTTATAGACACCATATAGTCGGTCTGCTACCCTCTACAACATTTTAGAGAAGATAATTTTTGAAATACGCTTGATTTATAAAAATCCCCAATATAAGCCCCAAGCTAAAGCCTTATGTTTTCACACAGGTAAACAAGAGTACACATTAGTCCTGAAACCAAACAAAAGGTCAAAAATATCACCAGTATAAAGCCTTTAAAAGGCTGACCTCACAACTGTGGCAAAGCTATATAGACAAATAACATTTCAAACTGCTTTGAAAGCACTCTTTTCAGGATATGCCTACAGAGACTACAGTGAACTCTGTTTTTGATAGTCAGATGCAAGGCATAGTCTTCCTTACCTGAATAGAGCTACATTTATATACGAGTTTGCTTTTTTAATGTAAAGATGGCAATACAAAAATCCATCCTGTCATCAAGAACTGCAGGGAAAGCTTCCCTAAAACTCTTAACAAGTGACCCGATTTTTCCATGCTCTGAAAGGAAGGAAAGGAAATGAGCTATCCACTGCAGAACTTGCTGTTGAGGCTGGATGGGCCCTTTCAGCTGCTGGGGGAGGCAGTGCCTGCTGCAGGCAGCACTACAAGGCTGGCAGGAAACACTGGAAGAAAAGATGACACACGCGTTCTGAAGTGTGACTTGTAGCACTGATGGTGCTCATGTAATTGGGATGCACCCATAAATTAAGTTCCAGTGACATAAGAGTTACAGTGCTTGTCAAAGCAGTAGAAGAAAGGGCAAGCAAATCAGAGCACTGAAAAGCCGCCTCTGTTAGCAGAATACCAGAGATTAATCCTGTCAAGAGCCTCAACTCATCAGGGCAATCAATTACCATCAGCTCCTGCAGCACTTTCATCAAAATTAAATCCCTGTTGAACATGCTCTAGAACAGTACCACACTCCTCATTAGTGGAGTTGTAATTTCCTATTTCCTTTTTGTGTTTCTTCTTTTTTTTTTTAATCTTCGCTCTAAGCCCATAGACTATGTTGATTGCATGACATTATTGTTCTTGTCATTAAGAAGAACACTATTCATGACGGATTGAAGTACAAGCCAAAATGAAAACAGAAGTGTGCTGGGACACATGCACAATCCAGACTACAAGCTCTGGGAAACAGCGTATTACGTGTCAGCACCACGAAGCTACTTTTCAGGCCCCTTTGCAACCCAGACATTCAGCAGAAAGAAACTTCCCTGCTGAGCAGAGAGAACTGGGCATCTTCTTACAGGTGACTATTAGGGGAGCAGGCAGATAACCTAACACACACACACTCTCCTCCAGGGATTGTCAAACTACACTGTCACATTTGGAACTTTTTCCCCCAAAATCTGCACCAGGTTAACACCCCCTGCCCCCAAACCACTAAATCTGATCCTTCCAGGCAGAGTTTCCTTATCCTAGGACATATGTACCAATTGTCTTGCCTAAAGAAGAAATGCTGCCTTATAAATAAATGATACTATTTGTCACGACACACATGGGAAATACTTACAGCTCTGACTCGCAGAAGGTGTGATATGACAGACTGCAGTTCATCGCTGTAGTGTTTTAGCTCAGTAAACCTCCTGGGAGCAGGAAACAGATAGTACATCATTAGCCACCACGCCACAGCCAGCAAGAAGAAACGTGAATTATGTTAACTGGAATTAGCTGAAGATGCCTGAAGAAGCCACTGCAGAGTTTAACTCCCCTAGAACAAATACCCAATGCTGACAGGGCTACTAGCTTTTTATATGCAGAGGCTGAATGTTCCCACCAATTTAAGGCCTAGAATTTTATGAAATAAAATCAAGAGGTTTTTTTCCTTCCTTAATTAAATTACTACTTTTTATAAATGGGTTCTAAAAAAGCAAGAGTTAGTAGATAGTCGTTTCCCCAGTTACGTATGAAACTATAAACTACAGCCAGAGCCACTTGCACACACATCAATGCCATCCCTGTCACAAACATCTAACTCGTGAGCAGCCGCGGAGGCACGAGGCGCACAAGAACATCTCACACTTGGATGGGGAGAGTGATTTTGTTTCTGACTCTCCAAGCCACCAAACAATGATCTGAGAAAAAATAGAGGAATACAACTGGAATTAAGGATCAGAAGACTGAAACTAGTCTCTTGGCTGATACTCAGGCATAAAAATAAAAGAGAAGGAAAAATAAAAGGCAAGTTTTCCCCCTCCTCCCACCACACACACAGTTGGACTTCATATTTCATAGTCTGTACCCACAAGGTCTAACTGAAGTAACTCTGGTCACTTGTTTTGGGTCACCAAGTACAAAATTCCAGGGGTTTCATTTAACATTTCTTCTTCCCCTGCCAGGAAGTCTTCCCTAAAACATTCTCTTGTCTGTATTCAGGGAGTAAAAACTTCACTGTCATTTCTACTTTTGATCTCCAGGGAGCATCTTCTATAGAAGTATGACACGTGTAGGGTTAAAGTATATAAAAAATTGAAAGCTGGCAGAGAAAGCGTATGTGAAAAAATACAGGCATTGATCTGCACAGTGGGGTTTAGAGAATAATCTTTTCAGTTTACACGTTATAAAATACGCACAAGGGCAGTATGTCAGGCAGCTGCGGACACGAACAGTGAAGATATTTGAAATAATTGAAATTAGAACAAAAGATTAAAGAGTCTGCCTTCAGTTCAGGAAGACTCTCCTTTGCACTACAGAAATTTATATTGAAAAGTTTTATTTATCCTGCTCTGCTGCAAGAAATGGGAATGCCTGCTCCCTGAAGGCAAGTGTCAGAAACCTGGGACCTTGATACCACTGCTCAAGCCCCAGACACTTTCTTTGTCCATGCCAGTTCTTCCTCCAAAGATCACGTTAGAATCAAGTTGCCTTCATTTAACTGTCTCAGAAAAGTATAAACAAAATAGATGTCACTATCCCCTTTCTCCAAATCTTTGGTGAAGGTAGCTGAGAATTTTTTAAAAAGGGAAATTTTCTAAAAAAAACATGGCAGGAGATGGGCAATGTCACAGATTAGAGGTTTATTTCAAGCATCTTCTCAAGTCCTGTTGAAGACTCACGTAAGAAAAACACTTAATTATGAAATAATTTTCCAAACTGAGTTCAGAGAGGCACGGAGAGGGATGTTTACTTTCCAGTGCACCACAGAAGTTGAGGCAAGATACAGTTTTGGCTCCCAGAATAACTGAAACAAGCCCAGTTCTTTTCCCTCAGTTGCACTGGTTCTGCAACGTTACCAATGGTCTAGATATTCAAGACATTTGAGCTATTTTAGTAGAACTTCAAATGCAAATGAAGAACAGATCAAATGAGATCAAATGAGTGAGTAGGGACACTGCCAGGTTTCCTCTGGAAAGTATCTTAGGGCAACATCAAAGAAAAATATTTCATTTTCAGAAGTTACCACTTAAAAAGAAGTGACTGTGCATTTTACTCAGACCTAGAGTGGAGGGGACACTACCATTTTCCTGTGTTGAGGGAGAAGATATCACAAGAACAGAACCCTTCTACAAAGAACAAGCCACTTCTGGGAGCAACCTGACAGAAAAGGAAAGTTTTGGTTTTAATTTTGTCTTAGGAAAGGGCTTAGTGTTTTCTAAAGGAACCTTTCACCAGGAGGAAGGCTATTGTTTTGATTCAAAACACAGATGGAGAACAAGAGGATGGGTGCCATCAGCCTGAACCCGAGAGGCCAGCAGGAGCAGAACTACAAATTTACCCTTAAGTATTCAAAAGCAACACTTCTGTTACCATGTAATTCCATCAGAAAAGCTATTAATTGCACGCCAAGGAAGAGGTTTAGCTTCCAGGCTAAATTTGAGCTAACGGAGTAGCTTCATTTCCACTGCTGGAAGCCCGTGACTTGGCTTTGGGTTAAAGGCAGTGCGGAGTGCAGCAGCCCTTCCCGCTCCAGGACGCTGGGTTTGCCGGGAAGGCCACGCTCCGCACAGCAGTGACTGTGTGCGCATCTGGGACGGGCCAGGTCAGCTCGCTGAGCCCCTGCGGCAGCCAGGACACGAGCACCAAGCCAAGGCAGAGGGGACAGCGCCCGCCTGGAGGAGCCGCCGCGGGCACAACGCACTCTGCTCCAGCCAGGCCCACGCACGGTGCCAAACACACAGATACCAACTGTGCCCTTCAGCTGTTGAGCTGAACTCTTGGTTCAGTGTTGAGCAGTGTTTTACAAACTGTTTAACATCTGTGCAGCTGGCAGGACGCAGCAGGAAAGGATGCCACTCAACTACTGAGAAGTCTGAGTTAAATACACTGTTTCTGTTACAGCTCCTTCATATTTTCCTTGTATTGTATCTTTCTCTGCTTTTTATCATGCCACTTATCACAACGGTTTTCTCTTCCCAAACACCAGGTTACCTCACTGCCTACGAAGATAACAGTATCTCATTTTAAACCATCTTTCCCATCCGTGCCTCCATGCAGACGGCTCGCAGCTTCTCTGCCCCAAAAGCAGGAAAAGCCAACGGCTACTAGGGACAGCCTAGGAAGAGGACGATAGAGGATGAAGGATGCAAAAAAGGGGGCAGTTTCACCCGAAGATACTGAGAGTTGCTGTTTTTTGATCTCATTCATTTCATTTATCTTTTGCATTACTCTCCAGCAACATGGCCCCTTGCTGCCCAAGAAGGCTGAACCTTCCAATAACATCAGCTGCTACAAAAAAAAGGTATGGGACCAATTCACAGATAAGTCTATAAACAGATATTAGAAGGATCAGGAACATGTGTGTCCTCAAACATCCTTAATACAACATCCAGGGATGCTGGGAAGTAGCAGGGAATGGATATCAGAAAGCAGTCACACACATGCTCTCCCTGAACAACACCTCCGATCACCACTCTTGGAGAGCAGACGAGCCCAGAAGGGCACTTTCTGGGTTTTTATTGCTGTACATGAGGAACAGCAACATCTCCCAATACTATACTGTGTACAAATGTTTTTAACTATCACAACAGCAGGACCTTTCTGCTATCTCACCCTCATCACTTCACCCAGGGTGTGATGAGTACCCTACTACACACTGAGGCTCCTACTAGTTTTTTAATCCAGCAGATTGCCCTCATGCTCGCCTCAGAGCTCCCTGAACTGTAACAGAGCTGAACTGACCTCAGCATTTCCTAAAGCAGCTGGGAAAATTGGCAGCTTGAAGAGAACTCTGAACTGCAGCATCAGGGCGCGTGCACGCAGAACTGTACACTGGCGGGTTTTGGAAAGACCTGCTATCAGTCTGCATTCTGCTCACGTTTGGAAAGGTTTCTTTGCAAACAAATATTAAGAGGTTATTTTTTATTGTTTTTTTTTCTCCTCTCCCCTTTCCAATCGAGCTAAAAGGAAAGACTCCTTTTGCATTCTGACAGCATTTTTCTGGATGTTTCCTGCTCCTCCAAGAAATAGGATTCTAGCCTCTTCATACCAGTCTTCTTATTGGACTTCTGTTAAGATTTAAAGTGCAGAAAGATCGTTCATCTTTCTGAATTTATTCTAAGGAGATCAAATGTTCTGTCATCTGATGTTACATTTCTAACTGAAAAGGGGAAAGGCGGGGAAGAACGATGAGGAATCTTACTTGTCTGGGTTTTTCACTCTGAATGTTGCATTAAGAGCTTTTAATCTGGAATCTGCCTGAAAAAGAGCGGAAAAGGAGTTTTGTTAATTTAACACAGTTAAATCCCAGTGACAAAAAATCTCAGCCTTCTTGCAGCATCATCAGAAAAAAAAAAAAACTCCTGCCTTCTTGGCGTATTTAAAGTTTGGCATATTTAAAGCTTCAAACACTGAATAACCCTGATCCTTCACCTCATGTTAGATTTTTTTAATAAAAAGTAGAAAATTAAGCTATTTTTGTGAACTAAGACATAAACAGTATCCACTAATACTAAGCTAGCATAATGCTGAGTCCCACAAAAACTGTCTCTTCCTAAAACATAACACAAATCACAGAGTTAAGATTCACAACCCTACATTCTTTTGAGATGATGCAATTAGGTAACATAAGACCATATGGACAAACTATTTTATAGTTTTCAAACCAAATTAAACCAGTGGTAGAATGACCTCTATATGCTCTTTATTACTACAACAGTCCCCTAGTGAAATCAAACTCCCATATACCATGTTCTCTTATTTTATGAGTTGCTTTAGAGAAAATATAATTTGTATATCAGAGTAGAGCTGTTTTAATGCAATATTATTTTCTAAAATACAACATATATTAAGTCCTTACAGAAAAAAGCTCAATGCCTAATTAAAAGGTATTCTTGATATGTTGGTTTACCGGTGTCTGCAACAGCAGGATAAACTGAAAGTTTTTAAAGAGATTATTTAACATTAAAAATTAAGCAATAGGTACTGTTCTACCTCTTGCTACTCTGGTCCCAAGCGAAAATACCCATTTTTTGGATACCAAAGCAAACTCCTTTCATCTGGAACCACTTCCATGGATACTCTCCCACATGTCCTACAAATAAGTTCATGGAAGAGGAGTTTCACCCTTGCAACTAGCATGACCACTACTGATGGAAGTTTTCCATATCAACATGGTCCTCTATCAAAACAGTCCCTTGCTAACTACAGTCACCCTTCTTCCAACAACCAAGGCAAAAATAACCCACAAAGTCACAGGTAAATGAATAAAACCTGCAAGACTGAGGCTGGCACCTATAGAAAGAAACGAGGTTCAGTGTCCCAGCTCAGCACAGCTCTCCCCTTGGACTGTGTTGCAGAGGGAAGCGCAGTCAAGATCACACAAGACCACAAAACACTGCAGTAACTTAATCCCCAGCGCAAGCACTGGGGTGCACAGCCTGCACTTACATCTCTACTCCTCTATCTCCACGTGTTGTTTTACTTGCAAGTTACATCAGGGACAGTTCACATGCACCTGAGATTACTCCCCACACGTCCTCTTGCAGAAGTGCCACATAGTCATAGCTTCATCAAAACCCTCAGGTCCTCCGGGTAGTTACTGTGCAGGACTTAATATATTCAGAGGCCTTTTAAGTTCCTTGAGACAAATTCAAATTCAGCAGGCTCAGACATGAGGGCACCCCTGACTTCTTATTTTTTAAAGCATACACATAGAATAGTTCGAAGAAAGAGTTGAGCAAGTCAGGAACTGCCAGGCAGCAATCCAGATTTTGCCAGTGTGCAATAGTCTAAACAGGGTTGTTTCCTTCTTGCCATCAGTGGCACAGTAACTCATGTACCACTTTATATCGTGATTATATATATATATATGCATATTTATATATACTTATTTGTACCATACAAAGTCATGGAGGTAGAAAAAACGTCTGCCCAGCCATAAATTACATATGAACATTTTTAGAGTTGAATTCTCCAAATTAAATACAAACAAGCAGCTTTCATCATTTCAACTCTATAATCATTTCAGTAAACTAAACTGGCTCTGTAGCAGGGTAAAAGCTTAATAATGTGGCAGAGTGTTGTAGCTCCAACACTGAAGTAGGAGATGGTATTTGCCAGATGTGCGGGGAGGGTGATTGGGTGGAAATTACCACTAACTTCTCCTTACTAAACGAAAAGTTCAAGGGACAAGCCACTTAAATGCTAAAGCTAAGTGTTGGGATGGAGGAGGAAAGGTGTGATTTGATGATGTAGCTGGCAAAGTAAACAAGGTCTCCAATATCAACGTTCAATTGTAATGTGATTAACTATATCACTTTAATGCCTAAATTAAGGTTAAGTTAGTCTGTTTAAACCCTTTGGGACAAAAGATATATCCTGTTTAAACGCAGCAGCAGCAGAAATAGCAGTAGCACTTAATAAGACCTTAATAAGGCAGTGGTCTGATTCTAGCCTTGGTCATGAAATGAACCATTTATACAGGTCTGCCCTCCGGTGTAATGCAAAATAACCAGGCAATCGGAAGGCTTTAGGCTTAAGGTGCCAAATAAAGGAAAGATGATTTAGCCCAGGATTTTATGAAGTTATTTTCCTTTTGGGAAACAGTAACTGTAAAAGGAAAAGCATCCCTTTTATACAGACAAATCCAGAAGAAAAACAGAACTTAGCTCATCTCACATTTGACCTACAATATGGTTTTAGGTATCCAATTATCCTCAGCATTTTGCTAAGTCTTCTCTCACACACATGCAGCATGCACTCCTGATAATACACTGACATTACAAACATTTTGAACTCTGAGCTTTAACTGAAATAAAGATAAGGGCTAGAAAAATGCAGCCAGCTTGACAGATTCAGGTGTTTGCATTACAGCTATTACCAAGATGCAGCCCATACAATGACAGGAGAATTAATGTCAGCTTAAGTTCCCAGCACTGTCAGTAACAAAGCTCCCTGGACACTGAGGAGGGCAGCAGTGATTTCTTTCCAGCTCTCAGTATTCGAAAGGGAGGGGTTCTCTTCATAACCCAACTAATTTTCAGTTGCGCTTTCATAAGGGTTGACCAGGCTAAGCAAAAGCTTGCAGCTTCTCAGGCTTTTTGCCCGCCCTCTCACAGAAATGCAATCTTCGACCATTTACTCCTGCAAGCCCCCTTCCCCCAGCTCCCCGGTGTCCATGTGGATATAGCTTCAAGATATGCTCCTGTTAAATAGCAAAGGAGTACCAAGTCCTGCTCAGTCCCTTCCAGTAAACTAGGCTAGTAGGAAAGTTCTACCATCAGGCCACCTCTGCTTCTTTTTTGGTATCTTCTGTATGTTTCCTGATTAAATTTGGCACTGGTCTTTGAAGTGGTAATAACCTTAATTGACAAAATATGAAAGCATGACTATAAGCTCAAGTTCATTAGCTTTAAAGCTTATAAAGATCAGATTCTACGTTATTAACAGAATTACAAGGTTGAGCAACACATAAACAGATGCATAAACCTGCTGCTGAACTGGACAGCTGAAATCTTACCTGTTACATGCTAAGAACACCCAGGTGTTGTAGTTGAGCATACCTGTGTAATGCCTTTCACTCATTCTAAGGGCAATGGCCTCAAACATGTTTGTTAAGAGTATTTCTTTTTCACAACAGTCATCAGACAAACAGTTATAGTAATTACCTTTAACTGGAATCCAGTCTCATTCACCATTTCTTTCCATCCACCTTCCTAAAGACCCAGGAAAAGTACTGTTAGAGCAACCAAAGAGTGCAACAGTTTTTCAAAGTCATTGTATCAGAACCACATCACACCTGGAAGAACAGACCGTCCACCAAACCTGTGTCAGTCTCACTCACCCTCCTCATCTCATATGGAGAATCTGGGCTCAGAGTGACACATCAGTAACTTCTGCTCACACTCCGGCCTCCCCCAGAAGCTTCTTCCTTTTCACCACATGCCCCATCCTGCCTGTCAAGAAGGTTAGAGCTTTCCCTAAAGAACTAGCTCAACTCTACACAAAGAGCAGTATTTGTCATCCATTGACTATCAGGCTATCAGCAGCTCCAAGGACATCAGCAGCTCAAGGCAGAAATGTTCTAATGCCTTAGTTGATAGTTTCTATTATATATTAATAAAAGAACAGTTTAAAGCTTCCTTTTAAATACTTAGAAGCAAAACATTGTCACAAGTTAGCCCAGAGTGCTCTAAGTTAGCAGCCAGTGAACTTGGCCCAAGGCTGTAAAGTTTTGTACAGGAATATTAATAACACACAAGCAAACCTAGGCATTGGTCTAAAAGGAAACAAGTTGATGCTGCAGGAGTCATCCCTCCCGTGTGGAACAACTGGGGCTAACAACAGGCACCAGGTAAGGAGAGAAACTCAGCTTCAGTCAAGCTGGGGGAAGATCACGACTCCCCTCTTTACATTCAGAGGGGAAGCAAGACTCCAACGTGCACAGGTCACAGCGCACAAACATTCACCTTGTGCACACACAGCAGCCACTTCTCCATGGCTTTCAGGACCCAGGCAGGTTCATTCACATATTACACTGCGCTAGGATGAACTATCTGCTCCCTTAGCTATTGGGGACTCTCTGGAAAAACTCTCAGAGCACTAAGAAATGCCAAAACTGAGACCTGCAGAATGCAATACCTTGGCTGACAACTGGATGGCAGCTATTGGGGACAGAGTATGAATGGATCATGATTCAAAGCACAGAGCTAAAGAAACCATGTGCATCCTAGAAGCAAACGGGAAGCCAGTACCTTCTCTGCAGCCAGCAGGATAGCATGCTAACTATTCCAGGTTTGGCACTAGGAAAGGTTTCCCAATCAATTTACATAAAGTTCCTCAAAAATGCTGTTCCAGAGCGGCAGAAGCCCTCTCTGAGAAGCCTTTCAGCAAGGCTGGAAAATAAAATTCAAAGTTACACTGGAAAGCCAGCTGCACAATTGAATGTTCCATGAATGTTAGATGTATTTAGATAGAACAGACTTTTCCACCTTGTAATTGCTCATGTTGTCCATCCTTCTCCCAGACATACAACAAGCTACAGGTCACTGGGAGGGAAAAAGAGGAAGACAGGCATATCTTAAAGAAATAATCACTAAAAAGCATGTATTTAGAAAGCATGCCACTTTACCTGTGTTAAAAATGAATAAAAGATGTTGTCCTGGCAAAGAACAGGATGTGAAGCCACACGCAACAAGAAGTTTTCCAAACCAATTCTTCGTCTTTCCACAAAATCTGGATCCATATTATCTGCTGATAGCTTATGCCAAACAAAGTCAGCCTATTTAAACAGAAGAGCATTAGTAGTAAATAAATAACAAACAATACAGAGCAAGCCACAACCTCAGCTTCCTTACCCTTTTTTCTGGCAAAGGTGGAACGACAATATGAGGAAAAGTTACTAACAAATAATTCCTCAGCAACTCAAATTCACTGTAACGTCGCCACAGGGAGTCCACTGGGGAGCACTGGCCCTCATTCTGGGACTCCACAGCTCTGAAAGACAAAAACACCAAGTCTGAGCATCAATAAGCCACCATCCTCTCCCATCAGTACAACTGTAGTAACAAGTCTAAAACATTCTCCAGTAATGGTTACTTACCCACTACGAATAATTTCATATTTTAATCTTTTTCTACATACTTAATTTCAAAAAGAAAAATCCTTAGTTTTTGCACACACAAAACTTCTGCACATGCCAGAAACAGAAAAAGTCAAAGCATTTTCATCCACCACAAGGAAACATTAGCCCAGTAAATAGTTACACTAGTGACTTAGTTCACTGCAGAATCAGACAGATGACTCTTGGAACAGGGCTAGGCCGCGGGCCAGCATGACTTCACAAACAGCCCAAGGAGTCAAGAGCATTCAACTCACTATTCAATAAAAACAGTCTAGACAAAACTTAGTACACTGCGTGCAACAACTAGAACAATTAGAAACGCAACTTTAAAATATTAGAGTATAAAGGAAATTTTAGAAAGCATAGGGAATTTCAAAGCACTCCCAGTCTTTTGTTCAAAGCGGTATCTTTTTAAGTTCAAGAACTAAGGATGCGTAGTTTAACAAACAAACTAAGATAGGATAAGCAGGTACAGCACAAGTGATGTATCTGAATCTTTGCTGAATACTTAGTCAAATATCTATCAAGGGATTTAAAGAATTTGTCTTACTATAAAAGAGAAATTGTGGGATTCTCTGGGATAAAAAGCAACAGATAAAACACTTGAGGCAGTAGCAGTCCTCAAACATTAGACATTAAGAACAACAACAGTACTTTGGAATGTCCTAAATTGACCATTGAGTCAGTAATATTTTGGCAGTTGGTATATATCAGAATACACACACAGGGAGAGACTTCAGATGAGGCACTTACAGAGAAACCAGCGACACCTATGTCTACCTGAGCTCTCAAACTAAGCGATCACTTAATGCAAGAAGAAAGTCGCTGGTCCAATCCCCTGCCCAAAGCAAGGCCAACCAGGTAGGTTGCTCAGGGCTGTGTCCAGAGGGGCTCTGGGTATCTCCAAAGCCTCTACGGGAAACCTGCTCCAGTACTTGACTACCCTCACCATTAAAAACAAGTTCCTTTAAATTGAGTTTCCTTTTTTTCCAATTTGAGCCCAATGCCCCTAAACCTGTTCCTGGGATCACTGGGAAACTTTGGGCGAGGCTTTTCTACTCCCACCCATCAGATATTTATGCTCACTTGCAAGATCCCCCAGAGACTTCTCTTCTCCAGGCTGAGCAGCTCCAGTTTCTCCTCTTCTGACAGATGCTCCACTGTCTTAATCATCTTCAAGGCCCTGTGCTGGACTTGCTCCATGTCCTCCTTGTCCTCACTGGACACAGCCCATTATGAACTACAAAAACTTATACAACGTATAGCACACTCCTGCATATTACACTAGGGTATTTCCTGAGTAGGATTCAGGCTACGTAGTTCTTGAATTCATAAAAACTTTCTGGAGTAAAGTGCTCAAGATGATACACACATTATTTGACATTTTAAACTGTCAAATTAGAAGGTTGGATTTCTAATAACTTCACTGAAAAAAAACAAGCATCCTTGCCCTTGAGCATCCCCACATATTTGACACATTTAAACAAAATACAAGGAGGCTTTGTGATTCATGCTATCCTCATCTGTTGTCATTAGAAAGGAAGAACCTTGATATATCCTCTTAAAAAGTGTGGTTATATCTTGGGTTGAAGTAACACAATACGCAGAATTACCTCATCAGAATCTTTTAAAGTGATTAATGCACAGCTTTCCTGGAGATCTAGAGCTGCTTTGAGAAAATGACATTTATTCCAGGTGACTGAAGTTGTAGAAGAAAGAATTACAAGGAGAAAGAGGAGGAAAAAAGACACATTCATAAAGATTCTACACACACCGCTGCAGATCAAAACTGGTTGAGATTAATTTAAGAGAAATAGGTAGGCAAGCTGCTGACAGTCACTGAGTCTCATTGAGCCCCATTTCTCTAATACAGAGCACTCAGAGAAAGGTGTAGCTGCAACCATGGCTTGGTTTGCAGAGAGTGCACTCAGCTTGGCTCTGGTCAGACAGGCAGCACAGCATTCCTCTTTGCACAAATGCTGCATAATTTAAACACTGCAAGAACACTTCAGTTAAGTGTGTATTTAGTGATCACATTACCACTAACATGGAGGTAAATTTAACACAGATATAAGGAATTAAGCTACCATGCCCCTGAAGATTAGCTGCTCTGCAGAAAGCTAAAGGCACCCACCTGACTTCCCTACAGGAGAAACTCCCAACTTTTTAAATAATCTGGCCAGTCTTGAATGATTTTCCCAGTCTCAGGCCTTACTGCACAAGCACATGTGAATATGGGGAATGGGAAATGAAGTCCCACATCCATGCAAGATCCCAGCCACATCTCATGCGGACTCACCTGCAGGGCAGACACAGGTGCTGCTGCCCCAGCAAAAGCAGCCTGGAGACTCACACAAAATTATTTGGACACATTGCCCCAAACAAAGCAGGCTGTAGCCCCCTCGTGTTGAGGGCAGAAGCATTAAAACAAAGATTTCTCTGCAATATAGTGGGTGTTTCATACAGGTACATAAGGAAGAGAAGAAGCAGAACCCTGAGAGATGCATCTAGTCCACTAACTATTACATGGCTTTGTCATTCCTGTGCACAACATTTCCTGGCTTCAGCAACTTTGGGCTGCTGTGTTTAAATACCTTTTCTCTCTAGTTTAGTAGTTTTAGGTTTTTTTTCTTTTAAGTTTTAACTGAAGTTTAAGACTCACTGTAACAGCTCATAACAAAGGGCCAACCTAAGTGCCCATAGAACACTGATGGACAACGGCAGCCTAACACGTCCCAGATAAGCCACTGTAACTCTGCAGTGTAAGCAGCTACCACCAACTCCAAGCAGGGAAGTCCACTTGATATTTGAAAAGGTCATTCTTACTTTCCTCCTTGTCAATATGAGCCCTTATGAAAAAAAAATTGCAACTATCTTCCATCTCCACTAATTCGTCCTACAGGTTTATACTGTGACAGATAACTTCAAATACAGTTTTCTGCCTCCACAGTATCAGCTATTTAGAAAAGTTCATTTGGCTCTTTCATTTCAACTTGGTGTGCGCTTATAGGATGAGTTCTCTCTTCTGCCTGTAACCCATTCAGCTCCTCATGCAGTGCAAGTCTGATTTAACATTCATCACTTTCTGAACAACTTGCAACAAATTTCTGAACAATGGATGAGGTCAGCACACAGCACACCACCCAGGACTTTATCTTTCAAGAAAATACCTGGTCCAGACAGCCCTACTCCTCCTTTCAAGCGCACTTATTCAGAAAAGAGCTACCCAGAATTTTGGCAGTATGTAGTTGTTAAGTGACCTTATAACATATTCATACTGCATACTATAACAGTAATATAAATAAGCAGTATAAAATTACTGAGTTGGTCTTCCACAGACTGAACTGCCTTGATCCATCCATTTTTTGTCAAGCCAGCCTTAGCACATAGAAATTTGTCCGTATTTTTCTTAAAACTTCAATTCCTGCAGTCAGGAAAGTCGCATCATTTTAAAAAGGTAATTATTTCTAACACCAGAAGCATGGTAAAAGACATAGAAAATACTACCCTGCTACAAACAGGGTAAAAAAAATGAAATCAAGAACATATTTATAAATTTAAAAGTGACTTCATGGATTGAGGTCTATTTGATGACCCACATAACCTCTACTTTTGTATTACAGACCACGGATTAGAAGAGAACACATTTGTTCCACAGGTTCCCACTGCATCCTACATATACTGAGGGAAGGCCAAGTCCCCAAAAGGATCATGAGGAATTTTAACAGGGTAGCAGCCCAACTAGTTCTTGCAATAGCTCAGACCAAACCAAAGTGAAAAAAAAAAAAAACATAAAAGAAGAGTAACATCTCAGTTCACTCACACCAGGAGGGTGAGGTGGAATAGAAAATTAATCAGGAACCAAAATTGTAAAGAGGTCGCATAGGAGCATGGTGCTTCAGCAAAGGATCACCGTTTCTGAAGGTGCCTAACTCTATGAACCACCCACCCAATTGCACAACCGAAGGGCAGGCATCCTGTTACTGGAAGATGTTACCTCCAGGAGAAGCTCCAAGCACCCCAGAAGGGAGCAGACCACCAGGATGGCTCATACCTCTCACCACAGCTCCCCTCCTGCCCACAGTGAAGAAACTGCTATGAAACCTGACTCGAACCAACCATCAATTTATTCCAAAAATGCAGATCTGGGAACTGGAAGTTAGGCCTCCCTGAACCCAAGTTAATCAAGCTTTAAAATCCTCATGAGGAAAATACTAATTTCACCTCACAACCTGAAGAGAAAGTTGCAGTTTAAATTACTGCTAGAGACCCTGTAGACCAAACCTATGTTGTGTTTTGGTTTTCTAAACTGGACAGCATCCGATGCAACCTCTTCAGCACACTATATTAAGAAGCCTGCCATTATTTCTCTTCTCAAATTATGTTATTCTAAAATATATTTACTCTCGCCACCTTAAAAGTATGTATTGCCTTTTTAATTTTTACCATTGTGTGACATAACTCTTATTCTGGGTAAAAAAGCAGTTAAGAGAAACAGGTAACAAGCAAAGGGAGAGGGGAAAATGATAGCAAAATGCAGCCTCTGGCTGAGGCTTGAGGCTCCTCTTTGTGCAGCTTCCTGCTGGGCAGCTGCACCTGAGAGCCTCCCCCGCAGCCGCCGCGCTCTGCTCCTCGGCTGCGTGCTGGGAATTCCCTCGTTTTCAAAACTGGCCATGAAATTCTAGTTTTAGCAACCAGCGGGTAGACAAAGACAACATATTGCAAGTGCAGCTGCACAGCGGCCAGCGAAGAAGCTGGGCTTCTCATATTTGAGCTCTCTTTTGAGCAAATTACTTAAGGCGAGTTTTGAAATTATTAATCTGAGCTTAAAACTGCCTGCTCCTGTGAAGATGGGCCTGCACCTTCTCTTCCCCTCCCACCCAGGCTTTCATAAAGTAAAAACAATTAGATCTGCTTTCCAGGCCGCCTGGCACCGCACAAAGGGTGAAGGAAGAAACAGCAGGTCCTTCCCAGCGCTCTCCCACCTCAGCACGGCACTGCCCTCGCTTACAAGCCAGTCAGGAGTTACATCCACACGACGCCCTTTCAAACACGGTAGTAAGAGGCTGAAACTGCAGGGGTGGATTTGGGACAGGCAAGCAAGATGGGAGAAATCACCGCTTTAATCTCACAAAAGTACATCTCCACCTGGTTATGTTATGAGACCATAAAATATGCCCAGTTACAAGAGCACTCCTCCCCAGGAACCCCATTCCAGGGAGGAAGCAGAAACGCACAGAGGTGCTCATTACCCTTAATGCCTTCGTTACCATCTAACTTTTTTAGCCCACATTCTGAACTCCACCATTAAATGCAAGTACTGCAGACCAGTTTCTTTCAATTAAGATTATAATCACTTGTTGACATTTAGTCAAACTTCTCAATTTGTTTTGGTTTAAAAAAAGGAAAAAGAAGCACAACATAATACTTGCACAGTCTTTAGACAGGAAAACCATACATTTCCCCTCTAAGTACAGTTTTAACAATGCACATCATTCATTGAAGGAATCAACCTGCCTAAAAAAATTAGAAGACAAAATTGAAACCTTCAGCTTTTACCTTCATAACTGATGTTATCATAACTGATTAGAAGATTCCTTTACACCAAAAGCCACATTCATTTACGTTAATTCAAAGTGCCAATGTGAAACCTTTAGTCCATCTACTTAACCTCTTCCCATTTGCCATTTAAAACTAATTATATTAAATGAGCCATTAAACTATTCTTAATGCAATAAAAAGAGAAATGGCTGCAAAATATTAGAGGAGAAGGAAAAGTACATTGCATTTATTTCCTTATAAAAGCAACCACTACTCCAACTGCAGAATCAATAAGTTAGCTTTCAGCCTTTGACCTCCCAGTGTACAACCACCAATGCTTTCAGTCCCCTAAGGTGGACAAGGTTCACTTTCTATGCAGAGGAACATGGTCTAAAAGGCAAGGTGACTTTTTCCTATTAGTTATCTAGAAAAACTTCTCTGTATTTAGGCTCTGAAGAAGCAGAATAATTATAAAGATCAATGACCATACACTTTAAGTTACCAAAGTTACCTGGTATGACAAAAAGGCAGCTTTCTTGTTAGAAGACATTCCACAAATAGACTTTTTTTTTCCTGATACTGTGTTAACTAAACAGTTTGCTATGTAAAACTAAAATACACTGGGCAGGCTGATGAATCATAGTAAGATATAAATTACGTAAAAGTCAGTAGCAAAACAAGCTTCATAGCTTCTTCTTTCATCCTCTGCCTCTCCCCCATTTACAGCCTAGGCCAAAGGCACAGATTTATTTCCCTTTTCCCCACCTCTATCTCATGTGGCAAATAAAACTTCCTTCTGTAGTGCAGCATTAGCACCACTGCACTGAGATCCAGCAGGCTGCTGATCACAGGCTCATTTCTCTCTCAGACCCTTTCCTTAGAGCTCCTTACATTTTGGACAGGCAAGCAAAGGTCTTAAAAAGAAATGATGCCTGCTTCTCCTAAGTCCTAAACCAATTAGTGGAAAAACTTCCCAAACAATGAACAGAAACAAGATTAGGAGCTTCCTCAGACATTCTGGGAGAATAATGAGTAATGCAGCCACCCTGACAAACCACAGCTAAAGGAAGTTCAGCCTGGTCACACTGCAAACCAGCAACCTTGCTATTAAATAGCCCACTATGATGCAGCCCAGGTGTGCCACTTTTTAATTGAGTTTCAGGAAAACAAAAAAAAAAAAAATTCATTCACAAAAAAAAAAGGGTTGTTAGCCCATGTGATCAGGAATCTAGGCTAGAGATCTAAAAGCCAGCAAGGACCCAGATCAGAATTAAGTCAATGGAAGTACCCTTGTACTAAGAAACGAACTGTTTAAAGGAGAGCAATGAAGGAAAAAAGGCATTCCTGGGCTACCTAGAAGTAAAAGCAATTGCAGCTCATCAGCACGGGCTTCTGGAAGGGCTCTGGATTCTGATGAGCCCTCAGCCCTGTCATGAAAAATGAAGAGTACAAGACCAGGAGCCAATTCTGGGGTTTATATCATCTCAGTTCTTCTTGTAGTTTCAAGCATAGCTTTGTATGAGATGATGCTGCCTAAATTTCAAAAAAACAAGTGACTTTGAATTTAAGTGAGGTGGTGAATTTTTACTTATATGAAAGTGGTCTGCTGAGCACTATCTGAAGGAAGAATATTTAGTTACATACACGTTCTTAAAATTATTCTTTAATGCCATTTCACACAGAAGAGGTGGAAGCATTCATCTGTTCTCACAGGCAGAATGTAGGAGCTGACTAAGTTATTTTTAAACATCAGCACAATATAACGGAAGCTGTGAAGCAAACTGACTTCAAGACTAATTGATAGGAAATAGCTCACCACAAAAATGTACTACACTAATGCAGAAAGGTGTAAACCAAGAATAAAGGAGATGCTTTCAGGCAGGAAGCATGACCCTGAAATTCGCTGAAGCCCTGTGGTCTACAGCACTGAAGTTTGTTTTGTCTCAAAGAAAGAAATCTAAGTCAAAGTGTAATGATCACAAAAGAAAAGATGAAGAAAAGTAAGAGCTCAAGAGAAGCTGCATGGAAATCAAAGAACACTGGAAAAATCTCTTCCATTTTGAAAAGGAAGCAACACCACTGCTTGCATTTTAAAAACACAATTTTATTGGGGCTGATGAAACCAGCACGTTCAAAACTTAGGTGCTCAGCTCCTGTTCTGTAACAAATACACAGTGGTTGTAATTGCATCCAGCTTGTGTCTTTTATTCACCAAGTTGCACGCAATTCTTCAACTCAAATTGTAACTAAATCCTAGATTGCAGTAACAGTGAAACCCCAGCTCACATAAGTGTAATGCAACTATTATTAAGTGGTCTTCCTTTTATATTACTATAAATTGAGTTTTATTCTTTAGCTACAACATATCCTATTACCTACAGACAAATTGCTGTGAAGGCCACCTACAGCTACAGGCTCAGCAGGAAGCACATTTAATAGCCAGCAATTACACTTACACAAGAAATTTTGCCTTCTCAGCAAAAGGTACCCAGAACCTATTTCACTAGAGATGTGACAAACCCACATTTTCAATAATTCTGTGCAACAAACACTTAATTGGTCTTGGTATTCACTGACCACAGAATTAAATAAATCTTAATGAGAGGAGGAAATCTGGGCAGTAGAATATTTGCCACTATGAGAGAACCACTGGGAAAGACCAGCAGGAGTGAGTTTAAAGTAATATAAGGATGATTGAGGGAGGAGATGCAGACAGCATGTTTGGGGGCTGTGTAAAGCTCTCCCTAGAGCACACTTTACATCACAGCTAGAGACGAACCACTCTGATTTCCCACTCTTCTCACTGAGGGGCACCAGTACAGGAGAAAAAAAGTATTACTTCAGTGTGACAAGATATGATCTTCAATATCCTAAACTGTACCAGAATTATTTAAAAAGACATCTCAGCAGCTGCCAGAGAGCTACAGTGTTTGGGAAAAGAAAGAAAAAAAAAAAGACACCCTGTACTTATAAGGGATTTTACTCTTGAAGTTTAGAAAAATACAGTGAACATATTCCTGCAGATGGTCTGCAGAGTAATGATTACTGGTGTGTCCCTTCATTGGTTAAAGAAGTTAAAAGCCTTTAACTAGTAACTGGGACACATGACAGAATTATAATTTAAACTTTGAAGTGTAGCTAAGTGCTGCACTTAAAACAAGTTCAATTGCTTTGTTTTGGAGTTTCCTCTGCAGAATCCACTATTTCTGAGGCAAGACCCAGAAGTTAAAACTGTTGATGTTAAAACATGAGACAGAACTCCTAATAAAGACCAAACTTCTTGCTCCAGCTGAGTAACACAATCCTACATAACTGGAATAACAGTAATGTAACAGGATTTGACACAGGCAGATTTAAAAAACCTCTCTGCAAGAGAAATTTCAAGGGTTTACTTTTAGCACTTGAAACTGTAAGTTGGTTTTAGGGCAGCGTGTTTGCTGTACTTGTAATACAAGATCTGTTAACAGAAAATGAAAGAAATCTGGAAGCATCAAGTTCTCCAGTGAGAATTTACACAGTTTTGCTTGCTCTGGCATCATGTATGCTTCAAATATTGCTAGAGATGTAAATTTTGTTCAAATTACATCAATCATGATGTTTCTCTACTTTCTTACGATACCAAATACATCTAACCAATACTTAAGATCTCAAGGAATAACTTGCACCTAAACCTTCGTATCTGCAGATATGAATTTATCCAATGCACATCCAAGGAACCACCACCACCGTCGAGGCACGTGTTTTTCCTCCTAGCTCCAAGTGTAAGACTACAGTATACGGTTATGCAATGCTACCATTAACTTCACAGGATATCAGACACCAAGTTTCCACATGAAAAGATCCTCCAGTATAGATTGATCTCATGTTACAGATCATAAACCAACTAAGCCCGCTCACCAACTGCACCTGAATATTTTCACAAGGGGAGAAGTGAGAATGTACTTGGCAAGGCACATCCAAGGCTAGAAAGGGCCAGTTCTTGTCACCCACCTTGTCTCGATGAGGTAAGCAGTGTAGGTTTCTTGCATGTTCATGGCATTTCTCCCAGTCCGTTTTTCTGCTTCCGAAACAGTGATTTCTATTTTTTTTGACAAACAGTCTTCCATCTTTCCAAAACAGGAGAATAAAGATTTGTGTTAACACTACCCAAACAAGGCTAAAGCTACCAATCCTAGTAGCACCCATTCTCCCTCAGCACAAGGGCTCACAGCAGGCAGGTAAATGTTCTGATGACAATTTTTCACCTGTGTTTTCTTTCATATTTGCAAACAAAAACAGAAAAACTTGTGGTTTTTTGTTCTGTTGGTTTTTTTTTTTTTTGNGGGGGGGGGGGGGGGAGGGGGACACAGAACAGGACTCAAAGTCAACCAACATAACCATCTGCAGACACCAAGGAGGGAAGGCACAGAAAAGCATAGAAAATAATAAAAAGGGAAATAAAAAATAAAGAGCTTATTACCTGTAAAGAAAACTAACTTGTTTTTTTTGTTTGTTTTTTCCCCTCCTCTCCTTTCAGTAGCACTTTTTACCCAGTCACTGCTCACCTACCAGTGAACTCGCCCTCTGCACCCCGAGAAGCCTCTCACCATTAATCCCCTTGGAAAGGCAACACAGCCTGAAGGTACCACAGCTACAGGGAGACCTTCCATCTCCAAGGAGTAAATTAACCATACAGAACTGCACACACACATGCATATGTGCGTATCCATAAAGCACATATATAATAGGAAATATAACTGTGTTATATATATTACATACAAACATGTATAAAATACACTGAGTATATTTATATTCCATATATGTTTTATAAATATGCATTATATATTATTATATATTATAAATATAAATGTATATATATATTCCCTACTTATACACACACACACCTATTTATACATCTATTTGTACAGGTGGGCAGGCAGGAGCCCTGGAGACACACGGTGCCCGCCCTGCCGGGGGAGCCCGGGGAACTTTCCCGGGAATCGAGCGGGGAGAGCGACCTGCAGGACCCGGCACCTCCCCGGGGACCCGGGGCGCGGGCGGCGGCCGCGAACCGCCCCGGGCGCCGGGGCTGGAGGCCG
>VWPW01010630.1:161621-226085 GCA_013389825.1 Crypturellus undulatus
AGCGGGCGCCGCCCCGCGCCGCCCCGGGCGCCGCCGCCGCGGGCCTCTGCGGGAAGACGCGGGTGTGTGTGGAGCACGCAGGCCCGGGGACAGCAACAGAGACATCTCCATTTTCCCCCCATTTTTTTTCCCTATTCTTTCAGGCCCTTGGAGGCCACCAGCCCATTATTTCCCTGCTACTTTGCCCAAACTCCGCAACCGCTGCAGCTTTTCCCCCATACACGCTCACAGCACAAGCCCTGAGGAGAGGGGCTCTGGAGTGGTTCCCCATCCCGCCTGTTCTCATCTCACACAGGGGTGCTGGGCCCGGGAACCACTGATTCCCCCCATCCTGCCCCTGTCCTGGTGCTCGGGTTGTTCCCCCGGGGTGGATAAGGTCTCCGGTCCTTCCCGATGCCCTGGCCATCATTTCAGGCACCCGACACCACCCTGATGCTCCCTTGAAGCTCCTCATCCTCTCCCAGGATTCACGTCCTGTGATTCTGGTACTATTTTATATTCACGGGAATTTTTGTTCTTTTTAACATGCCCTTTTCAAACTCGAGTTGGCGGCAAGCTTGAGGGGTCAAGGAGTGCATAGGGTCTTCTTTGCCTTTTGCTTCAAAAAGAAAAAAAAAGAAAAAAAAAAAAAAAACACACACATTCAGTATTGACCTCAGCTGAATTTGCATACATTCCCCTTCCAAAAAATGTATCTTTTTCTTTCGATGACAATTAAAATAAATCTCAGGCCCCTCTTTGAAGACCCTGTGCAGGAATATTTGGCGTCTGGTTTCTATTCTGTTGTCTTCAATGTTTATTCAACTTTTCCCTCAGATTGTTTGAACTGATACCTCAGTCCCTCCTTTCCCACCCCTCCACCACTGGGGCTGGATGGCGTTTCCCAAGCTTTTTTCACCAAAGGGTCTTCTAGAACAAAAGTTTTTTTACAAATATGTGAACCGTGATTTGTCCTTTGAGTAGGATTGATTTAAGATTTGTTTTCTAAACCTAAAGTCCAGTTCAGATGTAAAAGCATGATTGCACGTTGTACCACAGCGCCTGTTTTCCATTAGGGCATGGTCTTCTTGTGTTTACTCAAGATGTACATTAAGATACATACCTTGTATCAATTACATTTGCATTTGCGGGATGTGCGTACTGAAATTTTTCTGATCCGTATCAGCAATATAATGGAAATATTTATGTGAAACTCAGACAGGATATCATACTTTGTGTTAAATATTTTTATTAGGGAAGCAACATTATCGATAAAATACAGCAGTACTTAAGTACAGCAGTACTTTGGAGCTATAGCATGCGTTAGTTATTTCAGAAACAGCTTTGAGTTTTCTCAATACTTCTAAAAAATAGTACATAGAAATGTGGAGAGGAATTGAAATGCTATGCATATAGGTGAGGGTTAATGCTAGAAGTACAAATCTGGCTGACCAATGATCTCATGTACATGAGAGCCTGGGAGCAAAAAAAAACACCCCCAAAACCCCTCAGTTTCACCAAAGGCAGCTGCTCTCTCCTGCCCATCCAAGGCCCTTTCCCACATTATGTGTGGGTGGAAGCAGCCTCCTTTTTATTCTACCTTTCCTGCTTAGTCCTTGTGACAGACCTTTCAGTTCTAGCAAATGATGCATCTTAAACAAAACAGAATACCCTATATTCATGGAAGATAATTCAAATCATTTCCCTTTTGTCTCAATCCTAAGTTTCAGCACCTTCATTCAGCACCTTGTCCCTTCAACTTATTACTTCGAATTAAATCATAACCTTAGCAGCAAGAACATCCATTGGTTTGTTACTGAGAACAGGAGAGGTGTTGGAGGAGCGGGTATGTGGAGCATTGGAGCTGGAGCTCAGGACTCAACATCCTCACTGGATTTTTATTTTTTATTTTAGGAGATATTATTTAACATACCTGCTCTAAAGGACTAACCATCCTTGGCATTCAGTGTGCACCTTCCAGCTAGCTCCTGCAGAGAAAAAATATCCCGGCTGCATCCCACAGGCCCCAAACTAAATGACTCTGTGAAATGGCCATTAAATAGTAGGATATTAAATAATGTTAGCAGTCAACATAACTCAGAGGAAGAAAAACTCATGAAAAGGGGAGAATGGAAAAGAGATGTAGGAGTCTTTCTAAGGGGTGAAAAGGGCACCAAGTCCCACTCAGACTGAAATTGGTGGCAGTGGTTCCCCTTCATTTGGGCAACAGCAGAGCTGGGTCTGTGTATACAAAACTAGAAAGCCAAAATTAATCCACACTGTTTGAGAGAGGTTGGACAAGAGCATTAATATTATGAGTGAAAATTTACTGAAAATGGCTCCAAAAACAGGAAAAAGAAAGCAGCAAGACAACCCTAAGCCTTTAAAGGGAGAAAGAAAAGAAGATGTGGGAGAGAAGGGGACAAAAAAAAACCCAAAACAATAAAAAGAAAAACCATAAACATTGGCAAGGAGTGAATTAGTTCTTTACTTAAGCTTGGTGCCACTTTTGCCAAAGAACATAATTTTGCATGTGCTGTAAAGAGAGCAGAGTTAGTCCTATATTTCTAGACTACAGAAGGACTCACATAAGTGTCCCGTGCCACACAGAAAGTGCATTTACCCTACCTGGCTGTCAAAACGAGCATTAGCCAGGGTAGAGGACCATGCAAAAGCCAGCAGGGCTACGGAGGGGAATTACGAGCGCCTTCAACTCCCACCAATCCATACAATTTGATTAACTTCAGACCAGGATCGAAGCCGTGTCCCCATATTCATGTCCCCATGAAGGCAGGACAGGTCACTGCTCCAGGGCACACGTCCTTCTCAGGTGGCTCTTGCTGCTGGCACTGTAACCCCAAGGCCATGCTTTTAAGATGCACCAATCATGACAGTGACATTTCTGCAGTTTAATTAACTGCCAGAACCACTTGCGGGTAGCTGTGATGTCTTGATAGATCCCCACAGTGCGTGCACGTTAGTGCATCAGGATATATTTGTGTTTACTAATACTGCTTTTAAGAAAACTCTACACCTATCTATCTACATCCAGTCAGATAGGTGTAGCTATTTGAAGTTTTGAAGCATAAAACAAATCCTCTTTGCAATCCTATGGATAAATATAGGTAAAATAAACCCTAAGTTCCTCTTGTGTACCTTGTCCAAAGCCACACGTTCAGACTCAGCATCACTTTGGCACTTGCAAGGACTAGCCAGTGCAATACACACTTCTGCAGTGCAGGGCTTGGCTATGCAGGTCCCTTCATCCCCTTCACATTCCCTGTCACGTTAAGTTCTGGGCTCGCCAGTACAAGAGGGATGTGGAGCTTCTACGGAGGGTCCAGCGTAGAGCAACAAAGATGATTATGGGACTGGAGCATCTGTCTTTTGAGGAAAGACTAAGCAAGGTGGTCCTGTTTAGCCTAGAGAAGAGAAAACTGAGGGGAGATCTGATCAATATGTGTAAGTACCTGAGGGGAGAATGTGGGGAGGATGGGGCCAAACTCTTCTTGGTGGTGGCCAGTAATAGGACAAGGGGTAATGGGTACAAATTGAAACACTGGGAGTTCCACCTCCACATGAGGAGGAATGTGAGGGTGACAGAGCCCTGGAACTTCCTTACTGTGAGGGTGACTGGCTGCCCAGAGAGGCTGTGGAGTCTCCTTCTCTGGAGATCTTCCAGACCTGCCTGAGTGCCACCCTGTGCCACAAGCTCCAGGTGTCCCTGCTGGAGCAGGGGGTTGGACTAGCTGATCTCTGGAGATCCCTGCCAACCTCAGCCATTCTGTGAGTCTGTGCAGGTAGACTTTGCCTCAGAGAATAATGAGAGACTTGACTCACCTGAGCCTCCTGCACAGGGTCTGGCCCGCGTCCATCGCACACGGGTGTTTAGTGCATGTGTTGGGAGCTCCATATGCACTGATTGCAGACCCTTGCCTTCCCCGAGGAAACCTGGACTGTTTGAAGCCTTCGTTTAAATACCCACTGTATTGTTTCAGGTGGCCAAAGTTTTATTTTGCTTCTCTAGTAAGTATCTTCCAGCTCCTAAATGAGAACTTAGGGAAATCTGCTCCCACAATGCAGTTTAAAAATTCTCCTGCAGAAACCTTATGTTCCTCAGCCCAAATCCTGCCTTTAGCATGTCTTGAGTTATGAGGTTGTCCAGACCACTAGCAGAGGAGCAGGAGAATTTACACCAAAAGGCATAAACAAGTCAACAATAAAAATAACCATTTATCTCTCCTTTCTCCCCAGTGTCACACTCCAAAGGTCGCTGTGTTCTCTCATTGAAGCAGAACTCTATAATGTGAGTTTTAACACTTTGGGCTCAATCCCAGAGTTCTTACTTGTTTCACTCAGAGTAACTTTGCTGGACTTTTAGTTTGCGTTTTTCCTTTGGAAAAGGTCTGAGAAACAAGCGGGGCCCCCGAGCTGAGCTCTTGGTGAAAGAAGGGCCTGTTTGGAGGTGCTAGGAAGGGGCGAGCACGTGGCTCCTTGGTCAGCTGTGGGGAGACTCACTAGGAAAACAAATCAGATTTGTTTCTGAGATTTGTTTGGATACAAAAACCTGGAATCCGCACACCTAAACACAAGTTGCAGGAGGACCCATCTATCCAGATTGCAGCACGTCCTACGTGCAGCAAGACCCTAGTGGACCGGTTCCCTGTGCAGCAGAGAGCTGCCTGCAGGTCCTGCGCCGGTTTGTGAAGGCAAACATGAGCCCACGTCACCTCGAGGGCACATTTCGCCGAGCAGCAGGAGCGGCCTGGTTAACATGGTGTAGAAATCGGTATGGATCCTAGCAAAGTCAGAACAAACACCTCTTCCCAACAGCCTCCCCTCACAGAGATTCTGCAGAAACCCAGCTGGCTCTTAAAGATGCCATCGCAGGGGACAGCAGCCACCTTTCCTCTGTTTGCAGTGAACTCAGGCCACATCTCCTCCTAAGAGTGTGCTCCATGAATCAATCACCTCAGCTTGGAGACCTCCCACCTGTTGCCATCCATCCCTCTTGTTTGCCAGGGAAAGGAACAGAAACTGCAGACCCCGGAGCCTGACTTCAGCTCTGAGCTCCAGCTGGGGACATTATTTCTCTCCAGTTTCGTGGTGCAGCAGGGGAGGCTTCCTGATGTTAAGGAGGGCCCACATCTATCATGTTTCGTCTGCAGCATTCCTAACAGCCTTATCCTGCTTGCTTGTGCTTGTAACACAAGGAATACTCACCTTTGGAAAGGCAGCAGTCCTTCTGAGTGACCTGCGGGCATTTGGAAACACTGTAGAGTCCAGGAGAAAGACAGCGGTGACAAGTCACCCATGGACACCACCATGCACACTGCAGATTCAACACGCCGACTGGAAAATAAGGTCTTTCGGAAAGCTTACTAAATGCTTGCTTGCCCTTGGTCCCAAAAGGCCATACCTTAGCTGTTGTAACTCAAGACTGTTCAGATACATTCACCAGTTTCTCTGAACCACAGATCCAAACCAGTTTATTCTCATCTGGGCACTGGTTTTACCAGCTCTAGGTAGTTAGGTGACACCTACACCAGCTCCAGCCAAAGTCCCACTCATGTCAGCATCTGACACCAAGGTCTAGCCCGTAGTTGATGGCCAGGAGCTGTAGAGCAGCAGAAGCTCCACTTGGCCCATCTCTTCTGCATTCACACAGCATAGCATGTAGAAAGGAGCCCACTTCAATTTGAAGACTGCCAGGCGATGGAGAACAATTTTACAACTTTCTTAGGGCTCGAGCACCCGGTGCTACGAGCAAGAGGGAGGTTCCCTGGTTGGAGAAATCATTTTAGGCTCATTATTCTGGATATATTCCCTGCTTACTCCAGAGTGAGTGTTTTTAACTCCTTCGCACTATAGTTAATACAAACTATTTTATGAAACAAGCAGTTGCAGTTTATGAGAAAGCTTCCATACAAAGCAAGGACTTGGTTCCTCAAGTCCAACCGAGCAAAACACTCCCTGGGTATGCACAGGCACGTGCACACAAACATACACATATGTATATGTCTGTAAACACACCATACGCTGACTGATGAACTATAAATTAGAAAGCAGAGACTAGAGACTTATTGACTTACAGTGCTGCATATACATCAAAAAAGTGACAGACGCATTTATCAGTAGCTGTAAAAATACTAACTTCACCTTAAGGAGGGCTTTTGGCTGCAAAAAGCTGAGTAACTTCATCTCTTTTTCTGACACACTCAATTATATTGATCATTATTTTAATGCCTTCTGAAGGACTGGGATAGATCATAGGGCAAGAGTTTGAGGATTTTACTCCCACTTTTGCCACTGATGGATAGTGCTAACACCCAAGGTGAGCCACATTTCTGCTCTCCTTCACAGTTTCCCCTTTGTAAGTGGGGGCAATATTTCTTGCAAGTTTTTGTAAAGCAGATTGCAATCTTGGGGAGAAAGCCACCATTTGAATGCTCAGCGCTATTATTTTAGGCCCCGATTCAGAAACACGTGTATGTATGCACCTAAATTGTGCCAATTTGACGGCATGAAAGCACCTACTTTAGGCTAAGCTCATGTGGGTGCAGTTTTCCTGAAAAAGCTCCCTAAATTTTCCAGTGATGCCTAGTAAAAATACAGCCCACTGAAATGGGCTTAAAAATAGCTTATTTCTAAAAAGGCAGGGAAAAAAGAAAAAAAAAGTAGTGAATTAACAGCAGCCCGGCCTATCAAAGTGTAATATCCCGTGTTTTATCTCGATGGATAAAATACTGTACATAGCAGCGTCCACCACTTTCTGCCCAGCCGCCTGCAGCAGACGCGAGGTCCTCTCCGAAGCTCCCCTCAGAGCCAGGAGCAGCTCAGCGTTGTCATCGGGAAAATAAAAAAAAGAGAAAGGAGGGGAAAAAAAAAGAAAAAATCAAACGCGCTGCTGGGAGCCAGGGCTCTTCCCCCAGCTCCCCCCCTCCCATATTTGTATATATTTCGGGAGGAGAGAGTTTGTGCATAAGCTGCAGTTCCTGGGCGGACCCCACGCACAGCCGGGCCGGGAGCCGCCGGGACGAAGGCGCCGCTCGCTCGGGCTTGACAGCCCCGGGCCGGGGGACATGGAGCATCCGTGAAGCGGGCGCCCGCGGGGGCCGCAAAATGGGCTGCGGCCGCAGAGCCGCTCTGCTCCCCCTCCTGCTGCTGCTGCTGCTGCCCGCCGGTGAGTAGGGAGACGTTTCGGCTCCGAGCGGGCGGTTGTTTTTTTTTCCTGAGTTCTGGCAAAAAAAGGCGAATCGTTGATTTCTCCCCCAATAGCGGTTACCGACGGGGTCTGAAATAGCAGAGGGTCTGGGGGGCGAAGGCTCCGACTGCCGGTTTCTACCCCTGCAAAGGGCAAACGCTGCGTGAAAGGGGCTGCGCACTCGCAGATGTCAGCGTTTATAGCCCCCCAAAATACACATATATATAGAGGTCAGCTTTACTTGTTGGAAGTTTTTATTTTATTGGCGGGGGGAGAGATTAAAAGCGACTGAATTGTGTCGCCGACCAATCTGGCTTCAACGGTGTCCAGATGTGGGGAAGTTTTGCAGCTCGGAGCTTTTATCAGCCCGGGTTTATGTGCTGAATTAATCAAGCTATTAAAGGAGGAAAGAGGAGAGGGGGAGGTGGAGAACTGCCTTTGCAACAACATCTGGTTCTGCAGCGATCCTCTCCAGCACTTACGTAAAGATTTCTTTGCAATAAGTGCTCTGTTTAGGTTTTGATAGCACTTCTTCAATGCTGTAGATAAAACTCTCCAGCAGCACTTGAAAATGTGCCCATCCGCAGCTTAAATTCTCTTGTTTATATTTTGATGATTGTTTCATAACGGGGGATAGATTTGTATATAAGTGAGTGTTATATACACATCTCCTAAGTATGTGTGCACGTCTATCTGTATATACAGTACCTACGTATGTGTACACACTCGTATATTGCTATATAGGATATATTTATAGACTTGCATGGACAATGGGACTTTTTGCAGGGAAATCTAAAACAGACCCGTTGTGCTCAACGCAGAAATTTCAATGCAAGCAATGCTCAAAATTGCTTTTTGAGCAGAGCAAGGAAGTATTAGGATTACAATCCTAGGCTTTTTTTTTTTCCCCTCACGCAAAAGAAATAACCGGGGATGGGGATCTGCATCTAAGTTTGCTTTACGTAGGTCCCCCTATCTAACGAAGTAGGGAATGAAAGTAGAGGAGCAGCCAGCAATATGTTCATGCACAAATAGACTCTCAGTGCAACTGTTGAGGCAGAGAGCCCCCGATGAGAAAATTCAGAGCATAAGGTCAGGCTGGCGTTCAAAAAAAAAAAGGGGGGGGGGGGCAAAAAAAGTACCATTCATGATTGTAGATTATGCTTTGAAGAATGGTTGAGATGTAGGATGCTGTGCTGATAACATTATGCTGCTAGATTAATCACATTTGGAGCAAAACTGAAGGAAGTACTGCTACAAGCCATTACCTAAAGCACAGTCTTGGGCTGTTTTTGGTAAGAAAGACGACCGCTAATTATCCTTCAGAAATACCTAATTTTGGAGTTATTTATCTTATGGTTTCCTTTTTCTAAGGGGCAGGTTTTTAATCTGAGAAAAGCCAAACCAAAACAGATCATCATTACCAAGTTCATCTGAAAGGTTACGTGAACGATATGATGACAAAATTTGTCCCAGTATGAGTAAAAAGGGATAAATAAGGAGAAGAAAAAAAAGAAAAAAGCTCAGACCAGGCTCTCTCACTCATCTGGGTCCCTGGTGACATTTACACAGGGCTCCCTCGTGGCTGTTCTTAGAGAGCAGCCCTGCAGTGCTCCCAAAACATTGCAGGTACCCAGGGTGCCCACTTTGCGCTGACATTAAGCGAAAAAGGAACAGCAAGTTCCCTCAAATGACCAAAAATATGCATTCAATTATCCTGAAAGCAACAGATTCCAGCCCTTATCCAGCCCAGAGCCAGCAGCAGTTTGGTGACAGCAGCGAAGTCACTGCTCTTAGCATGGAGATTTAAGCATTACTGTAATGAAGATGGCCTTGGTCTCATCCCAGTTGTCCCAGAACAGCTCTGTCAACACCAGCCAACCGTCCTCAGGAACTTCACTGCTTCTTCGTAAGAGATTGCAATTGCACCGGGGCAGTCAAGACCTAAATTCAGGCTCTGCCTCTATCTCTGTAATCAAACAGGGTGCCCGACCATTTCCATCCCTCTGATAGTGGGACAGATTGCCATCTGACAGAGCTAAAAAAAAAAAAAAAATGCAGCATCTGTGTTTCCATCGCTCCCCCAGTCAGCTGGTGTTGCTTCAAAATATCTCCTATGCTTTTTAGTTGCTTGAAGTCTTCAATGGCTGCAAGACCAGGAGTCCTGCGACCTATCCAGAAGTTGGGGGCTTGCTCTGGGAATCACTGTATTGTACCTGCAGAAAAACCCTGGCGTTAAAGTTTACAATTAAGATATTTTTCTCCCTTGGTTTGGATTAGAATCTCAAACATCTCCCTCATGTTTCTGAGGATCAAAAATAGGGCTCGGGGCATGAGCATGGGAGAGACGCATCTCATCTTGTAGGAGAGGAAGGAGTCCCCCATGTCTTAAAGCAGTTTCTCAGAAACACGAACAAAGTGTCACCGGGGCAAGAACAGCTCTGGGGACCTGAAGCACCCAAGGATCCTGTCAGGATGCCCTTGGGTGCATGAAGATCAAAAGCGGCATTGCACGTTGCACTGGGTCAGGAGGAGGTTGCACCCCATGGGATGTGCTAGGGAGAGTCTGTCCAGAGCTGCTAGCAAGTAGGTACAGACTATCCCCCATGCAAACCCATTCCTCCTGGCCACCCATCCTTGGGACACTGCAGCCCGTCTGCTGACGTCCCATCACCCGGTGCCTCTCAGAGGACCCTCTCTTGGCGGACCATCGTCTGAGCCACGTGGTCCGCCTGCTTATACAAACCAGCCCCTCTTCCCCACAGCGAGCCTCTTTGGCTAAACACATAGAGCATATATAATTCATAAATCACGACGGGGAGCTCCGGGGCTGTCAGCAAAACATCTCCAGCTTTTGATCTGCACGAGAAATCCCTGACCTATCCCAGGCTCCTCAGGCAGCTCATTCACGATGTCAGCCTCTTATTTCTAAGGTCAGCAGAGCTCAAACCCAGGACAACGCTACCACCGAAACCCCAAGGGCCGGGGAGACAGCCGGGGCTGTGCCCAGCCATGGTTCAGGGCTGGGAAGTGCCGGGTCAAAGCTGAGCTGGCGAGGGAGAGACGGCAGCACCGGCCTCCACTGCAGACAGACATGTCCTTGCAGAGCCCTCAACGAAGGCAGGGAAAGGGACAAGAAAACCTTGGTGACATGAACCCTGCATCCTCTGCTGTGCTGCAGCCATGAGACACAGGGCAGAAAGGCAGGGGGGAGCCTGAAGTTGCCTTGGGGCCTCCCCAGATCTGACACAATTTTGACCATTGGCCTAAGTTAAACTGACATCAAGGCCAGTGGTGTAGAGCAGCATCGGAGTCACAGGAGTGGCTTGGCCTCTCTCTTTACATCTCAAAGACATCAGTCAGATTCCAGGCAGGCTGGTCATAGCTAGAATTGTCAGTTCTGCATCTTAGTGGGGATTTTCGAAGGGAAAGTTCTTTCTAAAAAGTGATTCCACAGAACCAAAAATCAAGCAGCACCTTTAAAATATATATGTCAAAGTTGATTTTTCCTGCTACTGCCACTATCAACATTTAACAATGATCACAAAGATTTCTGTGTGTGAAAAAAGAATAGTAGTAAAAAAAATTCAACCAGCTGCAGTCATGGTATTTGTAGGTCCTATTAAAAGTGGAGGCCTCTAGATGCAGCCAGCATACTCCCAAGTAGAAAGGAAGCAGTCGTTGGGTTAGGGGAGGATGGCAGCGGTTTTTATCCTAAGGAAGACTTCAGCTCCATTGCCTTTTCTCTACAGCTTCATGTTGTTGCTTGTTTTGCTCTGTCCAGTTTATTTCCTTGCTGCAAGGGGAGGAGCGCATGCGCTGATAACTCATCCCTCAAAAACATTTGCTTTCCATCAAGTGCCACCGTGTTGCAGCCTGCCAAGAGCTAGTGACCTCTCCCATGGATTGTCATGGCTTAGGGGAACATCTGATCTTATTGTAAAAATATATATATATTGTATTTATGTATATATATAAAGAAGAGCCATGGCACCAAGGAGACGGAGTGAGCAGCTCCCACACACTTTGCTGTGCTCCGAGCAGACATGCCAAGCAAATGCCGGCAGAGGCCTCCGTTTACGAGGGAGATAAGGCCGGTGGCGGCTGCCCGCCTTATCAGAGCTGTGGATTAGCGCCACACTGTCAGCGTGCCGGACCCCAGCTGGAGGATAATGATTCCCTAAGGATCCCCAGGGGCGCGTGGGGGTATTGGAGGGTGGCTCCGAGCTCTCGTGGTCCTGCTCAGAGGAGCATCCCCAGGTTTAGAGAAGACCATTGTGGTCCTTCCTCCGGAGAGGATCTGCAAGGTCCATCAGTGCCGTATTCCTTGCTCTGCCTTTGGCTTCCACTTCTTATTGCAGTCCATGTAGGGCTGAAGTTTCCTCCAGCTGCTGCTAGCTGCCAGCATTTTGGGAGATGTGGGAGAGCCTGCTTATCTCGTAATCCCCTCTGCCGCCCGTGCTCCCCGCCACTGCGCCGGCCAGGACATACCCTTTCATGGAGCTGCTACACGGCGGTGTTTTGCTTCCCATTGATAAGCCAGAAACACGCCTGACAGCTGACTTATACACGAGCAAATGCGGCTCGTCTTTGGGGTGACTGATGTCTCCAGCTGTACTTTGCAATCTGCCAGCCCACGTTGAACCAAGGGCCATTGCCCGCATGGACTCCAGCGGCTCTGAAAACATCCCTTAACCAAAGCATTATCTTTGCCTCAACAGGCCTATTTACAGCTGGATTTGGGATTAAAAAAAAAAAAAAAAAGAACATCAAAACCCTTTCAGCATTTGCAGCATGCAACTTGCTGCTCTTTGTAAAAGCAAGTGGGCTCCATGGCACTAGTCCAGTCTCAAGACGCCGGTGGCTTCCTCTGACGGCCAATAAGGCACCTCCTTGCCCCAAGATGTGAGCATCCCCAGTCTTTTCAGGTTCCCTGCAGGCAAGTGAAGATGCCTCCTCCAGATCAGCTCCTTTTCCTGGATCTCTCCTTCTGGGAGCCTGGAAACACCTGCTCAAGCTTCTGCCCTGCTGGTTATTACACCTGATCCCTGCTCCCTTCAGCCATTCCGAAAGGAGACAGAGTGACCGTGCCTTGCACTGCCCCATACAAGCACCATACACCCCCTCGGGAAGCTGGCACTGCCTGTGTGATCTCACACTGTGGATATCCAGGGCCCCTTTCCCGGTTTGTTGTACCCTCCTGCGTCAGGTCAGTGCACAGGCACCCGCTCTGCATGTGCTGGGGAGCTCAGACTGGCTCCCACGCAGCATCCCTGGGGTGATGCGACTGCAGGCGCTCCCACAGGCTTGGAGAGAGGTATAGGGATCCCTTTAAAGGAGCAAAGCAAACAAAAAACCAAACAAACTAAAATTAATCTTGTCTCATTTGGTGGAGTGCAACTGTGCCTTTTTGGCCTGTATGCAGAATAAATTGTGCAAGTCACCAACGAATGCAGCTGGGACACACGAGAAATCTGTCCAGTGCCTCTTGATAACTTCCTGCATGGGAGAATGTGAACGTGCAGGTGAAAGGAACAATATCAGCTGCTGTCCTACCATAGCCAGAGTTTTTTTCCCATGGTAGAGCTATCCCTAAATTAGCCCCAACCAGTCCAAGACTGCAGACCCGGCCCTTCTTGCAGCAGGAAGTGACGCACAGAGCCATGAGCAACGAGCGGCCGAATTAATCATCCTCCTTCAAACAGTCCGAGGGGACAAGCGGCCACAGAAATGAGACTGGGGCTCCCCTGGGAGCTCAGTTCCTGCCATGGTGTTAGTGTGCCAAGACCAGCACGGTGGCACAGAGTGGCCCCGGGCGCTCCCGCCAGCCGCACAGAGCATCGGCTCCCGTTTTGTGCATTTGCTCCACGCTCGCCTCCTCGCAAAGCAGCACCACGAGCTTTCCTGCCGCCTGCAACAGGCTGTTGGGAAACATTCTTACTCGGTGGCACTCAGGGGCAGGAAGCTGGGTTTAAAAGAGGCAGTGCAAAGTTGTGAGGTCTCAGAGGGCAAGATAATGAACTGAGAAACAATTTGTCTCAATTTGCCCATTCCTCCATGCTGGAGGAGCGGCACCCGCAGGCAAGAGCCCATGGTTCAGGCCCTGCCTGCAGGACTCATGGAAAGCCGTGATCCCCTTCCCACAAAAACGCTCCCACTTTGCTTTCAGATAACAACACATGCCCAGGCTGCAATAGGTCCCTTTTGTTTTACAAAATGAGAAATATTCAGATCGACCCAAACTCCGCAATAACCAGCGCCTTTATGTAGATTACAGTGCATTCCCAAGCTTCCTAAAATAGAGTTTTTAAAAGAGATCAAGAAGGAAATGGCAGGGAAGAACACGCCAGCTTATCTATGTGCATGCTATGGGAAAAGCGAGCAAGCTGCAGCATCTGCACCCAGGCTCCCCTCAAGGCCAAGTTCACTCCAACAGCACTAATTACTTAATTATTGGTAGATCTGCTCTAAATGAGGGCAGAACTCGGCTACACATATTAATTTCAGCAGTCAAGAGGAACAGGCAGTGCTGGAGCTGCTTGATGACAGCAGGGAGATGCAGAGTTAGCCACACATCTCTGCTCCAGAGCTGGACACACTATGTCCTATGAGCCCTGCTTGCCTCAGGTAACCAAAATACTACAAATCCAAGTGAAAAAAAAATATATATATATCCTAGCCAGACACAAAACTCCATGTGAGATATTAAGAGCAGCTCCAGCCTAATGTCTCTGTGTTGGCTCATCACAGCCCCTCCACCAGATGGTAACTCGAATGGGTGCCAGGAATTTCAAACACTCCTCAGGAAGTTCATCTAAATCATCACTAAACTCTTCCTACTTAAAAGAGAGTGAGCCCTATTGCCCAAATTTGACCCAGATAATATTCCTGATGTGTTTACCTATTTGGATGATATCTTTAAATTTCACTTCCATCTACTCATGAGGGTCCAAGAGTCCTGCAGGGCCTGTAAAGTTTACCCCAAACTAAAAATCACAGCAAAATATGATAACAATAATAACATGTAAAAAATAAATAAATAAATAAAACTCTGCAGCACTATTACTTAGCTTGAGGTAGTCAAGATAGAGCAATATCTGCAACCAACTTGCTAACTTGCAGTTCAGTTTCTTTCACTGCCAACTTTATGGTCTCACCTTCCTACAACTGAGGAACAATAAGGGGCAGAAGCTGCACTTAAGGCAGATGATAGGACACAACTGTTGGTAGTTTCTAGAAACAAGCACAACAGAAATGATGGCAGTAGCATTAGCTGTCGTTTGCCCCTTGCCTCCTGGCGCCCAGCCCTTCATGGTGGGTCCCAGTAATTAGCCAGCAGCTGATGAGTATTTAGTGGGATCAGCAGAGCTATTGCAGGTGAGCTGGTGCTGACTTCTCTTGGCCAGCGAGGGGTGTGCTGAGGGAAGCAGGTGCTTTAGAGGCTCAGGGGGACAATGATGTCAACAGCGCCCAACAGGGTGTCCTGCCAGCCCCTAGCTCCACGGTGCCTTAGTGAAGACTTAATGGCATTGACAGACAAACTCAAAACACACAAAGTGTTTTCCGTGGTTTTTTAATGTTTTGAAGATACAGTAAAGGCCCATGTTGATAATCCCTCACTGTTCTCCCCACGGTGCTGGGCCAAGGCTTAGGGAGCTCCAAGACCTCAGGACCAGAGGGCTTTGTTTGCTCTTGAAAACTTTACTGTCTGTTGTAGAACTTCTATATGAGACTTGGTCTGTCCAGTAATTTTTATATTTAATAGAAGTCTCCAAGTGAAATAGTATCTCAATGCAGCACATTTCAGGGAGCACCAGCAGTTCAGGAAAACGTTTAAAAATGCAAAGCAAAATAAACTTTATTACCTTAATTGTTGTAAACAAAGCATTTGTTTACGAGGCCCTGGAGCATCGAACCTCGCATGTCTCCATCGCACTTCTCTAGCACGTTGCATTTGAGCCCAGAGCAAGCTGCCTGCGTGGAAGTGGTGGAAAACCCTGCCGGAATGGCTGTGCCTTTGGGAAGGGCTTCACTTTGGGCCCTGCAGATCATTTTTGGGCTGACTTTCCACCGGTGTGAAACCAGAAGGGATTTCATAGCATGGTATGGCCTACCTGGTTGCATGATGTTTAATACATCCAAGGGAAATTAATACCGATACTGACACCAACACACCATGCAGGCAGGGAGGAGAACCGTGTCCCAGCTCGGCGTTTCCATAGGTCTTGACGATGGCGAGGTGAGGGCTGGGCTGGACACACCTCTTGTGAGGACGTGTCTGAAGGCAGAGGCACATCCTGAGGGCTCAGCGCGCGGCCCACATGGCAGCTGGTGAGCAGCCGGGCTCCTGCGACCGCCTCTATCTCTTGGTCTCGTAAAGGGTTTATTTCACCCTACAGATTTTCCTCAGGGCATTTTTAGTAAAATGTGAACAGCCCACACTGAAAAAGCGAGATGTGACGATTAAATTATTTACTGTGGATCATCCCTGCGGTGGTAGAGAGGGCGTTTCGTGGGGATGGCCCCGTAGCTCCTGGTGCCCTTTCCTTGCTCCTGACCTGGAGGTGGTGCATGGAGATGCTGCTTTGGGGAATTCAGAGGACCTATAGGAAGAACCTTTTTGCAAAGGATCTCTGTGAAGGGACCTATAGGCAGGGACCTGTATGCAGGGAGCTCTGTGCAGGACCGCCTGGGTGAAGGCCGCGGGCTCTGTGCCTGGGAGCTCATCCCACCTTGGTGTCACCACTCACATCCAACAAGACATCGTAGTGGGGCATGAAGGAGTTAACAGCTGCGTGCTCAGTGCTCAGGCCAAGACTTTTAGTGACTCCCTATTGCTATTTTGAAAGAAAAAGTCTGCCTGGAAAGGGGAAAAAAAAAATAGAAAGGAGGTTTACTTTACAGCCGGCCTTAGTTCATGTGCAGAGTTTCTAGAAGGGAAAATAAAAGGCAGGGTAGGCAGGCTCAGATCATTCCCGTCGTTAATGGCAGGGAAATAGTCATGTTTTTGCGGGGGAAAGGCAGGCGTGAGGCCGGGGGTGTGTGTGTGTGTGCGACACGCGGGCGGCTCGCCGCGCCGCACAGGGCCGAGCAGGGAAGCCCAGAAATAAAAACCTGACTCAGAGGCCGTCGGGCGGATGAGTCAGGGGAGCTGTTGTTGTTTTCAAGCGCAGGCGAGCGCACGCGATGGGCGAGAGCGCCGGGTGCCCCGGCTCTCCAGAGAGCAACGCGCGGCTCCCGAGGCCAAGAAGCGCCGTGAGCCACCGGGTAACCCCGGGCACGAGCCCATGGCTCCGCCGTGGGTGAAATGCAGAAGGCACCTGGGAAGACGTGGGGTTTGCAGATCTGCGCGCTCGTCCCTCCCCAGGGAGGCCGCCACGTGATGTCACTCGAGCATCTGAAAGAGATTTGGGAAGGCGGCTGCTCCGGCCCGGCCCCAGCCCATTGCGTAATCCACGTTATTTGCTACACGTTCCGTTGGAAGGGATATTTGCACAAAGCAGGGAAAAAATAAGAATAATAAGTGGCAGCAACCAGCCTGTTTGAAGAAGGGCCAACTGGACCAGACATGGAGCCTGCGCGGCTGTTTGGCATCGGACAGCGCCGGTGCCGAGTGCAGTCAGGACCCGGCCCCTCTCCCTTGCTGGCAAGCGCGGCTGCCTCCCGGAGTGCCCTTGGACACCCCGAGTCCTGGTGCTGCCCGGGCCTGGCCGCTGCTCGTGCGGGCACCACGGGGCGGTCGTCCCTTGCGGGGCAGTTCAGTGTCGCCCTGTGACCTCCGAGGGGCTGCAGGCAGTGGTGGGAAGGAGTCTGCCCCTCACAGGGCACAGGGTACCCCGCGAACCACTGAGCCATCATGTCAACCCCCTCACCAACACACAGCGGCTTCAGCTGACCCTGCTCCCCACTGGCTCCTGCCGCCTCCTTATGGCTTCAATTTATTTCTGGGCTCCTCAGCCCACATTTAATTAGTTTATAGTTTGTTCCAAGTTTTGCTTATCCAGATTTTTTTTTTTTGAGTTTGTGTTTTGATGTTTCGCGTTCGCCTCGGCGACATCTGGAAGCCCTTTGCGGCAGCGTGTTGCCGCTCTCGCCGCCCGCGCGCCTTTCTGAAACCATCCGCGTATCAATATCGAGAGTGCTCAGCTGGCTCTGAGCGGGGCAGCCATGGGACACCCGGGAGTCGCTGGCTCCAGGACGCTCCATGCCCAGGGAGCTCACGGGTTCTTGGCGTCCTCCTCCATGACCCACCAGGAGAGATGGGGAAGGGGGAAGGAAAACTGGATCTTCCCACCCTGACCTTTCCTCCAGAGCGAGCGCGGAGTCGCAGGCGGAGCTGGCTCGGAACAGTTTGTCTCCGAAGCATTTTGTCCGCTTACCGCTGCATTTCTGGATCACGTTTCCGTATTTAACTCTTTGGTCTCCTTCGTGCTGCTGCGCAGGACTGCGGCATTCAGCTCCCTACCCGCACACCAGCACCGCGGTGATGCTATTTTTTTATCTCTATCGAGCTGCATTTACAAATACATAAAAATACAAATAAATAGAAATGTAGAATAAAACTTCTATTTTCCTGAGATTTGAAGCCCGCAAGTCCTACCCTGGCTCACAGGGACTACAGGGAGCTGCGCTTGGGCCTGGGCACCCCAAATCCCAGTCACACTTTCAGGCGCTGTCCTGTGGAGGGGGCTGCTGGCTCCAGTCAGGTCACCCACAAGAGGCCCCTTTGCTCCAGCAGGGCCAGAGCAGCCCCCGGCACCGGGACTGTGTCGTGGCCGGTGGCGGGTGCTCCGTGGCCAATGCAGGGCCCTTGCTTGGTCCACGGGCCTTGGTAGTCAGGGTCTCCTGCTGCAGCATTCAATGATGTGGCCACCAAAACCCCTCCAACAAGTGTGTCCCTGGGTTCCCACAGCAGGTTGCTGGGACCTCATAGCACGTCGCCAAGGGTATTTATTAAGTTAGACCAAAAATTGGTATATATCTCTATATGAGTCTCTTAGCTGCTTTGTTTGTCCTATTTTTTTGTGTTGGGTTTCTTTCTTTTTTTGAAGACACACCAGCAGCCTTGCAGCAGGAAGTTTAAATTTAGCTGGGACTTATTCCGTACCCTAGAGCAGTTCATTCACCCTGGGTATAAAATTAGACCTTCTTTTACACTCATGAGAGGCGCAGCACAGCCAGGCACGGGCGGCATCTTCCCCTCGCGCAGGATCCCCGGCTGGGGGGACCTGTTTCCTCGGGGCTGCTGCAGCCGCCTCTGCTCCGGGCAGATGCCCGAATCCAAAGCCCCATCCGTGGGCCGGGGGACCCCCTTGACGCGCTCCCCTCTCCGCACCCCTTGTACCCGCAGCCGGGGCGCGCCGCAGCCTGAAGACCAACCTGTGCAAATGGTGCGACGCGACGGCGCCCGCCTGCGAGGAGCGCGTCTGCTACAGCAACTGCAACCTCAACTCCTACTGCGAGAGCCCCTACGAGATCTGCGTGGCCATCTGGTAAGCGGCGGCCCCGCGCGCGGCCCTCCCGCCATCCGCCGGTATTTGGAGTTTGCAGCAAAGAGAACTTCGTCTTGCCTATGATTTGTTTTGTTTTGTTTTTCCTAAAGAAACTGCATTAAGTGCAGTTTGCAGTGCAAAACCCTGTGGGTTTGTGCTGAGCCTGCTTCACTTGCATGAAATCTCCCATGTAGCTTCACAAGACAAATCCACTGGGCAAAAACAGCCCATCCTTGAGGTCCTCAGACCACAGATTTTTCAAGCGAGCTATAGATGGCTTTAAATGCAAGCTCGTGAGTCCCCCGCTTGCCATCCTGGATGCATTTTGCTCCCTATAGGGAAAACCAACAAAAAGAAAATGTCCATGTGGGGTCTACCCAGAGGGACTTTTCCCCTCTATCCCTTTTGATTTGTCCAAAGAAGGGAAAACCGGCCGGGCACTTCAGCTCAACCTGCTAGTTAGGGGCAAAGCCACGCAGGCCCTTTGCAGCATCCTGCCTCAACGTAATTGCCATGTTAGGAGCCAAAAGCAGAACAAAATGACAACAGGAAAACAAAATTACAAAAAGAAAAGAAAATAATACAAAAGAAAAACACACACACACACAAGAACACACAAACCAAAAGGAAAAATCCCTCTGTCCCAGACTACCCGGTTTTGCCACGCTCAGGTCCATAAGGGCTGCGTGGGGCTCATGTGGGAGACGATGGTAGCTGGGACTGGCTCCGTCGGGTTTGGGGAGTGCCCTGGATGTGACTTTTCGGGATTGGGCCTTGGGAGATGCTTTTTCCCTCCCGTGGTGCCACCTGTGAGCTGTTCAATGTGACAAGCACTTTTGAATATTTTGCATCTCAGCTGCAGTTAGGGAAAAATCTCTTTCAAAAGTGTCCCTCACCCACAAAACATTAACAACAAAACCGAGATCTTGCTTTTCTTTTTGAAAAAGAAAGTTTCAGGTCACTCATAAGATGCTCCAGGTGATTAAGCTTTCATTTTCCTCTTAATTGTCTATATGGAGAGAAATGAGGGTTTATTGCTCTTAGGCAGTTTAGGATTGGCATCCAGGTGATGCTGGGACGTTTACAATGGCATCCAGGTGACACCGGGACAATAGGCCCAGGGCTGCCGCTTTCTAAAGGCTGGGGCTCTCATCTGACACTTTCTTTCTTCCCTTGTCCCTGCAGGAGGCAAGACAACGACAGCATCAGGATCAGCACGCTGTGCCACAACCCCCAGCACCCCATCGAGAACCTCATGGTCCCCAACTACAACACCTCCCGCTGCATCATGAGCCACCAGCCCAGCGAGGACGGCGTCATCTACATCTGCGGCTGTGTGGACGAGCAGGAATGCAATGACAAACTCATCTTCGAGAACCACACCAACGGTGAGTGTTTTCATGAGCGTTATTTAAGGCATCAAGAAGTGCCTGGTGCTTGCAGTACCCAACTCCCACATCGGGAGCTGCAGCACTTGCACTTCCAAAGGAGAAAGTAGAACTGTTGCAACATCTTCTTTGACTTCCTCTAGCTGCATTTTTTACCCAGTTACCACAGCACTGAGCCCGATGTTGGCTGTGGCCAAATCACCCCTGCCAGAAATGCCTTCAGTCTGGTGCTGAAAACATACGGAGATGGAAAATCCACAGTCTTGCTCAGGGCCGTGCCCTCGGCATGGGACAGACCGAAAGCCCAGCGCTGGTGTGACCCCCAAACGAGTTGATGCTCTGAAAGCTTGAGCTAAACTTCACTGGGGCAATCCTGCCCCCATGCTGGAACTGGACATGGACACTAGGGAAAAGAAGCTCCTTGTTCAATCCTGAACCTTTGGGGTCTTGTTTAAGAGACACAGGCTTACCCCAGCACCAGTCAAGTGGGCCGCGCTGAATCCAACCGCAAGAAAAGCACCCCCAAAATCCTCTGGTTTTCCGTAATTACAGAGCAACAAAATGCCAAAAACAAGGCCAAGTATAACCTGCAAGCGGGCAGCGCGACGGCTCCCGCGGCGCGGGGGAAAGTGGGGGCATGGCACGAGACACAAATTGGCCGAGCAAACAAGCCGCTTCTAACGAAGGTAACCGATGCGGAGCCGGCGGCCCGTGCCGCCTCCAAGGCCAAGCAAAACAGGGGCGCGCGCAGCCAGCCTCGAGGCCAAGACCGGGATGCAGCAGTTCACGCCAAAATGACCACTGGCTAAACGAGCACTTCGCAGCGCGAACAAAGCCAAGATCTTTGCGAGACCCTCTCCGAATGGGCTATTTGCATCCCTTTCTACTGTTTCAAGTAATTTTTTGGTGTTTGACTTGGAATGTTAACTTATGGCAACCTCCGCTCCTATTGACCAACTTGGAACAAAGTAATAAAGAATACAGATAAGAGCTGATGGCCGAGGTAAGCACATGAGGATGGACCCAAGCAGCAGCACTCAACGACTTTTGGGGTTAGAGGTCCACAGTTACGTGCAAAGAAAGCAGAGCGGTCCCCTCCGTTTTTCCAGGGACAGATCTCAGCCCTTCCACGACCTCAGTGCACCAAGGGTTTTGTACGGGGAAGGGGCATCCTCACCAAGAAATTTGCTGAAGCTGTGTTAAGTTACTGTTTGCAGCACTCGTGCACATAACTCCTTTTTTTTAAAATCTCTTTTTCTTTCTTTTGAGTTTCAGAGATGTGATCCTAAGCATCGGGTAAATCCATTAAAGCAGTAGGTGATATCCAGGCCTAATGCTTTCCAAAATAAACATATTCCTGAGTTAGTTATTGATTTATATCAGTTTAGGTTGATCTTGTGGTTTGAACTTGATGCCTATTTTAGAAACGCTTTCACAGCCTTGCAGAAATTAGCTGCAGCAGATTTTTTTGAAATTTGCCAAGTAAAATAGCTAAATGCTCTGTTTTTCCAGAACCTGAATTATGATCTGCACACACTGAGGTCAAACAGCAAGAGTTTTGCTTATGGAATGATTCTTATCCCTCTTCCCCTGGGTTATTATACTTGGCAGGAAAACCTCTGAGTAAGATTTTACTTGAATATCTCTACTGAAGTCAGCATGTTTATTCCAGGAATTGCAAACATCAAAGGATCAGACAATTATATGTTGTGTGAGGGTTGTTGGGGTTTTTTCCCCCTCTCCCTGATGATCTGAAGGTTGATGGGGGCTCGGAAGAACTGAACCAAATCAACCATTCCTGGGCCACAGGCGGGTGCCAGCGCCGCAGCACGGTGCAAAGCTAAACACACACTGGCGAGTGATGCAGCTACTGCCCTTCGCACCAGTGGCCGTCACAGCCGCCCGCTCTTGCTGGCGCTTGCAGGGAGACACCTCCAGCAGCTCCTTGGATGGGCTTGTGCAGGAGACACGTACAAGAGACGGTGCTGGTCACTGCCCACACGCATGAGACCTCCTTGGTCCTCCACGTGTCGTGACCCACCATCTCTTCTAGCCCTGCAGTCCTGAGTCCTCGCTTGATAAATGGAGCTAGAGTGAGTGGCCTCTAAGCAGTCACACTCATCTGAGTCCTTTCCCCCTGCTCCAAGGGGATTTGTGCGCAGTGTGCGTTACGTCCCTGCAAAAGGCTGCGCTTTATTAATCGCCTCGCATATTTTCCTCCTACGCGTGATCAGAACAAGATGTTGCAGCCCCTGTGCCGCAGCGCGCTCATATCTGCTTCCCTTCCCGCAGGGTACTCCATGCTGCAGAGCAAAGAGGTCATCCCGGTGGCAGCCATCAGCCTGCTGCCGCCGCTGCTGGTGGCCGTCATGATCACGGTGATCTTCTACCTGTGCCGCACGCAGAAGCGGAGGAAGCGAGCCAAGGCGTGGGGCCAGAAGCACGCGCAGCACCCAGCGCTGCCCGAGCGGGGCAAGGCCGCCGAGCGCGACGAGAAGCTGTCGGTGATGGTGGACGACAACCAGGCCGCCATGAGCTCCACCTGCGCCAACAGCATCAACCACAACACCGAGCTGCTCCCTATCGAGCTCGACGAAATGGTGGGCAAAGGCCAGTTTGCCGAGGTCTGGAGGGCCAAGTTAAACCACGCCAGCTCGGGGCAGTATGAGACGGTGGCCGTGAAGATCTTCCCCTGCGAGGAATATTCCTCCTGGAAGAACGAGAGCCAGATCTTCACGGACGCCAGCCTCAAGCACGACAGCGTCCTGCAGTTCCTCACGGCCGAGGACAGGGGCTCGGGGCCCCGCAGGGAGTACTGGCTCATCACAGCGTACCACAGCCGTGGCAACCTCAAGGACTACCTGTCCAGGCACATCCTGAGCTGGATGGACCTACAGAAAATGGCCGGGTCTCTCGTCAACGGCGTGGCTCACCTCCACAGCGACTACACCGCCTGCGGCCGGCCAAAAATCCCCATCGCCCACCGGGACATCAAGAGCACCAACATCCTGGTTAAGAACGAGCAGGAGTGTGTGCTTTGCGACTTCGGCATCGCCATCCGCCTCGACCCTTCCCTGACGGTTGATGACTTTGCAAACAGCGGGCAGGCAAGTACTACTCGATCCCCGTCCCTCTGGCATGGCCCACAAATTCCTCGGATGCCCCGGGCAGCACTTCGCTAACATCACGAGTGCTCTTGGGCTCTCAAACACCAGGCAGAAGCCGCATCCCTTCGGGGACCAGGGGTTTGCACCCACGTGGTGCCACGTGCTCGTGTTTCTGCTAATGTCTCTCCTCCTTGTGGGCAGGTGGGCACCGCCAGGTACATGGCCCCAGAGGTCCTGGAGTCCAGAGTAAATCTCGAAGATCTGGAGTCTTTCAAGCAAATGGATGTCTACTCCATGGCCCTGGTTTTATGGGAAATGGCCTCCAGGTGTGAAGTGGTAGGAGGTAGGAGCATTGCACCATATTTCTTTTGCATATTTTTGCTCCACTGGTGTTCAGGGAATCGACTTTGTGATGCTCGGTGGTTCACACTCTCGTTCCCCAAAGCAGCGATGACTCCGCTCTGCCTCACTGCTGGCCTCACCTTGCACAGCACTTCATTCACATGACTTCTCTTTAGAGGGTTGCTGAGGGTGGGTGGCAGATTCCCCCGAGGGCTGTGGTAACAGAGACAGCCAACGGCCTCGTGTGTCACAGCACGAGGGAAACGGGTGCCGTGGTGAAGGAGCAGGGAAGGGGACGCCACTGCTTTTGTCCGCAGCTGCAGAAACGCCATTGAAGGAGGCCTCATGCTCCAGGAAGCCCCACTCAAAGGCATCAGCTCTGCCTGTGTCCTGTGGAAGGGCTTCTCTCCTGTCACGAGACCAGATGGTCCCCACAGTTTCCCCCACAGTGACAAGGTCCCAAGGAACCTCACAGAGGACTGCAGGAATCAGAGAGGCCCTCCAGGCCTGGTGGGATAGTTCAGAGAGGTGTCCTTGGCTCTCCATTGTGATGAGGGGGGTTGTTGGCCCGGGGCTCACTATTTCCTGGTAACAAAACATTACAAAGCAGAGTATGGGAACAAGAGGGAAAAACATGCAACTGAAAACAGCTCACAGGCAAAATCACAACTATTCTGAAGCCTGGAGGGATTTTCCCTGTTGAGCTCTATGAAGCCAGGATTTTATCCCATATTTCCAGGCAGATCCACATCCAATTCAGCAAACGCAGATGCAGAATTCTGTTCCAAAAGTGACCTGATTTAGACCAGAAAGCCCAGTGGGAGGCCCAGGATCCTAGTCTTCAACAGTGAGCGTAGCCAGGGAAGCTCCCTGCTCTTCAAAATTTCAGCCATAGAGTTTAACCCAGGAGGGCACGCATGAAAATACCTGACATAAACACTCACCCAAGGTGAGTAAGGACTTTTATCCCTTTGTTTTAACTAATGAAACATAGAAAAGCACCAATCACTACACGCCATTGCTGTCTGGCACCTGCAACGCTAAAATGATCCAAATTCTAACACTGGTTGTAGAGTAATTGAGGTTTGAAGGGACCTCAGGGGGGTCATCTGGTCCATCCCCCGCTCAAAGTGGGGCCAATCTTGAAGCTAAATCCAAGTAACTGCTGATGATGCAAACAAAAGCAAACAGGAAAAGCCAAAGTTGGCTCCTTCCTTCCTACCTCCCCCTTTTCCTCAGCTGCAAGGACTTTTTTTAAGATTGTGCCAGAGTTTATGTTGCAACAGGGACACACAAACTCCAGCCTCCAGCAATGCCATGTTCCCTGTCACTTCCCTAATCACAGCCTGGCCACAGAGTTCTTGCATTATAAAACATTTAATTAACCACTCTAGTGTTATCCCCCAACTGTCATCCCGCCTGCTCCTCTCTCTTCTCTTTACACCTCTCTCTAGTTGCATTTTTGCTATTTGCTTTTCTATTTGTCTTTCCCCCTTCTTCCTGTGGAAGTTCCATGGAGTTCTTCATGAAGTTGGAAGAAACTCTGACCCCTGGCAAGAAAGCTGTCCCGAATCTCCTCCCTGCTCAAGAGCCTTGCCTAGCTCAGACCATGCCATATCCCCTTTGCAGTGGCTCCAGCTCCCTTATATCGCGCACTGCCCTTCCCTGGTGTGGCCATGGAGTTTCACCTGCCTGTAGCCCTTCAGGTGCCGCAGGACTTGCTTCACAGCCCAGGCTCAGGTACCATGGAACAACCTGGTTGCGATAGCACAGGCCTTCACGTGGGCTACCAGGTCTTTCTCCTGGCAGAATAAAGACCCTCTCAGTCCCCAAGCAGCTCAACAGGGACTTCTGGAGACCCCGTTACCGACACGCTCTGCCTCTCACAAGCTCATGTGGGGAAATGCACACAAGTGCTCAGTGGTACTTCGCACTTGCAGTGGCAAACAGTGCAACTGGCTGAAATTATGCTGGACACACACTTACGCAAAATGGAATTTCTTGTTGGTATCCCACAGCCTGGAGGTTGGTCTTATAGAAGAATCATTTCCCATCTAAATGAGCTGTATGAGGAACCTGCATTTTGATACCAAAATTGCCTCTCCCATCTTTTGTCTGCATACTGTGTTTTACCTGCTGGAAATATGCTTCTTCTAAAGACTGAGTCCAAGGAGGCGCTTTTGAGTACAGAGGGAAGATAGCCCACTGATGCCATCTCTGAAAGCAACTTTGACATGAAAACGCACCATCTCCCAATAATCTCTCATTATTTTTTCATCCTCAAATCCTGAAAGGTTTTCAAATAAGTTTATTTTTGTAAACTGATTAACATAAATTTATTTCTATTCATTGGGCCATATGAAGACAGTGCAGAGAATGTATGAGAAACATCCTGTAATGCTCCTGTTGCTTCCTTGCAGAAGTAAAGAATTATGAGCTACCTTTTGGGTCAAAAGTGCAGGAGCAGCCCTGCGTGGACACCATGAGAGACATCGTGCTGCACGGTAGAGGACGCCCCGAGATCCCCAGCAGCTGGCTGGTGCATCAGGTAAGCGAGGAGTAAGTGGATGGCTGAGAACAGCACAACCCGCGTTGTCCAGCTTCACTGACCTGACTTGAAACTTGCCTTTTTCAATACAAACTGAGTCACATCTGCAGATTAGCATGAGTCATGAGGACTTACAAAAGCTGCTGTAATCCATACAAATGCAAGCAGAACTGCTGGGTTCTGCTTCCAGTTCCTCTGGGCTGGCTGAGCTCTGATAAGCCCTTCTTGACCAGTCTGTAAAAGCCACTGGCCAGGGCTACCGTTGGTTTATTACATCAGGGACTCCTGATGCACCTTACAGGGTTGTCTCTTTGCCCAGCTCTTGCCTAACTTTGGCCTTTCTTATGAAAATGGAAACACAGAAAAGACCATCCATCCAGCAGCAGTTCAGATGACCTGAAAAAACAGCCTAAAAGATTGGGTTCGCTGGGTCACAGAGTCTTATAGGGCTTATTGCTTGGTCAGCACAGATCATTCTGCAGTATCGGCCCATAGAAACACTACCATTACCCCCAGGCGGAGTAGATGTTGGTTATAGTTAAAGAGCAAGCACGTAACTTTAGAATCGTAGAAGGCCTCACATTCCCTGAAATATCATTCCCCAAAATATGGAGAAAATTATGTTTGTCCAAAGACTCATGGCACCTGAGAAACCAAGGCTTCAGACAGCATCAAATAAGCCCCTGGTTTCTCCCAGGCCATCAGTACGAGCAAGTTCAGCTCTGAAGTTCACCTAGGCTTCTTCCCTCATGGGAGTGAAGCAAAATACTGGCCCCTAAATCCGAGCTGCTGCATATTTGAAGCCTTTGAGTATTCATCTCAGCCATTCACCTCCCAGCCTCCCTGATAAACTTTGAAACCGCATTAAAAACGCACAGAATTTGGGCTGTGAGAAACGGCAGGCAGCAGAGTCCCAGCACGGCCGCCCTGGCGGGCGCTGGGCTGCACAGAGGGCACTCGGCAGCAGCCGCCGAGAAACAACCTTGCTGCAGCCGGGCCAGGCTAACGGGTAAACAAAGCAAGGTTTATAAGGCAGTAACTTTTATTAGACCACCTCATATTCACTAGGGAAGAGAACCAGAAAAAGCCATCTTGTGTTCCTGAGAGCTTTCCTCTGGCTAATATTAGCTGCTCTAATAAACATCCCCTTACAAGCCTGGCTTTACATTATTTCCCTGGCACCTTCTGAGCCTCGCTAGCGTGCAGCATAGGGCAGCACCATCTGCTGGAAAATAACAGAAAATCTTGGGTTTGTGCCACATGCTGCCTCCCATCCCAACGTGGCCTTTGGGGAGGAAGTGCTGGGCAATACCTAGGAAGGGAAACAAGTTATTCATGTGAATGAGCAACACCTGAGATATTCGCACCACTATCAAACCAACAATTTTTCACAGAGCTCAAAACGCTGCTTCCATGGGTCTCCCTCATTAAATGAGGGCCTAAATTCTTGGCTTATGATTTTCCAGCAGCATCCAAGACCACGGGTTCACCTGTATTCATTTCCCTGGGGCAGCTGACTCAAGCAGGGCCCTTGCTGCCTATCAGCAGCCCCAGAGCAACTCCCTGCAAGGCTGCGCAGCTGAAGTTTGCCCCCAAAGTCTCCTGGATAAACTTCAAAATATGCTAAAATCCATTTTTTCTTACATTTCCATCATGAAAAAGTGGGTATTTGGGGCAGATAAATCCCTGATCTGGTTCACCAGGAAGCTGAACACACTGTTGTACTGGCACAAGCGAAGGGCTGGTCCAGGACGGGAGAGCAGGGAGAGCCCCAGCCAGCCCGGCTGCCAAAGAACACTGTAAAACTAGGGCCAGGCACAGCACTCGCCTCCCTTTGCAAATGCAGCCTATCAAGTATAAAAACCCAAAGAAGCCCCTTTTACAAGTGCAAGAAAATAAGATGCTACAATTGCACCGTTCAAAAGAGCATCATATTTATTTACAAGGCAAATTGTAATTAAATGTCATGATTTCAGGGCAAAAGTAGCCCAGAAAAAGCTAATGATTACTCAGTGTGACAACACAATGCTCTGTTTGAAAAAGGCTCATTTTAAAACCTACCATTAAATTAGCTCATCTTTACACCTTAATTATCCTCAAGTCCTTTCAGCTAGGCTAATATATGACTGACATGACCAAAACGTACCATCTGCCAGTTGCACCGCGCAATCCTATTCTCCCCAATCTGGGGCCATTACAGCAGATTTAACATAAATCCCAGCTCAGAAGAGGGAATTCTCAGAGGTGCAAAATGACAGACAGCGGCGGTGCCTCTGCACAGGACTCATGTTTTTCTTTCATATCAGTACCTGCAAGGTTTTGGGGCCTTCTTACTCACAAATTAGGATTTTACACACACACACACACACACACACAAAAAATACCCACAGCTTTATTAGAATAATAATAGGCTATATATAATAATAATAATTTGCCCAGGGTGTTGCAACCTTATTTGACTATGACTTAAAAGGATAGATGATACGAATTACATGGTGAAAGAAAGAGGCAATATAACTTCTTGAGATGCCTGGGGTGCCAGCTTAAAGGAAGAAAGAAAAAAATAGGAGTCAAATATTGTTGTTTTATTTCTAAGCCTAAATTACCAGGACCTTTTTTGAGCACCGGGCAATCAAAACCAAACCTGATGCTGGGAATTCCATCCATTGCGACGGAGTAGATTTTAAGGGGTTGGGAAGCACACTAAGAAGTGCCTAATTCCTGCCTTTCAGGGAGCTGCTAAAACACCGAGGCCAATTTAATGAGCTTAATTATGATAAAATTGCCTTTTCCCCTCATGGCTCACCCTGACACAGGCTCCAAATGGAGAACCCTGGGCGCAGCACCCACGTCCCCTGCTGGTTTACAATGCTCAACCTGAGCAGCAAAGGTGCCAACAGGAGATGGAGGGGCCACGTTCCCCAGGGCTCCAGGTCAGTCCCGTGGTGATTGCCGCAGCTCTCAGGGAAGGGCTCCTGGGACTCCCACTTGGGAATGGATCCAGGGTTGACCGAGGCTGCTGCTGTTAGGGGAGCAGCGGCAGGACACTCCAAACAGGAGTTTGCCACAACTCCCCGAGGCCGTTTCCCCTCAGGCTTGGCTTGGCCAACAACCATTCCTGCAGGGAGATGCCCAGAAGCCCCGGGAGCTTTCGCCGCACTCCCATTCCCCTCGCTTCCCGGTCTAACGGCGGCTTTTCTGCGGGCAGGGCATGCGCTTCCTGTGCGACACCATCACGGAGTGCTGGGACCACGACCCCGAGGCCCGCCTCACGGCGCACTGCGTGGCCGAGCGCCTGGCCCTCATGGCGCAGATGGGCTGCGACGACATCCTCAACAACAACACGGACCGCGAGGCCGGCAAGGCCGAGCCGGGCGGCAGGACCGCGCAGTGACGCGGCAGGAGCGGCACCCGAGGGAAGGGAAGCGCCCCGGCTTCGCCTCCCCACGCAGAACTAAGCCCTGGCACCTAACTTATTTATGAGACCTGTTTCACCACGCGGATACGGAGTGGAAAACTGTGGAATCGGTACTTTGGCTAGAGTGCAACATTGTATATGAACTGATTTTGTACTTACTTTAAGTGTATAATGATGCAAAGCATTTCTTTTGTTATTTTTTAAAATAATAATGTTTAATCTTTTATTAATAAGCACCTGAATTCTATGCCCATCTTTTGAATTCTTTCAAATGCTGCCATCACGGATTTCTCCCCTAACTGCCTCTGCAGAGGTCAAGACACCTTTTTCCCTAATAGCCTGCCCTAAACTACCCATATGCGCAGCCACAGAAGGAATTAAGCAATTACCTGAGATGTTCAGACACCGCTAGTGCAGCAAATGCGCTCTCAAGGAAATCTCTGCCGCAACAGCCAGTCCCCACCGCACTGTAAGAGGGTACCCGACGACCCAATCATCAAAAACCTGAGTTGCTGCAACGCCAACACCTTCAACAGTGAATTCCTGGTATTCCCAAATCCCTGATACAACTGCCAAATGGCTTGACAGTTCAGGTGAGCCTGGGAAGTTTCTTCAGTAAAAAGCCACCAACACAGGTGCTGCTGGTTCACTGTGGAAAGCCTCCATATAGGCAGACAAGGCTTTCTGCCTGTTGCAGGCCAGTTTCCAGCCACATGTAAATCCCGCTTTTGTGCCCCAGCTATTGTCAACACAAAAGCATCGCCCAATTCCTCTTGCACCTCCTTCACACTCTGCTGCGCCACTCAGCGCAAAGGATCATGATAGACAGAACCTTTCCTCCCAGCAAGCAGCAGACCCAGCCAGGCGCCTCGCGCAATGGACGGGCAGTGAAGGGCAGAGTTGCTTCTCTCGGCGCCGCCGCTGCACAGGTGCTGCTGCGCGGGTCCCTCTGCCTCACACAAGCAGCACACAGTGCTCAGCACCGCAGCTGCCAGCCTGGGCTCCCCCAGCAGCAGGGAGGCAGAGCCGCAGCACCTTCCATTTCATCTTTAAAAAAAAAAGACAGCTACACAAGCACCAGCCCACCCAAGAAAACATTTCCTCTCCTTGCCGTTTCCACATTATTCACTTCCCCCACAGTTCCTAAATTCAAAGCCCAGAGCAACATTATTTCTGATTCCTTCCCTCAGAGGAAGTGAAAGGAGTTAGGCTGCATGGAGAATCAGATGAAGCCTTAACGGAAAGTTACATCAGCTACCACATATAAATCTCCACCCATAACTGTGGCCATAGCTTCCATCCAATTTACATATAGCATTTTCTTGTGAAAACCGAATACAAAAGTGTATGTGTGTATATATAGAGCCCATGTGTGCATATATATACGTAAATATATACACACAGGCTCTATATACATATGTAGCCTGAATGAATGCATTACCTTAAAGGACTCGCCAAGCTCTTACATTAGTAGTAGGATAACCAGGATCTCTGAAGAGTTACTTATTTTAAGCTCCAAGATCTGTTTCTATCCCTAAAACCACTGAGATCGGTAAGAGTTTTGCTCTCAGCTTCAGTACAGTGCAATCAAACCAAAAAAGAGGGGAACATGAACCTAAATCCCACAATTTGTCTCGCTCCATTTGAACACACTGCGCTCCTGGCACACAAAGGAAGCACCACCGAACCTTCCCCTCACCCCAGAAGGCAGGAGACGCAAAGAGCAGCAGCTACCCAAGAGAATCAAATCTGGTGAGAGTTAAAAACACATCAATTAGTCCACAAGTTACTTGCAATTCTTAGAAGAGCCACATCAATGTCATACAATTTAAGCTAGATATTTGGTGGCAAGCATTCTTCTAAGAGCTATTTTCTATTATATCTTCTGTTTCCAGAAGTAACCAGAAACTTGCACTAAATTCACATCATGAAACCATTCCAGTTTGTGTGATGATTGGAACAAAAGAAGATTTTACTCCATTTCCCCTATCCAGTAAAAGGAATTGCCTCGTTTATTTTAAAAGACAACTTCTTTGGTGTTAGTCTATTTTTACACAACAATATTCGCAACAGCTTTCTCAGTATGAAACCACAAGCATACCAGATGAGGCTAGAAGAGAAGAAACTTGACTAATAGCATTTTATAAGGAACACAAATGGGTTTATGGCCAACATAGGAGCCTTTCTGGCTGCTTTACAGCCATCACCTTGAGAAATCCCCAGACCATAATTTTAAGCAGAGCTCGGTGACCGAGTCAGAGATCTGCACATCAGTAGGTACATGCTTATCTGTGGAGTTTGGTTTTCTGCTTGACCACTGCAGTAGTAAAGGTGGACCTTGCTCCAGAGCCCCGTTTTTTTATTTAAAGAATATCTGCCATTGTGAGACATAAAACTATGAAATATATACAATATTCAAAGGCAGGCCGAAGTCTGTCTTCCCTTCTGCTGCTCCCAGCTTGGTACAGCTACTCATGAGCTCCCAGACAGAGGGAGCTCATCACGATTCCTACCCCAAGCCCTAACATGGCAAAGGAGCTGCCCCACACGTGCTGCGCGCCGGGGACGAGCAGGATCTAGTACCACGGGGTTTGCCTTCATTCCTGGTTGAACACAAAAATGTCTAATAGACAATCAAAACCAAGATGACAGGGTCATTTAGACACCATTCCAAACAAGCAAGCAGGACCTAACGCACATTTCTCTGCAGGAGAACATAGTTACGACCGAAATGCATAGTGCAAAAATACTGGCATAAAAAAATAACTAAGAAAAGGACACCAAGTTCCTCTTCTGATCACCTGGTCTCCAGGAAAATAAACAAAACAAATGAGTCATTTTGTAGTTTTATTATCCCCACCCCCACTTCTCACAAACGGACTATGACTCGCATTGAGATCTCAGTGCATTTCACAGCAAAAAATGTACAAGAGAATCAAAAGAGTTGTGCATAAATCCAACTTTTTTTTTTTTTTTGCACAATTTACAGTTTGTGTTGAAAACGAACATGGTTATTTTGACCTTCTGATGCAATCTTACATTTGTACCTCCTCCACAAAAGGACTTCTTACCAGACCACACGGGTGCGAGTTCTCATGATGATGGATGAGGTGCAGCCATTGCCCTGGCTGGAAAGTGGCAGATAATGTTATATACACTGACTGGAAGACTACATCAGAAGAAAAACAGAGTAAGGCACCACTGTTGGAAAAATTAAGGTAGCTTGTAGTTACAACAATAACGAAAGCCATTAGTACTATTCTTAATTGCCAGCAATTCTTAGACTTCAATAAAATACTTATAAAAAAACAAAGGATGTTTGTACCTGAATACAGTTTCCTGATATCTGATTGTGTTTTAGAACCAATACCCAGTCTTCAGCATAATCAGCATTTTTTTTTTTATGGTAAGATGAAAAAACAGAACCTACAGTCCACGTATTCACAGGTCACATTTCACTGCTTTGTTCCAAATAACACCACAGGAGAAAGACCAAAACAATCCAAGAGACAACTTGTAACACTGATACTTCACCTCTGAGATGTTTAGATGGGCAGAGAAATTCAAATACAAAATTGTACGTTTTCTGCTCAGTTTGAAAGCCTTAGTCCTTGGGAAGGGAAGGTGGAGGAGGAAGAAAAGGGCCAAACCTCATTACATTATAACAGGAGCAAAATCCAAGTCACTCACTCAAAGAAATTTAATAAAATTAGGAGTTGAAAAGTGTTCAAATGCTTTTTCCAATTCAAGTCAATTATTTCAAGTATATTAAAATGTTTCAGAGGAAAAGTTTCTCCATGGTTACAACTCTAATTGCTTTTATAAATCCATAAAAAAGGTAGTCTCTACATATAATCCATATCCATGTTCCTCTGACGCATGCACGGATTCTCTCTGAAGAAAAAAGTTGTCATGATCCAGTTATTTCGTAACACTGATTTCAGGCACGTCTTCCAAACACCCCTCCAGTTTTCGCCAAAAGGCTAATCACTGGGCACAGAAGCAGCAGGTTTTTTGTTGCTGTTCCTTATGTGGGTACTAAGTGTATTTCAGTTACCAAACAGAGCTTGTCGAAGATTCAGAAAAAAAGTCCCCGTGTCACTCGCAAGTCAAACAGTTCCTCTCTTAGGCAGCTTTTGCAACCAGACCTAATTAGAAGAATGTTACGCAATTCAGATAAAATCTCTCGGATTATACAAAAAGGTTGGTTGAACGTACCTGGCAAGTTTGTCTCTACAACTTTTTTTTTTTATATATATGTAGCTTTAAAGTGCCCTAGTATATTTATTTCTTTATGCTTGTTTAAATTTCCACAGTTACATAAAAAAGGGGACACTCAGTATAATTACTGTGTTTCGAGAGACAGACAGAGAGGGAGAATATCAGAAACAGAAAACTCATCTCCAAGCAGCTTCTCTAGTTATTGTCCATTTGCTGAGTTTGTACGGTGGAAATAGTTTTCCAAAGGGGTTTATGATAAACCCAGCCATCTCCCTGCAATTCAAGTAGAGAAAATACAGTTTGTTACAACTATTAACTGTAAACTATAGTTTATTATAGCTGCTATAATTACAAGAGGCTACCCTGGGAGTATTCTCTGCTCACAACCTGATAGCTGTGGAAATAGGCAGGACCAAATTTATACCTTTAACTCCCCCAGGTTAAGAAGCACAACAGAAATTGGCACCACAGGCTCCTTAGACTGCTCCAGAACCTGGTGGAGCCACTGCTCCCTGTGGGAAGTGACTGCACATGCCATCAACCCAGGGGAAAGGCACTGCTCTCACCTGCATGGGCCAAATCAGCTCTAAGACAGCCCAACCGCTTATCCAGAAATGTTTAATCCAGAACTGCTACATTTTTCTGAATAGATCTGTACCTCATTTTTCTTTCAGATTAGTGTTATGATTTCCCCTCGTCTAAGTCTAGATGTTAGCAAATGCAAATCCATACATCTGAGCTACTACCACTAACACAGCTTTAGAGAATGACGAAGTTTCCTGGAGCTAAAACACAGTCTTGGGTTAAAACAACCTCCACCTGCTTAACCTAGATTTTAAATGCTTGCAAAGATACAGTGATAGGAAGGGAATGTTTCATTACTATGGTTTAACCTATAAATTTTCAAAGAACAAGTCTGTGCCTTATGGCAGCATAAACAAGAGTAAGGAGCCCCCTCTCTTCCAAGGGGCTCTGTAGGACTATCTACACAGGTATTCTCATCTGGATGACTAGGAAAATCTCTTTTAAAGCCTGCATCATACGAGCAGCCTCCAGTCTTCCCAAGTGTTGTACAACTGACCTTGTTAAAAGTCTTACTGTGCTGTTATTATTGCAGTAGAGGTTAAGCCACTGAATGCAAAAGCTCCATTCAATCCACACGGTACAAGAATGAAAAACGCTCCGAGCTGGGAGGGAACTCCAGTTCCTCCTTGCTATCCATAATGGTGTTTTGGCTTTACATGCACACAACAGCAGCACAGTTTAGTACTGCTGTTATTGTCTCCCAGGGTTCACTGGTCCTGTCTACTTGCAGAACACGCACGTAGAGCCATTTGCCACGCATGCTTAGAAAAAGAAAATCGAGTCACAAAACAGGGAAACATTTTGGTCTAGGGGACTTGCAAAATGAGTGCTTGGGAAGTAAAGGGCAAAATGGCCCCTTTCCACACTTCCTGCTACAGATCCCATGGATCCTGTCAGACTTAAGGCCAAATAGTCTGTTCTGAGTGTGAATACCTGTATTTACACCTACTTTCACTGTAGCTCTGGTCCCTCTCTCCCTTATCAGCTGTAAACTACTTGGGAACTTACCTCTTTCAGGAAGTATTTGGTACACCAGGGCGTCTCCGTCTCCGCGCGGAGTCTCTCCTCGTTCCTCTGTCGTTCCTCCAGGGCTCGCTTGTGCTCTGTCGCCTTATCGATGTCTCCATCCCGCAGAGACTCCGTTACGTGTTGCCACAGTCTCCTACAAAACAAGATTTTTAACTTCACTTTTCAACATTTTTCTCACCCTCATTTCAAAATGGTAAAAAACGGTAAATCTGTCCATCTTTCAATTTTTGCCTCATGTGACAAAAAAAGGTCAAATAAAATCACACAAGACAGCTCCTGATGGTGCAATGCAGGTGGGAGGGCTCGTGGCTGAGCCCTGCACCTTTGCTAGCAATTAGGGGTAGATTTACATGGTTCTGAGGCTTGGGCTGTGCCCAACTGATGTCCCTTTGTGCACACTTCAAAGTTGTCATGAAAGTAGTCTTCAAAAAGCAGCCTCTGTGAGGACCAACCTTGCCAAGAGATACTGAGCTGTGCAGCTGAAGGTCAAGAAAAGAAAACAAATAAGTAGGTTCTGTTCCAGCAAGAGCTTTATCAACTCTCCACTGAGAAAATGCATTGGTGACTAAAGACTTGCCTCCATGTACTTAATTTCCATCACTATTAGACACTTAAAAAAAAGACGAGGGCATTTACGCATTATTGACGAAGGACAACCAGGTGCCTTCGCAAGTTCTTCAAGGTTCTCGCCAGAACGCTCACCACAGAAACCTGCGTCCTTTCAGAAACCAAAGAGTGTAAATATGTATTTTACCTAGATTCGAACGGTCCTTGTTTCTCCAGGGGCCGCACTCGTTTCCTCGTCACCGCCAGCTTGGTCAGGTCCACACACTTGGTGTCGCCGCTGCTGTAGGTGAACTCGAGCACGCTGTTCCACTCACCCTGCACCCGGCACACCACCGTGTTCGTCGCGTTCTGCTTCACCTCGCCAGTGACCCTAGAAAAACACTGTTTTATTTCTAAAACATCAAGACTAAAGACACCTTGGGACTACCGGCTCCATCATCATCCTGAAAGAGCTTGCAAACTTGTCACACAGTCTTTGAAAGTGTTAGCTACTTAAATTGCATTTGCACAGAAAAGCTGAAAGAGGAAAATGACTTTCTCTTGTTTCACTAATTCTTTTCATAGAGATAGTTTTTAGTTTAAACCTAAACTTTGTTTTTAAAAGAACTAAAAAAAAAAATCTACCAGATGTTACTAGCAGTTTACACTATCTACCTGAAATAGCACATCAGACATTTAGAGTAGATATATATATATATATTTTTGCCAAGAATATACCTCATTACCTGCAAGCCAGTCTTTACTGCTGAATTTTCTCCATCTATAATCTGCTTTTACGTTTTTGTGTTGCTTACATTAAATATCAGATACACAAGGAGAGAAGGCATAGAAGGAAATTCTGTATGTAACAAGCTACCACCACCACAAAAATGTATGGGAACTGCTTTTCCTGTTTGCCACAGAAACCTCTGATGGTTGTGATATTAAAAATACCGCTCTAATATATAACATTCTACGACCTCAACATTCAGCACAAATGTTTTAATGTCCTCATAAGTACACACTGATACATATTTCTCTTTTCAACCTCAAGTCTTCTCTAAAGACTCCAAGATGCTCATTTTGTTACAAACTCAGCAGAGAGAACCAAATTGAACTAGGCCAGCAAATTATGCCTTTTTCTTGTTTAGAAATTAAAATTACAATGCCCAGAGAGAGGTTGCAACTCTTCCCTTATTGCAAGGGAACAGGTCTTGCTAGTTATGTAAAACAGACCAAAGACACGTTCTGACTTGCAGGCTGCAACAGGTTTTCAAAACCCCATCCTCAGCCTTAGCTAAATTATTCCAATGACCCAGGAGCACCAGCTCAACAGCACGTTGTCCCTGGCTTCCTCTCCTTGCAGAGGCTCTTCATGTGCATGCAGGACTTGTGTTTTGTCACGCTTACATGACACGTATCTAGTGATATCAACTCGCACATCGGCCATTTGGCTTTGCTTCCTTTGAGCACCTGCGCCCGCAGCAGAGGACCCCAAGGCAGCCACTTGCCCAGGTTCCCACTGAGACATCCCTGGGGGAACATCCGCCCCCTCCAAGCCCAGCAGCAAAAAGGAAAACATTTCTTCAGGCAAGGGAAGGAGCTATCGGGGCCAGACCTTTCAGCACGAAGATGCTGGATGCCAGCGTGAACCTGAGCTGGTGCAAGGCAGGGAGGAGCTTGGCTGGCTGCTTGGAGCACGCACTCTGTCCCACATTGAGCGCGTCCAGAGACGTAAAATAAAACCATCTGCCACTTATTAAAAGTTATCTGGATTTTGGCAGACTCTTACATGCAAGTTTAAAATTAATTCAGAAGTTCTCAAATCATATGCTTCCCCAGCACACAGGCTTCTATAAGCAAAACTGAAGATTCAGTCAAGAAAACAGGCCAGTGCTGGAGCAGCATGAGCAGTAAGTGCAGGTGCAGCCCCCCTCCCATTTTTGCAGGGTGTTAGCAAATGCATAGCAGCTTCTGCAAATACACAGAAGGCAACATACAAGCAGCCTTCCTTTTATGCTGCTTTCCCACCCTGCAGCTCTCTCCCCTCCCCGAAGCTACTACACACGGTGAAGTCCCCCTCACACCAGACTGAATCCGCAGGCTGGCAAGGACTCGCGGGGTCAGACTTCACAGACTCATCTTCTGCAACACACTGAAGAGCTTAATCCTTCCAAGTGCTGTGTGCTACAAAATCAGTATCTGATATTTTTACATCAGTCACAAATTCCTGCCTCTGCACACCTTAAAGTGAACAATGTTTAGGCATGCAGAGCTAAGGTGCACAATAGAGATGCTACATGAAACTCTCCACATGATCTTTTATTTTATTTTGTTCTTAGCACTACCCTGTGACACTCAGCTATGCCCAGGGCAGATCACCAGACCAGAATCAGGTTCAATAACAAAAGACCTGCTAACATTTACTTGTAAGCATGGCAAGGTTGACATAACCCTTCCTATTTATCATTTCCCCTCGATATTTCATTGAGCTAAAGAGGTACAGGAGCAAGGAGCCCATATGCAGCTGAGGTCTGACAAGGGTCGCTATAGGAAAATCTATAGCATCGCTCTAGCAACTCCTTTGCGCTCCGGGTAACCACGGCAACGCCGCCCTTTCCCAGGGAGACGCTTTGGGCAAGTCCAGTCCCTACCAGGGCAAGTTCTCAACAGCTCCAGCGCCCTCAACAGCTCTCTGTCCACAGCTAATTTTTCAGGCACAAACAGCAAAACCTCCAAAACTGAAACATTAAAAGAGCCACAGGGTACAGCCTGGTGCACGTCACAGGAATGACTCCAGGGCAGGAGAGAGCTGTGAGAAACAGACATCGAAAACCAAATGAGGTGTTGCTTAAATTTTTTTTTAAATACTTTTTAAACCTTAAGCATAGCCTAACCCCACTGTTCCACTAAAAATGATTTTTACTCTCATTGAAGAGCTTCTGATGTTCTGGGCTGTGCGATTAAATACATAGGAGGTCACAGAGAAATAGGTAAGGGAGGGTCTTGAACAAGCACTGAATGCTTGACCACCAAGTGCTCCGATTCAGACATTTATTGCATGATAGCACTTAATTTTCTCCTTCCTTAATTAATTGCCCCCATGTTTGTGCAAGGCCTATCTACAGCACATACTCTTACTACAAAGTCTCTAATGCCAGTGAGATCCAGAAGCTTCGGTTTTCTGCTTTTCCGTTAAGTTCACTTAAAAAGCACAGCATAAAGGCAGGAGCGTGGAGCTGCTTCCTGAAGCTTGCTGGAAAGAGCTGCACACAGACTCTCCCTGGGTATCTCCTCCTTTACCTGTTGGCCTTTCAACATGCACAAGAAGCACAGCTGCCCCATGAAGGAAAAACACATTGCTTGAGGTAAATAAACAAATAAGGGATTTTAAAGCTAGAGATTTTCCACAGGTTGCTTCAACTTGATAGAATCCCTGTATTCCCAGATAAGTACTAGGACATTATTTACAGAAATTCCCTACAGTATTTTTTTTTTATCTCTTTCAAATGCAAGGTGGGGACTCCTGCTATATAATAGCAAGAGCACTGAAGCATTTCAATGAAAAAAAGAAAAAATTCAAGGCAATACAATTACAATACACTGCGCACACAATGAGCAACCCCTTAGGACAGCACAATCTACCTCGTTTCTCAACCAAAATGAAACAAAAAGATAAATACCGAGTAGCTTCTGTCAGTAACAAGAGGAGCCTGTGGCAGCCAGGAAGAGGAGTCAGGAGTCCTGTTGTCCCAGTGGCTTTTACCAAGATTCAACAAATAATGTGGAATTCCTGGAATACCTGTCTTTAAATGAAATCTACTTTTTTCATGGAGATCATGAGATAGGCTTATCTAGATAGAATTAAGAGCAGTACTATCTCAAGTGTTCAAAAACAGGAAAAACAGTGCACTTTTCTCAGGTTGTCAAATAAGTATTAGGCAGCACACACAGAACACGGTGATTATGCAGCTGCAGGAGCTCTATAGCACAGATTAAGTGGAAAAAATATAAAGTAGTGCTCTCACCGATGCAATTTGCCACCGTAGAAGGGTTTGGTGTGGAAGTTAATACTTGCAGAGTACCCAGTTTTTGCACAGTTAATGTTGACTTTTCCTCCTAGCTCTACCCAAGGAACAGTTAAGATTGATCGTGCATATGCGCAAGGTAGAGAAAACGTGTATTCTTCCCCATGCTCCAAGAGACTTAAGAGACCTGTGTGAAGAAATAAGAGAGTTCCTAAATTAGAATAATTTTAGACATGATCAAACAAGTTTTGCAGCATGCACTCAGGACTACTTTGGCCTGGTTTTCCTCATAGCCCCCTCACAAAACGAAAAAAGCTCACAAAAATGACATTTATTACAGACTGCAGATACAAACATTCTGCTGAAAGTACTGAACTGAGTGACAGGCATTTACATTCCTTTTGGGAAAAGACATTTATCCTAGTAATATCGCTCCATCATGCGTAATATCAGACTGTGCAGCATACTTATTTTAGTAATACATACAAGTGCTTGCTGCTATCTTACCAAGAATTCTGGAGCACAGAAACACAACATTTAGGCTGCCAAAAGGAAATAAGAAATGAATACTCTAAACTACAGATCTTGAGGAGGACTAACATTCCTGCTGTTTCTTCCCCCTTTAATACATCCTTTCCTATCTTAAGGCAGGAAACAGAGACAATCCTCCTTACTGCAGCTCTCTGCCAAGACAAACAAAGCTCTTTCCTCACAGCGGCTTTTGCAATAAAAGTCAATGAGAGTCTCATAAAAAGATTTAATTTTTTTTCTTTGGATTTTAGAATGCAGGGTTTTGTTTCCTTAAACAAACAAACAAAAAACCCATATAAATACACAAGATCTATCTTTGAGCATTATAGAAAACATAGCATGGTAGCTGGTTGCTGTTATCAGTGCTGTGGTATTGCACACTGTCACCACATGTTTTTGAAGTTGCACTTCCAGGATTTCCCATTTTATTCAGATTCATTTCATGATCCAAAAAATGCCCTAGAGGAGACACAGGCTTCCCAGCCTGTGCCAGAAGGAATTAACTGGTTGCTGGGCAATATATACAAGAACCACTGAAGAGCTGAGAAAGCATCTCCCATTCAGAACCAAAAAATACTAATACTAAAGTGAAATTACAGTTTGGGGCACAGAGAAGGGTATTTCCACTTAAGGGGCCTAATTTCTGTAGTAAAAGGAAAAGCCTGAATAGTAAGATATATAATCTAACAGAATAACATTTCTATTTAAGGGATGTGTGATTTCAGATAACTTGTCCAATGGTTTGGAAACATCCATAGAAATTAGTTATGCTAATCAATCAGAACAACTGTCTTGTTTCTTCCAAATTCAAAAAATTTCTGAATATATTCCTATTTTTGGAAATACATAAGCCTGTGTAGGTTTTTATTCATATTAAAGTTGTAATTTATCATGAGGGCCTGTAGTATCCCCTTTATTTTATAAACAGAAAAAATGGAGTACAAAATCATTGAAAGATCTCAGATAGTAAAGATTAGGGAAAATGAGAGGTACATTAAATATAAAAACTGAAAAGCCACAATAAAAAGCTACAACAGCAATTGACATGTCTGAAAATGGATTTTTCTGCAAGGACTTTGCAACAAAACTATCAAGCAGCATTCATTACTTTTGCCGCCTCAAGCATACATCAGATTTTCTTTCAAGCTAATATTTCAATCTTCTAAAAGGAATAAGAGAAAACACACACAAAACCACCCACCAACTTGCACTTACCTTCACCAACCATAGTCACTCCTATTGACATTCCTAAGAACTTGCTTTTTGTCCAGACGTGAGCATTGACGCACATCTTTCTCTCTACACATTCAGCATAAAACCCTGAGACGGGAGGATGGTGCGACACTTGCTCAGCTACGAATTTTACTGTATAATAGTCCAGCTCTGCTTGGCCTTCCACATCTGTTGCTAGAGTTCCCTGCTCTGAGGAGGAAGGAGCAGATAAGTTACTGCTGGCATCAGTGACCACTTCGCTCTTGGGCATCCTCCAAGAGCAGTGGAAGGTTTCTCCAATGATGGGGTTGTAGGGCTTCTTTGCGATTGCTCCTTTGCGGCCCTCGTGGAAGGAGGTGAGATAGTACTCAACGAAGCGAATCATCCGCTCCTCGGCGCTGCTGCCGTTGGTGATGGCGAGGAAGAGATCCGGGTGGGACATGAAGTCCGCGTACATCTCCAGCAGCGAACGCTTCTCTAAAATGAAGGTGGGAAGAACCACCTGAAATGAGAGAAAACCCCAAAAGCTCCAGTAAGTGAAACGAAGCGGCAGGTGATCCCACAGTAGAGGTTTAAGTTCAGCCCACAGGCAGAAGGGCTGCTCATACCCAGGCTGCTCTGAGCTGAGAAATGCAAGCTCCACAGTCAAGTGTCTTTAGTGGTTGAAAAGGATGGGAAAAAATGTAATTCTAAAAAAAATGATTCCCTGGTTCCATATCATTATCTGCACATTACCTACATTTTTCTTTAAAAATATCTATTGCTAAATGTTTTTACAGGAATAAAACAAACATAACCCAATAGCAGCTGAGTTTTTCCAGATTTGATGCTCGAGTTGTATAGTAGCAACGGGACATTAATTTTTCAAAGCTCCTCCTTCTTTTTTTCTTTTTTTTTTTTTTTTTTGAGGTCTGTGCAAGAGTGTGAAATCACTTCTCTCCTATAAAACTTTGTTCCTGCTTTCTATAGCTATGAGCAAAACCAGAAATGAGAGCAGGGCAGAAGTAGCACAAACTGACAGCTGAAGGTGGATGGTGGGAAGACGAGAAAAACTTCTCGTAGCATAAATGGAGGTGCAAGGTTATGTGTAAAAACATTAGTAAGGAGAAGGATTACTGAAAAGATGATGAAAAATAAAAATGTGAGAAGGAAGTAGAAAATATAATATGGAAAGAATAAGGTATACTGGAGAAAAAACAAAGTCCATTATAGTAAAGGAAAAAAAAGATTATGAGAGAATAGCTATGGGCACTTGCATTAAAACAAAACTGTTTCCTCAGTACATTTTTCATATAAAACCTACAGATGAAACTGGAATATCAGACTTTCGGAGTTGAAGTTGCCAGGCCTCACTTTCAGATTTAACTCAGTAATTCAGTATAGGAGTAGAGTTTAAAATGGCATTTCACTTCTAATGCAACTCGCCTTCATATTTCAGTTACTTACTCTTGTTAAGTCCATGCCAAGTTTCAGCTGAGACAAGAGATGCAAGATAATGCTGCGCTGCTCTTCCACTGCTCCTAGATCATCTTCCTTATCATCACTGATATCCTCTAGCTCCTCATCTGGATTTATTTCTTCAGCTTCCTGGGATAAAAGCCATAAACTTCAGATCAAATACGTGATTGTTGAGACAATATCCAAAAAAACCCCTTCATATTGTATTTAATTGTCCATGTATGGAAAAAAAATACTAAACAAATTTCTGCAGAGATCAACATAGTAGGATCTGCTCCCAAGATAAACAGTGGTTGAATTTAAGAGGATATTAAAATAACTCAGTGCAGATTTCATGTAGAGGATGCAGGCCAAGACTTCCGCCCGTCTCACAAAGGTCAGGGCAACAAAAGAAAAAAAGCTTGGAAGAAAATGTATCATGTTCTCCTTAAATTCCTGATCCACAGAAGGGTGACGGGCATCGAACAGCGAAAGACAAGCGAGGAGAAAGCCCGGCAACCCCGAGGGCCCTCTCCACCTCCACTGCTGCAAGGCTGGTATTGTCACCCCGCTGGTTTCATTACTCCCACAGCGGTGGCAGCAGCAGCCCAGCTGTGGGCTGCACACTGGGATCGTCACTCCCATGCTGGTAGCAATGACCCAGCTGCTGTTTGCACGAAGCGGGACTGGTAGTTCCTAGTTACACGCTTACAAGTGCTTAGCACCCCAAAAGGAGACTTGGATTTAAAAAAAAAAAAAAAAAAAAAAAAAAGCACAAAGTTGGGTGTCTTTTAGCTCAATATGACCAGACAGGGTGGCAGAAACAACCTCAGAGCTGTTGCAGGCACCACCTTGTCCTCATCAGCAGAAAGGCAAACGCTGCAGGCAGGGAGGGCAGTTCTGGGCACTCATGGCACCCTCTTCCCAGGGCACACAGAGCCAGAGGGAGGCAGATGCTGGGGGAGATGCAGCCCATACCATGCGAGGGCAGCAAGAGGGATCTGCCTGAACGAAGCCTCGGGACCTGCTGCGGTCGGATCAAGGCAAAACTGTGAACACGCAACCACCAAGGAAAGACCAGGAGCCTAAGCCCTCATAAGCTCCAATATGATAAAAGCTGCAGTCCCACATGGGTGTCTCCCTAACAGATGCTACTCTGTTCTGCAAACATAAATATCCAAAGGGGAATGATAAGACTAGACACATCCCAGCTACAAGACAAGGCCAAATACAAAGTACTTGAACCCTTTATTATTAGAAGAAAGGAGTTTTGCATGGATTTATTTGAAAACTTCTGCTTCTTCACTTCATGGCAGCTAGTCAAATTTATTAAAAAAAGAAAAAAATAAGCTATAAATAATGGCTACTAAAAAGTACTTGCACTCTACAGTAAGACAGCAAAGTCAAACAAGATGCTGTTGTGGAGATAAACAACAACATAGGATCTTTCAGAAGTACATGGTCTCAAACTGTGCCAGAAAAACTAGCATAAAAAGATCTAATGACAGTTTCCTAGTTTAGCTGCTAAAACAAGTCCTTTTCATAATTCCCATTTTTATTTCAATATTTTGCACTTCTAATTAATTTTGACATTTATAATGATATAGATTGCTGCTATGTTTCAAATACATTAAACCATCCTGAAGTCAAGTGATGAGAGTTGCTCAAATTAAGAAAAACAGGTTCAGTAAGAGCTGGGAAGACAGACAGGTAATCTTAATAGCTGGAAACTGGCAGTTTTGTCTCTCATCTACTTAGACTGCTTTTCCTGGGCTTATTTTGCAAGTGTCAAATTCCAATTAGACTCTCTGCACTTAAGCTTCCAGTTGTTTTAGATCAAAAAGCATGCAAATACTGCCTATTTATATATCTTCTATTACTGTTCCAATATTTTCTCCCTCCTGTAGGCAGCTAGCTATAGAATTAAGCAGAAATTATTGAAAAGGCAAAGTAGAAAATTTTGTTTATTGCAATTGAACTCTCTCCCTCCCAAGTGGCTAACTGAGGAGAAGGATATGAGAAGAACTCTAATTAAGCTGATTTTAGGTCATTTGATTGAAAACATTCACAGCTATTCCACAGAGCCACTCCCCACAGAAATGGGATTTTCACATTACCTTACCCTTGTTAGCTGGCCAGGCTCGGAAATGGACTGCTCTTCTCTGACAGATGCCGGCTTATTGTTTATCTCTGCCGAGAAACTCTGCGCTGCTCCATTTTTGAAGTGGTTCGATAGAGATATCTTTGGTTCCAGCCAACTGATCGTGGTTCCTGAAGCAAAAGAAAGTTTGCGTTGCAGCTTACTCATCCTCCAGGAGGTGAGAAAGAAAGAGTACTTCTTTACAAAACAGCTTTCCCAAGAAAAGGCTGAAAGCAGCTAAGTCCTTCAGCAATCAATCCCTTCGGCAGTCAGGAACAGGGTGGTGCAAGGAGACACCACCTTCAGCGATCATTAGCACAAACCCTGCGATTGGTGAGCTCTAACGCAGGCAACTTGCACCAGAAAAGCTAGCTGGTGTCATGCAAGGTGTAACCAGACACTGCTGGAAGAACCCAATATCCCAGGAATGCTAAGCAAGCCGTGTGGTTTTCTTTAGCTGGCATCAAAAAAAAGTGCTCCCCTGGTACCTCCTCAAACCCGGGTCAGTTGTAGAGTAGAAAGAGCTAAAGAAGAAAGTTTTTTGGCCAATATTTTCTCTGGAAAGGGCATTTTTTCCTACTCTGAAAATGAGCAAGCATGTGGTCTTGAATAAATAATAGTCACTCAAAAAATGCTGTCACCCACTCAGCGACTCCAGAGTCTCCGGTTACTCCCAGCTATTTATCACAATGGATAGAGTTCCTCATTAATACTGCAAATGTTCCATTCTTTTTCAAAGGTTAATAAGTTACAGGTGACTCCTCTATGTTTTCACTGAAAAATAACCAAATTGTGACAAAGCAACTTCCTTAGGCTGCAAACACTAATTAAGAAGCTGTAGCTTCTAGCACCATCCTGCTGTTCCCTGTACTTAGGAACCAAGACTGGATTTGCTTATCCTACACATAATCCACCATTTCCATATCTCTTATCCTCAAGCTGGTCACATCCTCAACTACAGTGGGCAGAGAAAGCTTAATAGAGAAAACAATAGTATCATCAGCAGGAAACTACAGGGAGAGCAAAGAGATGGAGGAAAGGAAAAAAACAGTTTTATGAATGTAACTAGACAACTTTTCCCTGGCAAGATATTTCCTTAAAGTTTGTTCATCATTAATCCATTAACGTAGTGATCCTCAGAATTGTGCAGTACATGACTAATGTTTTTTTATTATTATTTAGCCATTTAAATAACAGCTCCAAGGAAGTCAGGAAACAGATGTTCAGCATTTTACTGTTGCTTACCTTTTTGAAAAGGTTTTCATCAAATTTAAAATCACTTCACAAGTACTGCCTTTTCAGTTGTAAATTACAACATAACCTCTAATTACCTGCCGCAGACTGCATTTACTCCACATTGGCTGGCTATCCATTTGGCTAATTTGACAAGAGTTCTCTCCTTTCAGATACATTTAAAGAAAGCTATTTTAAATCTTGCTTAATTTTCATTACTAAGTTCACAAAGGGTTTTAAAAGTGGTAAGACTTTTAAAAAATGATTGTGTTTTAATTTTGTGAATGAACAATTCTTCCCCACTAATGTTCTTCTCTCAGCTAGAAGACCATACTAAAATCTGCTCTTGACGAAATATTTCAAGTAGAAAAAAAGCTATTTTCTTTATAAGTGATCTTTATGGAGTGAACACTCTTAGGGGAAATACTTTTTTGTTCAGCTGCCAGTAGTTCTGCTCTGCTACAACAGATTCATCTCTGCCTTTATAGCCACCTTCACTTTCAATTTTTTCTTCTTTAAAGAGTTGCAAATTATTATCGCAATCTGCCTTCTTGATAATGGGGTACTTTATTACAAAGCACATGATTTCACTTTTATCTTTTCCTAAATTCAAGTCAAGTTTCCCAGTCATCTTGGAAGTCTGTCATTTAGGGCACACTGATGCAGCTAGGGCAATATATACTCTTCTACTTTTGGTTCTAACAATCTATAGGAAATTGGCAATTTTTTTTTTAATCCTCACATTTTAAGCCTGACAAGCACATCTCAACACACGGAGTAGAATTTACCAGACTCACAAATAAAATTTTAAATGGGGGGTGGGGGGAGCATGTGTGTACTGGGTTGGGAAGAATAGAGAAAATGAAGAAAAAAATAAGTTCAGCAGTTCAAACAACCACCAGGAAGTTCAAATCTGAAAAACTCTCAAGCAACCAGGCTGTTTGCTCCACCTATGAGAAGCTTGATTTAGCATTTTGCAAGTGAGGAAGTATAGGATTCATAGCTGTTAGAGAATTCACATCTCTACGAGCATCTCTACCCACCTGCAGGTAAGGATCCCTTTTGTTGTGAAGCATGTTGTAACTGGAGAATATGGAAGCAGTCATTTAAGCAGTTCATGGTTGCCATGGAAGTTGCTTTGAGCATTAACAGGTCTTGATCCAAGGATGTAAGGTGACCGGAGACAGGAAGGCATTCAATGCTCCTGATCAAGTCTCTCTGCTGGCCCTCAGCCTGAGACATCATCTATCAAAACAGTTTTAATGAGAAAAGGATGAAAAATATGTTGTGATATATGCTGAGTTGTGAACACAAAGGGTCTAGAAAGATTTTTTACAATATTAATAAAAGAAGGTAATAAGCTGTGCTAACTTCACATGTAAAGTTAACCACAATTACTGTGCTTAATGCAGCCACTAAAACCCCATGAAATGCATGATGAAATGCCCACTCGCACTAGTGTATTAACAAGCAAAAGAACATCAAGAAGACTCCAGAAAAGCCAAAGAGGGACTTGGACATGGCACATGCTGCAGTAAACATCAAGCACTTTCCATGCTTGGTTGATAGGGGTAGAAGGGCAGGGGTCAAAACAACACACAGAGTGTATGAAGAGCAAATTAAGCTCTGTGCTCTGTAGAGTCTGGAATGAGACAATCTATGAGGATCCTTCCACAGGTGTCAAAACCTCATCACTCTTTCCAAGACAGTTCCAGTGCTTTATTGGACAAGATCTGCACCACACAGGTCAAACTAGACAGAAAACTCATTTACTGTCTGCATTACCACCATGCTTAGGATGGCTGTTTCATTGTGCACTACACAGAGGAAAACAAAACCACCACCACACAGGATTTTTGCCTTCATGATGTGTTTACATTAAAGTTTCCTTATAGTCATTTCCCCACCAGGTTCTCCTAAAAACTGCTTCTTTCCAAACAGGTCTATGCTCCCCTACATCATGGAACCTGCAACTGTACATCTGCCCGAAAATACAGCGGCCAAGTATGCTGGCTCTCAATAAACACACTGCAGTGTCTTTGAAAACAACTACAACCTTTCCTCTTTGAACTCACAGAAGCCAAAATACTGGCCTATTTTTTTAGGATTATGGGGATGAGCACAGGCTTCTATACTTGCTGGTTACTTCTCTGAAGATATAACAGTGTTAACTAACTGGATATCACTGCTCTGCAATCATTATACACTCTGGCAGTTAAGTTAAACCTAGGAAGAGATCAAGTAAAGAGAGAAGAGTTTTTTAAAAGACTCCAAAATGCATACGTGTGCATCTAAAACAACAATAGTCAGTTTGTTAATTTACCAGTTCTAGTAGTTTTTATTTTCATTCAGCATCCTGGCTTGCAATCTCTTCCAAGAACTGTTTTTAAGGTTTTATACAAGAAATACTCAAGCAATAAGGATTTATTCAACCTCACAGTAAATGGTACGTGGAAACTTTTAGGGTCTGGCTACAGAGTTTGCTAATGTGTGAATTTACAGAGCACATGGCTCCCCTCCCAAAGTGGAGTGAATTGTGCACAGTTGGCCTTAGCATGTCCTAAGAGTGAGAGTGTAGACAACTAGTAAAATATCTTTTATATAGCCTTGCTTATGTAACACAGGTTATCATCAGAACATGTGCCATATTTTCTTGAATGTATTACTTAAATCCTTGCGTAAAAGTTTTTTCCAATACTTTGAACAGATTTTATGACAGAAAAAAAAAAAAGAAAAGAAAAAGCCAAGCCTGCCACCGAGGATTAGTTGACAAATCATCATGATCTTTCCAGTGATCTTTGCTATTAGTAATTTATGCTGTGGTAGCATTCAGGCACCTCATTCCAGCATCAGATGCCACTTCACAGGACACTGCAGAGTCATGGCAAGCAAGAACTCTCCTTAAAGATTATGACACTAATGTAATGTAAAGTAATAGAAACTCTGTGTCTAACCTCAGAGACTGGCTTCGTGCATTCCTATAAAAGGTAAAAATAAGGTCCAATTGCATGGAGGTACAGAAGAATTTGACAAGATATACAACTATGTCACAAACAGTGTCCTTCTTTTATGGCACCAGAGCAAGCAATAGCATGTTCAACATGCATGGGCAAACAGGCACATCTCCCCTTCCAAAGGGCACGCTTTTTCCCCTCATGTACTCTCAGATCTGTAATCAAGGAAGACAACACTTCCTCCTGAAAAGAATTAGTTGAAAACTCTGAATCTGTCTGAACTATGCAGTTCGGAGTTCTTGTTTTGCAAATAGATGCCTGTAATTGGTGCGAGTCAGCATAAAGATCCTCTTGGATCCCTTGTTTTGCACAGTTTCCAAGTCAGCAGCAAAACACGTCTGGTCAAGAACAAGGGGAAGAAGCAGAAGGAAAAAGGGACTGGCAAGAGAGCCAGCTACAGTGCATTCAGGGGCAGATTAAGAAAGAATCAACATATAGCAGATCAAACCCAGTCTGCAATTCCTCAAGCCGCATTATGCTCAAATGTAGCAGTCATACACCTGCCATTTGTTATTTTAATTATATATATTTAAATAAAATAATTGAAGGTATTGTATCCAACAAGCAAAAATATGCTTCAAAAAGCTAAGCATAGTAACTTCAAAGTTTGGAAAAGCTACCTTTACCGAGGATTCCTTGAGTCCTGTAATTAGGTTTCTCACTGTTTGGGTTTTGTCAAAGTAAGGAGGAATGATTTTTCTTAGCATTGCAAGTTCAGAAAACAATATTTGTGTTCTCTTTTGATTGTTATTCAGTTTGGTGACACAGCATGATTACTTATGGACTTAAAAATTACACCTTAGCAGGCGCTTTAGATTTATATGATCTACACAGTAAATATTCACAAGTTAAATTAATCAGCAGTCAATTACTCTCAGTTGAGATGGGCAAATTATTTCTATCTTTTCCAAAAGAGACTAAATTTGAATGAATTAATGAAAACAGGAAATTGAACGTTAAGTAAATGAAAATATACTTCCAAATTGTTTGTTTTATTTTGCTCTCTTCTCAATCATATGAATTAGTATGCCAGAAAGCAATATTAATATCCTTCCATATCACCCATGACCAAGTTCCTCTTAGGAATAAGAGAAGCTTAGTCGATTTTTCAATTATTTGACATGGGGAGGGAGCAGCACATAACAGTACCATAGAATACAGGAATACAGTGTTATACTTTGTTACAGGGTACGTCATTGCTAGATGTAAGCCTAGGACCTGCAAGCACCAAAAAAAAAAAAAAAAAAAGCAGAGTTCTGCATTGAGTGTCAGGATATTATTGCAGAGCACAGAGAAGTCAAAGAACACACTCTGCATACTTTAGCAGCAAGCCAGGAGAGGTCACCCATCCTCCTACAGCTCTGCAATAATAATGTAGGACACGTGCACAACACCAAGTCCAGCTAGGAGTCCAGTTCCTCCACCATCCTAAAATAATACTACAGTTCTTCCAAAAGATTATTTAAGGTATACAAACCTCTCTGACATCTACAAGGTGATCTGGCTGCAGAATAGGAACTCTTTTTCCAGATGATGATCTGTGATGTCCAACATTAAAGAAAGAAATTGCATTTTGGCTGGGTCGTCTTTGCACACCAGGAGAGTTGCAGCTTCCTTGGGATGCGAGAGAGAAGCTGCGAGATTTCAGAGGAGGGTTGTTCTAGTGAATAAATAAGCATATTAAGAAACATTTACAATTAATTCCTAGTACCCAGCAAATATTCTATTTTGAAGCAAACAGCAGAATTTTAATCTTTAATTTTTATAGACAGATTATATTTATAAATATATAATGACAGATTATATTTATAAAGAGACAGATTATGAATCTGAGTTATGTATTAGTGCAAAACACTTATTTAGCAGTTCCTACCATATGCAGATAGTTGTTGTGCTTTATCGTGGGATTATCATCAAACTATGAAATGTGACAGACAGTATGTAACACTTCATCTGATTTGAAGGTTAGCCTTTGATCCGCAGTAGAACTAAAAACTGAATTCATCTGAAACATACTGCAGACTTCTGAATAGGTTTAACAGCTAGTGAGAGAAAAGTAAAGTTCCCAAGCCAGGGAAGGGCTTCAGCAGCAGTAAAGACTATTCCATTATCCTCTAAGAAAATACAAAACCACTGAACTACTACTCTGCTCTTTTAGCTCCACCTGTTCTTTTATCCACATGCTCAGGAATACCTGATCCAGGAGATCCATACAGCTATTCAGAAGCAACAGTGACTTCACTTGGTTTCATTATTAAATCCTATTTCTCTAACAAGTCTGTGGTTATTCAGAGGATGTTTCTTCTCATGAAGTTCAAGTCCAGCTATTCTCCCTCAGCAGCCTAACCTATTTTTGCCTGAGGAAACACGAGTGCTACCAACCTTTCCAATAGCTTCCGTGTGATGCTGCGTGCAGATCTGGAGCCTGCTAACCCAGTGCTGCCTCTCTTTCGCATCAGTGGCTAATAAAAGCAACCCAAAAGCATTATGTAAGAGACAACACAAAATATGAACAAAAGACTGCTTAATTCTTTAAAAGAGAGAAAGGACTTTACAGAATGTTCTATCTGAAAATTGTCCAAATAAATCATAATTAGCTACAATATTAAATCAAGTTCAACATAAGCAGCATGCATTTTTTTAAAAACTTTGTGACAAAAAGAACACCAACAAATTTCTCCCCACACACTTTTAATCCAACTCCCTTATGCATATTTTCCTGGCAGACAAATGAGGTACCCTGAAGAGGAAAATGGGACAGCAAACCCCTGAGGAAAGACATGTTCAAGATAATATCCTCAATTTCTGAGGTCTAAGAAAAAAGGGAATAGGCTTCTACAACCAACACACACACAGAAAAAAAAGCTAATGTGTTAATATCAGGACTAATGTATTCCTCTACTAGTGTTAATGCAGCACTATTGTGTAAGTTAAACTGTGCTTTTTCAGAGCTTTTCAGATTAAGGTCTACAAGAAGGTTAAGCCTCATGTACTATTCATATTAAGTTCACAGTCTTCAGAAAAAAAAAAAAAATCAAACCCAAGAAGTAAGGAACCAACAAAAAGGATGGTTCTTCACTAAGGAAGAGATGACAGTTTCACCCAAACACTCATTGCAGCTGTCAGCCCAATTTTTCCTGCCCTGGATAACAGACAGACACTCAGACAGACCCAGAACTGAAGCCACAGGTGAGCGACAGGAGTGTCCTCTAGCGGCAGAGTCCCCTGCCTGGGAACTCGAGGGCTACCTCTTAGTTTATACTGCTCCCCGCTGGCAGCGTTGACTGTGAAGGTGTGCGAGTCCTCGTCGCTGGGCGAGATGACAGCCCCGGCCAGCTGCAGGGTGCCCCTGGGCTTCAGGTGTCGGGACTGCTCGTTCACGAAGTACTCCAGCAGGCCAGCGTCGTTGTTCAGCACAAAGAACCTGCAGGGACACCACAGCAAGCAAAGGCAGGGCAGCTGTTACCTGCTTTGTTAAGAAGAAGGTGGGAGAGTACCAAGACTTTGCAGCACACCCTGGCATGAGACATACTCGTGACATGCCAGTAACAGATTTTTTTTAAAAAAATAAACAAGCAAACATAAACTTACCGATATTGCCAACCAGTGACGAGATTGGTGTATTTCATTAAGTAGCCATAAATATTTTCCATGTGGTCACTATTACAGAGAAAAAATGAGAAAGAAAAGCAGTCAAACAACACCAAGTGTACTGCAGATCTTTGCAGCTTTTGCTCACTGTTTTCTATTCTCTGCAAATTCATTTTGGGAAACTGTTTGAACTATTTTTCAGAACAGCACTACCATTTTCAAGAAGTTACCCAGAGTTTACAGATTTTTTTCAGCCTCTTTTCTAAAGTTATTTCTTCACAAGACAATTTCTACTGGAGTAAAAGTAATAAACATAAAAAAAATAACATAATTAGTTTCGTCAAGACTTGAGATTTATGCAACAGGTACTTCTGGATGCCTTCACACCACTTTAAAGTAATTAAAGACTTAGCACCCATACTTGCCTGCTTTCTCCCCTCCTAAGCAAGCTCAGTATTTCCCAAATTCACCATCTTACTCTTAGCAACCTTGATCAGGGGCAAAAAACAAAACACAAGGACCAGATACTGCTAGACCAACATGGCTCTACTCACCCTTAGCTTCCACAGTGGCACTAACTACACCTAACTACTCCTCAACAGCACAACATGTAGGTGCACGTTACATCAAGGTATTCTGCGATACAGAACACATACCAACCACTTCCTCAGGCCTGGCAGGAAAATCCAGTGTTTTCTCTTTCAGAGATCAAACTTGGATGAGAACAAGAGTCCATGTAGGGCATTTAGCACGGCAGCTAACATCACTACAGGCAAAATACACTATCACTTCAGAGGATTATTTGTCCAGAATAATGGTTACAAGTTTCACGGCTATGAATTGATCTCATAACTCCAGTTTGAAGACCTATTTTATATGAAACTCCAAGACCCTCTGCTCCTACAGAGCAGCGTGAACATTTATTTAGAAGAACATAAACTTTAGCAGATTGTTGGGCTTCCTCCTATTCCAATGAAGAACTGGGACACAAGGACCTAAACATTTGAGACAAACCATTTTTAAAAAAGCAAATCTATCCTTCAGCTATTTAAATTTTAAATTACAGTAATTTTGAAGAGATTTATCCCAGTCCAGTGGAACAGCAGCCTGTCTTGTCATTAAGAGGTAGAATTACTTCTATTTTAGCAAGAGTGGAAAAGCTGGAGAAACAGAACTACAAGAGCCAAAGCATCAATTTTATTTACAGATTTTGGCTGCAAACCTAAATTAAGTGTTTGCAGCAGCTCTGAGTGTTAGGTTAAATACTGGTATAGTTTTCAGTCACTTAGTACCACTGAATTAACCAGATGTCTGAAAATTCAATTAAATTTAATGTTACACTAAGTTGCAGCCTGAATGAGGCCATTTAAGATGCCACTAATAGGAGGAAACTTATGTGCAGTAATATTATCCTATTAAGAGATGTAAAGATGTATTTAAGAAAATATATTTAACAGCAGAAACGAAGAAATCCAGAAAAGTAACCTCAGACTGAGGAAAGTCAGAAAGGAGAAAAAAAAAAAAAAAAAGCAAGCGGACACACATGGCCTCAGAAGTCCTTGGAAATCTGACAGAGGAAAGTTAAACATTCTGTGGTGGCTGTTAGTAGATGGTTTCTTTTTAGGACAACCAATGAGGCAGTCTCAAAACAGGGAAAACCAAAAACAAAACAAAACATTATATTTAGATTTCCCGCTGCCAAGGGCTGGGTAAAGCTTTAGCACCAGTGCCAGCCCCAGAGCACCCTGCCAAGGGAGCACAAAGCACTTGGCTGCTGTTGAAAACATTTCCTGGACAGTTCAAGGGCCCAGCAGCAAGCGAGCAGAGTAAAAGCCCAGACCTCACAGGCAATAACGGTGCTTATTTCAACAAGTGCACTAGGGGTTATTTTTAATTAATGATTTTATACAATTAAAAAAAAAAAAAGAATAAATTTAAATTCAACCTGCAAATTATGATTCACAAAAAGCAGACTCTGTAACTTCACAAAGTAATTACGGAACTAGAGTTAACTCTTTAATTTTCTTTTGGGGAACACCAGTACTTGTCTATGAACACACAAACACACACACACTAACACACACACACAAAGTAACATTCTTAGTACTAAAATGAACAAAAAGACAAAGGAATTAGAACTAGGGTATTTCTTTAAGAAAGAAACAGCAAGAGTTAAAAAAATTAAAACCCTGTCGTAAAATCAGATAAAGCAGTGTTGTAAGGTAGCTAAGATGTGGTAAAAAATAGTAATATTTCACCAGTATGGAATGAGCTGTGGCTCTTTCCAGGGAGCTACGGAGAGCTTTTAGAGGGCAGATTTGAGGCAAGAAGCTCAGGGTCTGGCTTTGCACACAGAAAACCTTCGTAGTGGAAGGCTGGTTTTAAAGAATGAGTAAGATCTTCCTCCAAGGCCTGACCACCACTGTTTCTCATGAAACTGCGTGTTCCTCATGAAACAGCAGTGAAACTGTGTTTCAAGTAACCTGTATATTTCTTAAGCCCCACAGTTCCCCACTATGGCAGCGTGCTCACACATTGGGTCTTGGGGTTTCCAAAGTAAAATAAAAATTAAAAAAAAAAAAAAAAGATTTCAGAACGGAATCCGAGTCTAAACACAGAGCTGCTTAGCAGAGCACTAAGACTGATAGTTACCTGCACTAGCACATGTGTACAAGCAAGTAAAACAAAAATAATCCATCCATCTTTAATAACTAATACGCTGCTGTCACTATTCAAATTGCTCACAGCAATCTTGGGTTGCCCAAGGAACAATGTCAGCTCAGCAGCGAGTCAACAACCCATAAACTCTGTATTTAGGCAGAAATTCACTTGTCCTCCTTTCAGAGAGGCCCAAAAAAAACTGGCACTGCCCTAGGAAACTGTGGTAGAACATCTTAACCCCAGCACATTAACAAGAAGAAAAAGAACCTGATTCTTTAGAGGCTGGATACCACAGCACGTGGTTGCCTGCACATCACGCTTGGGTATTTAGTTTACACATATAGCAAGTCCACAAAGAGCTGCAGAAAAGTTTGCGTTCTCTTCAGAAAACAACTTCAGCTTCAAAGCAGCTTTCCACAAACCACATTTTTATTCAAGCATTACTAGAAGATAAAATAAAATATCCACAACCAACTAGCATTAGCTTATCTGTCCTCTTCCACTCTTAGTTGTCCCTTTCTCCCGTGCCTCTTAAGTGGGAGCAGATGTCACAGGCGTGGAGCCTGGCTTCCCGTTTCGGGGGAGGAATGAGAGCCAGTGATGACCAGGCCAAATTCCTCCTGTATCCTGTTTACACACAACGCCCAGGTCGCGAGGCGGGACATACGGAAAGAGCCGTCCCAGAAGGACGTCTTGTGGGAGTCCCCGCCAAACCTTGCACCTGACAAGCGCTGGGCCAAAATCTTCTCCATGAAGTCACGTCGAAGGCCTTCCTGCTTTCTCTTCCTCTCCCTAAACTGCAGCTCTTCCCAGAGCATTACAGAAAGTCATTAATAGTGACATCGCTTCACCTATCTGGAAAGTGCCCAAATAAGACTTCCAAGGTTGAACTCGTGGTGATTTTATTTCCTCTAGGCAAACAGCACCACACGGGACACTTTGGGCGGTCAGTCCTCTAGGACTGAGCAGCTGCTCGAGCAGAACTGCCACAGCCAAGAGGCTCCTTGCAGGCTCCCGCAGGGTCAGGCTCTAAGCAGCTGCTGCGGATACGTGGAGCCGCTTCCACAGGAGGGGCTATTGGGAGCCGGCACACGAAGGGGGATCCTGAACTGGGATAAGTCTCCACCAGGAGCTAAAAACCTTCCAGGCCCTGCCAGGGAAAAGGGCTCGTGGAAAGGTAGGAGCTCCTGCTGAAAGAAACTGTCTTCAGATTAGAATTAAGCAATAACGCACAGCATGAGAAAAGAAATCAGGATTTAAAGTCGGGATCAGCGAATGGCTCACACTGTAGTTCTCGTTCAAAATACGCAGCGGTTGTTTTCACTGAGCTTGTTCAGCTCTGACTGACCACAGGCTCAAGGGCTGCAGCAGCAGCTTCCTTATTCCTCCCAGACTGCTGCAAACTGCTCATGCCCCAAAGAGCCATTTCCCCTTTGCTTTGCGAGGGAAGAAGGCAAGGAAGGAAATGGGGGAGAAGAAACCCCCCACACAAGCAGGGGAAGCTTGGGGCAATATCTGCTGCAACTACACGAGTCGCCCGCTCCCAACACACTGCCACCACGTTGGGCCCCCTCCAGCTCCACCACCAGTGGAGCACCGCAGTGTTCCCCAAAGCGCAAGGCAGCACAGGGCAGGACAAGAAGGGCAGAGCTGGAGAGGTCCACGAGCACCTGGGGATGCCGCGCGGGCTCCTACCCTGGCAGCCAGGGCTGTCCCAGCCCTGCCAGCACCAACACTGCACTGCACACATGTCTGAAACTGCCACCAAGCTCCATGCGCAGGGAACGACACAGCAAGCTTAAAAGGCTCCCTATCCCTGGGAGCTGGTTTTGGAAAGCTCATGAGGTAACTAATGCTGCTCTGCTCAGCAATTGCACAACATCATCCAGACATGTTGATGGATAAATATCCTTGAAATGCGGCAATATCTAAAACTTAGAACAGAAAGTGTATCTACTACTTCAGAAAATAGATGATCCTAATAATTACCATCCACAGAAACTGGTGGAGCAAATGTCTGCACCACACTGATACTCTAAGCAAAGTCCAAATACTTGTTTAGCTTAACAACTACTACAGTTTTCTTCCCGAGACATTTTGATCTGCTCCTAACATAGTCGCTTTTGACCTACCAGCAGTATAAATACAAGCTCTTCTAAGTGCAGGGCTAGTGTGTGATTATGGTTTTAAAATGTGTATATATATATTGACAATTACACATTGCTACTTCGGATTTTGCAGCAATAAACAAGCAGCAAATACACTGAACACCTACTCCAAATAAGTCTGTGTCTTGAGACTCTTAAGCCTGTGTTTTGAGACTTTTCAGGCTAAATACAGAGGATTGAAATAGGTTTGGACTAGAGACCTCCAGAGGTCCCTTTCAATGTGAATTATTCTATAATTCTACTAAACATAGAGATTGAGCATCAATTTTCCTACATCAAGATTGAGACATAAGGTATTCAAGAGTTATAAAACACTTCAGTAAGGACGACACATATTTTAGTTTAACCAACTGTGATTATGACACTACATAAAAATTACAGGATAACTTTCCTCATTCAGTGCTTTAAGTGGAGAGTAAACCTCAGGGACAAGGAATTATTCCCAACACTGCTCCTTTCCACTGTGCCTCTGGCTATAAGAGGTCTAGCTCCTTTGCAACTTAATACTCTGATAAAAGAGTTTACTTACGGATTTCTTATGGTGTTTGTCATTAATCTTTATGAACAATTTCGTACGAAATAAAGCAAAAGAACATTACCACCCATTTTGCAGCTACAGAACTAAGGGAAATTCTTCAGCTTCCTAACTTCAAGACAGCTGTGACCCAATTTGAGTTCCTGGCATGTCATAGCAGTTCATATGTTCAAATCAGGGGAGGGAAGAGAAAGAGGAACAGTGATTGCAGGGGGAGAACAGCTTAAGCAATGTGACTGCTACAAGGAGCCAGACTAGGACTAAAAACCAGCCCCCTGGAACAACATCCTGAAGTTTTACCCACGAGATTCTCTTCCTTGCTCTGTTGCAGAGCATTCGTTGCACTTCCACAGCATTAAACTCAGCCAGCTGCACTCTGCAAACTGAGCTCTTCAGGAAACTTAATTGCCAATGTTTAAGTTCCCGGCAAGATTTTAAAGTCTTTCAGCCTCAAACACTCTTCTGAATTAACACGTGGAAGGAAAAAGCCAAAAAATAAAAGCAGAAGAAAACAACAGAAAAAATACCACTCATGACAAAAAGCCTTCCCCAACACAAAAGTTCTTGCGCAGAGGCGTTGCAGCATGTCAAATACCATATTCATTTATGCACAAGAGTTTATGCACAAGAAAACCACCATTTCTCCCCACCACTACTTGAACCCATCCTTCCCTCAGGTTTCACCATCAGACAGAGAGCGCAGGAAAGCTGAAGCGGTGCTAGTTTCACCAGCGTCCCAACAAGGTCGCCAAGCTGTTAAATTGTAGGCACTGAGCCCTTCCAGTAAAAAATAATTGGCGCTGGCAGATGACTGCAGCGGGTGTCAAGGCAATGTCCCTCAGCACAGGGAACCCTTGCACACACGCCTCCGTTTCCAGGGTATTCTGAGTGCACCGTAAGAGCCAGTCTAGGAGAACGCAGCAGCAGCTGGGCACTTGCTGCTGGCACATTGAGCAGTGTGAGTAGGTCAGCAACACGCAGTTTATTTTGCATCTTCTCTTTGCGGGGAGAACGTGCATGACAGAGCAGAAGGTTAATACTGTAGGCAATTTTAATTAACACTACCCGGTTACATTACAGCAGCTAAGTGTTGAAAAACAAACACGCTTTGCATTTAGAGAAGCAGAGATTTGAAATGACTACGAGCTCCTGTGGAAATTTATTCCATGGAGAGAAGACAAATTATATTATATTTACGAGCCACTTAAAAGTCTCTGCCACCTTCGTTAAGGTTAAAGTTGGGACATCCACTTAGAGCTGACACAGACAAATATCTGCTGTGTCAGAACCAACACCCACACTGGCATTTCCCTTAACACTCCTATAAGGCAGAAGCGATGGGGAGGTTGAGGCAACCAGCCAATTGCTTCAAATGGAGAAGCCACCGTAATCAGTACACTTTTAAAAGTGTACTGATTCAAATCAGCACAGCATTTCTAAATGGGGTTATGAGCACAATATATTCTTTAAGAAAAGACTCCACTGAAGGTAAATTATGGTTTTCAGCCACTTCCCTCTAATAGATCACATGAACACATGGCAGTCACCCTAATTTGATTTAAAAAAAATACAACGCAAAAAAAGAAAAAAAACCCCACAAGAACAAATTAAGCAGTTTTATAGCAACCACTGTGAGAAGCCCATCCCGCTCAGCAGTCCCTGAAGGCCACCAGCGAGTGGCAAGGCCAGGGCCACTGAAGGCCGTACAATGGGGCTGGGGGTATCTGCAGAACCCCCAGAGCAGCAGTGAGGAAGATGATGGCTCCCTCTGACATCATCAGAGCATGGGAGCCGCCGGCCAATCCCAGTGCATCGCCATGAGGACATCAGAGGAGATGTAATAGGCGAGGATGGGGAGACCGTGTGGCCAGCGGGCACTGTGTCGCGGCACCGCCATCGCCCAGCGCCTCGGGTACCACCGGCGTCGTGCCAAACCAAAGAGATTTGGGCATCGCACAGAAATTCCAGCAAAGACATTGGGGACTTTTAAAGCAGAGAAGCAGCAGGTCATAGAGAGAGAGAAGAGGGGAAGAAAAGAAAAAAAAAAAAAAAAAAAAAAAAAAGAAAGAAAAAAAAAAAAAAAAAAAAAAAAAAAAAAAAAGGAAGTAACAGAAGTAACAACAAAATGAGAATTATAAAGAACCACCTCAGGATCACGCTACCACGTATGAAAAGATCTGGGGAGGTTCCCTTTCCTATTACCAAGTGCTAGGGACTTTAATGTAAATTCCAGCCTGTTCTCAGGAATGCAAAGTTAATTAGGTCAGCATACACACTATATGGCAAGCTAAGCAAGATTTACATGCTTACATTAACACTCTGATGAGAAAGGACGTTCGGGGGCAAGAAGGAAGGATCAGCAAAGGAGAGGTTCCGTATACGAAGTGCGGTTAAACAATGTGTTTTCTTTGCCTAATTTATCGGTGTTTACTGAGTGAGTTTGTAGCTTTAAAGACCAGTCAGATGAAATGTACCCTCCAGGATCAAACATGTTTGGAATATGAAGAGAAATGCATAGAAACGAGACAAAAATCCCATACATTTTCCTGTAGCAAAGGCCAAGATCATCTGAACAAATTCGATCTATTTTCTTGCAGCACAAAATGCAATAAACTCCACCTTCAATAAAAAGGCATTTATCAACATCCACTCAAGAGGGCTGTATCAGTCCCAAGACATTTCCCTTTACTACTACCAGCCAGATTCACTTTTCAAGATAGCATAAATAAAAATCATTAAATATCTTCCACCGTCTAGCTCAGTCTCACACACTTCACTTCCACTTGTTTGAAGTGCAAAGGACTTTCAGTCACCCCAAGTTAACTGCGATCAAGACCTTAATTGCAATAAGCATTCCCTTTAAGACAAGCTTCACATGGTACTGGTTTATGAAGGAGAGATCGTGTTCATTTCCAAAGAAAGAATTAAACTTGTTTGCAAACTTTATCTTTTGCATGCGATACATTGGACAAACTGCAATATCGTACTGTTACTTTTTTGACCGAAACCACCCTCTGCTACTAGTTACATGGTTTTGTCTCCCTTTATATTTGCTTATTCTCGGTCTCTCCTAGTCCAGCCCAAAGGAACATACGACAGTAAGCCTGCAAGCAAATTTCTGTATTAGCAGCCTAACCACAAACAGAATCTGACCAGTATGAGGAGACTTCTTATCACCACTAAATAGAAAAAACTTAACACAAAAAAGTACCACTGGTCTAGGAAATTTGCTCCTTATCCTAGGAACTTTCATCCAAATACTTTTCTGCAATAATTCCTGACTGTGAGCAATCCCGTGGCACCGACTAACAGAAACTCACAGGAACAGCTGACTGTGGGTAACTCGCTTCCTTAGAGACAAAGCAAAACACATCCTTTAGCACCTTGCAAATATGCAGCGCAGAATCCATCACGAACACAAAATAAGAACAAGTCAAGGAACAAGAAACACAGGCAATTACATGTAAAAATACACAAAGACTGAAAGAGGAAGTTGTAATGCAATTTAAAATTCTCAGACTAGCTGTTATCAGGAAATTGATTTAAAATAGACATGAAGCATTCGTCAAAGGAAGCAACACTGGGAATCCTTTTAATAACATGAATTGATGGAGCTATTTGAGAACAGAGCTACCGTGGAAAGCGCAGGAGGATGGCACATTAGCAATCTGCAGCTTGGAGAGGCAACCTCCTTTCTCGAGTAGTCCAAGCGCTTTGAACTCTTAATTTTGCAGATAAATGAGAACCAGTTATTTTAAGTACTTTCTCTCAAAATTATCTGAAAGTCCTTCAAGCCAGGCTGAGATGTTATATTTCTCTGGCACATATTTTGACCCGCTCTATTTAGCTCACGGATACTGATTCTGTTCTCCAACCCTGCAACACTTGTGCCAGCTGAACCAAGTACCTGCCAGGGCTGTCTCCGCTCTCCCACTGCCACTGAACTGCTCCGGTCACGTACCATAAAGCAAGGCAACAGCGAACGAGGATGCTTGGAGCTAAAAGCGGAATTGCTGAATGCAAATATTTCTTTTTATAGGCAACACCATATTTATTTCCTAAGCTTTTAACTTAAATTGTTTACCAAGTAACCTTTTAATAGTTTCGGTCATCCAGAATTCTTATCTCAGGTGAACTGTTTGTCTAAATGGAAATATGTGGGTGAGGAAAAAAGAGTTCAATATGCAGCACATCCTCTCAGACCCTCTTTTCTCCCACTTCATTCCAAGTCAGCAGCCACACTGTTCCTGACGGCGCTCAGGAAAAGGCAGCTCAGCACCAGTTGCTCTCAGACATGCTCTGACCCCAATCTATATTCACACAAGCAAGCGAGAGGATTCCCTGCCAGATGTCTAGAGCAGCAGTCTCTTAAGTACTCTTTACTTCTATAAGGTCAAAAAGCACCTTACTGCAAAGAAAGGGAGCCCTTATAGGTTTGAGAAGGGGCTCTGCAGTAGGGCCAACCTCATCAGACAGAGCCTACAAGCAGTAAATCACAGAGACTCAGCTGTACTGCTGCGTAACCTGAGGTGTGTGGCAGCCTCTGGTTGTCTCCTCTTCACTCCGATAAACATTTGGGCTAACTCTTTATCACAGCTAAACTTATTAAAAACTCCCACTGCCCCTTATTCCCCTATAAAAATAAGTAACCAACTAAACAAAAAAGTAAGGTATGGAACGCTGTCCAGGAGAGTGCAAAGAGCACCAGTAGCGAGGGGGTTGCAGGAAAGGTGATGTCTTGTGAGTAGTTACACATAGAACTAAACACAGGAGCAAAGAACTGATTCCCAACACAGCAGAGGGCAACACGGAGGCATTTCAAGCACCCACAGCAACACAATTAGTACACTAAACTTCCCCCAGGTGTCCAGGGAAAAAAGTAAACAGAGTAAGTTCACACTGGAATGTTAAAATGAAAATTGATAGTTGCTAGAAATAACATGGACAATTACCATTTACTGATGGGCTCTGAATTAGCAACAGGCCCCTCGAGCTCTGAATCTGACTTAGACTCAAGTATTGGCCAACACATGGAAAACCAACACAGCTCCTGCCCGACAGGCTACAGCACTGAAAGAAGAAACGAGACAGCTGGATGGGCAACTACAAATGAAGAACTTCCCTGGGTAGGGTTGAACCATGCTCTCCACCTTGAACACAGCAAAGCAAAAAGAAGAGTAATATCAGCCCACAGCGTAAGGAAATCTATGGTTCACAATTCAAGAAAAAAAAAAAAAAAACACACACACACACACACACAAGGTTTAAAGGTGTCTGACTGAAAGCAATGGCAAAGACAAGTAGTTATTACTGAGTTGGACATGAAACTGCCTTTGTCTTAGCACCTTGAAATACCGGCTCTCAAATCATTTACACACAACCGTAAAGGTAGATCAGATACGACCCAGATTCCCAGAGATCACCGAGCTGTTTGCTCCCTGTTTGAATCACTAGGCACTAAACATCCCCGCAGCCCGGCCGGGCATCGCATCCCTCGGGCACCCGGGGTGCTCCACGCGCCGGGCAGAGGGAAGGCGGCGGCATCAGCCGCTCCAGCGGGGCCTCACGGGCCGGGGCGCTCCCGGCGGGGCCACGGCCATGGCCAAGCCCGCCGCAAACCGGGGCTCTGGGCGCAGCTTTTCCCCGCGCCCTCGCACGTTTCCCGCACACTGACGCTCAGCTCGACGGGTGCCCGTTCCCGCGGGGATTCGGGCACTGCTCGGCGCACCCTGGGCAGGGCAGGCTCCTCGCGGGCAGCATATAAAAAAAAGGATCCTTTTTCTAGCGATGGGAACGAAGTTTTGAGGGGAAAGCCGCCCCAGCTGAGGCTGGGCACCCGGCAGAGGCTTCGGAGCGCGCTGAAAAGGGGGGAACGCCTCATTCGGGCAGCTTGAGCCGCGTCTCGCCATTCTGGGGGGGGAAAGGGGCAGAGTGGGGCGAAGGGGAGGCGGTGCCCGCGCAGCTCCCGCGGCCGGACGCGCGGCCCCGGCGCCCACCTGTAGTGCCAGCCCTTGGCGCCGCGGCCGCCCTTGGCGCCGCTCTGCGCCGGCGGCGG
>VWPW01010630.1:226364-310978 GCA_013389825.1 Crypturellus undulatus
TCCGCTCCGGCACCGGCAGCGGCAGCGCCCGCCCCGCCGCGCCCTTTCCGGGTCGGCACCGCCCGCCGCCGCCGGAGACGCCGCCGCCGCCATCTTTGCTGAGGGCAGGAGGGCGGAGCGCGGCCATTTCCCGCTCCGCCAGGGCGCCTCCCCCGGAGCGGCGGGAAGGGGCGGGAAGAGGCGGCCGGGGCGGAGCGGCGGGAAGGGGCGGCCAAGGTGCCGCCGAGGTGCACGGAGTGGCTGTGGTGCCCGGGGCGAGGCGGCGGTGGCGTCGTCGTCCTGCAGGATATCGCTCCTGGGGTACCCGTCAGTGTGTGCCTTTCCCCAGGGAGCTGTCGCCCTGCGCGCTCTTGTGCGAAACGCACCTCGGGCTCGGGGAGGTTTTCCTGCAGGAAGCTTCCCTGGAGGGGAGGTTTCTCCGGGCTCCTGGCCCGCAGAACAAGCTCTATGGAAGCACCGCTCATGTCCGATCCGCGCTTGACACCGTGCCAAGGGGCAGCAGTCCCATTTCTCTGATCTTACTTCGGAATCTCGGTGGCAACCGACTCCAAGAAAAACACATTTTTTTTCGTGCACTCCTTCCAGACTTTGCATAACCATCACAGACTGCAAACACCTGCAACTTGTCCCACACAGGGCAATAGGCCAGCGCTTCTTCCTACTTGTTCCTCGAAGCTCTCAGGATCTGTCTTAGGGCATAGGGTGATAAATACAGATTCACTTCCCTACACGTTTTGGTTTGGGGGTCTTTTTTCTTTTTAATGTTGCGCTTGCACTACCAGCAATTGTCATAAGGTGGCACTGAAAAAAAGCTTATTGCTGTCGAAAGTCTAACAACAGCATAACTAGTTTTGCTAAGAATTTCCTATTTCCTGGGGAAAAACAAACAGAACAACAGAAAAAAAAAAAAAAAAAAAACTTTTATCTTTGGTTTATATTTGCTACTAATTATGCCTTCTGGTACAATTCTTTGGTCTCCGTCCAGGTGTTGAGGCTCAAAATGACCAACATCACAGCCTGGACCTGGCAAGAGCAGAGAGCTGGTGCCCGTCACTGGAATCACGAGGTCCAGTGAAATACATCAGGAACAGTTACTTTAGGCGGGGGAAATGCTCTTCTATTACAGAAGAGCGCATGAAGTAATGCATTTATCAACATTTGCCAAATCAAACCCTTGTAGACCTGAATCTGTCTGGAAGCTGAAGTGGACCATATATAACTGTAACTTATGTTAAAGTAAAATCTGTTGCAATTTATCATGCTGTTAAATACAGAAGATTGTCCAGGGTCGTATCAAAAACATGAATCTCTTGCTGATCTCCTCCAAAGCATATTCTGTCTGTTCATGCTTAGCATTTCTTCAGATCAGTATCCCCAGAGCTGCTATACTCCACGAAGACCTATCTTAGAGAGCTAAAATCCAGCATATTTTTCATTACTTGTGTGACAAAAAAAGAGAGTACTAAAAAAATAGGAATGACATGAGTTTTCTATCATTCCCTTATCATTCAAATAGGATTTTTTTTTCTCTGTCCTAAAAAATGCCTTTGGCTGAGGCCGAGGTTAACACGATGTTAAACGTGTGACCTGTCGTGGCTGGTGCACAGAAGATTAGTGCTCACTACTCCTACCTGGTGTGGGAACTATGCACCCTCAGGCACATGCAGCAACGCCATGGATCCGTCCTGCCTTTATCACACAGATTGCTATTTTCCATAAGCGTTGCTGAACTGGAAAAGCTACTGATTGATGGCCAGGAAGATAGCATTGCTAACGGTGCTTCACATTTGCTTTTGTTAATTGTACAGCCATTGGCTATGAGTTAAAGTCTTTCTCAAAACAACCGCTATTTAAGTTTACTAATAGTTTAGTATATGAAAAAAAAAACACATTTTTATTTTCTGGGCTTTTCTAGATAACAAATATGGAGGAACTTACTATTCTGACTAAGAATAAAATATATCTGCCTACTGCTGCCAATGCTGTAGTACAAGAATATGAAAGTAAATACACTTAAAAGAACAGCCCTCTTCCTACAACATACTGAACACGCAATTCTATTCCCCTGGCCATAGGTGAAATAGCCAATAAGGGCACGTAGGTGTAACACAGACAATTTCACCCTCCAGAGTATTTTACACTGTTAAAATAATTTGAAGGAAAATCTTGGTTTTGAAGCTTAACAGCTATCTCTGTGTTGTGGTCTGTGGCTTTGCAGTAATATAATAAGCATAGGAAACGTTGCTCTTCTTAACATTGAGGATCACAGGTGCTTGCTTTTAATGGTTATTCATCTTTTCTTCTATAGCCTTAGCATGTCAAAACCCTTTCTATCTGGGATGTTCAGCCATGTCAATCTTCTCATATTTTCCTCACTCTTCCCTTTCAATCCCTTTCATATTCTGTAGCAAAGCTAATCCAGGGTAGCTCTGCTGATTCTCAAATGTGTGGCTGAAAGCACCAGATTCACAGATGGCAGCAGCTGATGCTACCTACGTAGCTCCCTCCCCTTTCCATAACCCATTCACGTCCTTCACAGTGGCACTTGGCAATGTTTCCCGTTCTGCTCGGTGTGACTTTGCATAGAGTCATGCTCTGGGCTCCGGCGTTACATCACCCCAACGCAATCCAGACATCAAAACTCAAATGGGGCCGGCAGCACCAGACGTGGAGGCTCCATCCGGCTGGAAGCCAGGAATCCAGCCAAGCCAGCGCTGCAATCCCAGCTGCTTTCCACACAGTAAGGCACCGTGTGGGGAGAAGGGAGCTCCGGGCGCTCGCTGAGGGCAGCATCGAGGGGCCCTGACCCTGCTCTACGGCAGCTTCTTCACACACAGCCCGGGCAGGGCTCGCTCTTGTCTGTGCTCCTGCGTGGAGCTACAGTGGGACCGAGTCACCTCTTTCCCGCAGGCGCGGAGTTGCACGATAGCACAAGTGAAGGTGCTCTCCAGTCACTGCAGATCGGAGACGGCCGTAGCCCCCGTCTCTCCCCACACCCAGCACTGGGACTAGTGCACTCGCTGCATTTTTACCCTTTAGACCTCTGCAGTGCCCACGGTCCCACGCTGTGGCCTGGAAACGGCTGCAGCGCTCGCACACAGCGTTGGCAGAAAGTCCCTGCGCAGATTAAAGCCTGTCCCGGACACACTGTCAGAGGGGTAGCTCGTCCACAGGGCCGCTCCGTAGACACTGGGCACATTTACAGAGCCGATGCACAGCGGAAACCTCAGCTTGATCCATCCTGCTGCACCAGCAAACTTGTTCACCACAAAGCAGAATGATCTCTAGTTTAAACTGGCCCTTTGCTGGAGCTGCTGCTTGCAGCTGGACGTGTGTCCCAGTTCCTCCTCTTGCTTCAGCCCTCCCTTTGCCCCATTAACACGCAGACACCCTTCTGCCCTTTTCTCTGCAGCTTGGGAGCGGGAAGGGCAGGACGTTGCCTCATCTCCCTTTGTGGCAGAGGCCAAGCTGCTCTAGCACGAAGGGTGACCATGGCCAAAGGCTGTTGCTTTGGAAGGAATTGCACCATGGAAGGACTTGGCTTCTGCCTTGCTCTGAATGGCTCTTGGATGATTGTGCTCCCTGAGTTTGAAGGGATCTTTTCGCCATGTTTTTCAGCCCATCAGAGAGTGAAATGAAAAACATTCAAGCTCTTTGAGTGAGGAAGGTGCCTCCAAAAACACACATTCAGCTGCTTGAGGTTGAGGGGCTTTGTCATCTACCTCAAGGCCACCTCCAGCACTTGTGTGTGACCGATTCTGCCCTGCTCTCATGGCAAACCTGCTTTACTAGACTGTCCTCCCAGCTCACAGGGGAGCCACAAAGAGCATTGCTGCCTCCTGCAACCCTCCAGCTCACCACTAGCCCTCCTTCCTGCCCCGCTTCTCAATCCTTCTGAAAACAAATGTGTTTTTAATAATATGTCAATTAAATTTAGCAATTGCTGTGTGAATTCAATTCTCCAGTCAGCAGCCCCTTCTCTTAGCTTTTTTGTGCCTCGCTTTACTCCTACACACTTTTGCTGCATGGTTTCTATGGCAACTTGAGTATCTTCCCATCTGCTTTCCATCCCATTACTGTGCTTAGCTCCTTGTTTTCTCAGCCAAATACAGTTTCCAGGTATATCATGATAACAAGATGAGTTTGGAAACTATGCCAAAGCACTTTAGTAATTTTTGTAAGCAAACCTGTCCATCATAACTTGATTGTTCTGTTGTTATATAAGCTCTGCTTTTAAGAGACTGATATTGAGCTCTTCTCCTTACCATACGTCCCACTTGCATCTGCAAGTTCTAATCAGTTCTGCATCCACTTCCTAATTCCCAGCTTACATTTTTCACTCTTATTGCAAACTGTGCTATCTACAGAATAGATATGTTTGGATTTGGGGAAGCAGTTGTGGTTGTGTCACTGTTGTGGTCACTGTTGTAAGTGAGGCAGAGTTTGCCTGCTTGTTGTTTTCTTGTATCAAATAACCTACATACAAACTGAACAGCTTTTACTGAAATAACAGATTTTCTTTGTTTGGGACTGACATTTATTTTGAAGACTATAATTTACCGGGGCAGTCTTTGTCCCAGCAAATACATTCAATTCTGCTATAGCCTTGAAATATTTTTACTTCTCCTGAAAAACATACTTGGCTGAATTACAGCAAGGCCAAAATAGCATAGACTGTTTACAGCTGAAACCTAGGTCCATTCTGCTGGAATCCTTAAAATTAAAATTATTGGAAATATACTTAGTATTCTATAGGACTAAAATATGTTCTCATTATGTCCTAAATATCATTTTGGAGAATTCATTTAAGTGGAAAGTATTAAGTATTCTTCCTATACATTCCAATCAGAACCTGCAGCAGAGAACTCATCTAAATAGATGGAGTGCAATAAAAAGTTCCCTGTTGATTTGTTTTCTAGATCCCATGAGTCAGTGGAATCAGGCTGCAAGAAATCAGTGTGGAAGCTGTAAAGCAGTGAGTAGTCTGAATTGTGAGCTCTTACAGACACAAACCGACATTATTTATTTGTATCCAACATCCTGGAGGTGTTGCTTTGAGGCATTACAGGCTAACTCAGTATAAATGCTTACTATTTAATACCTATAATTAAAAGCAATTAACTGTATAACAACCTATTTTATGTATATGTGTTTCTAAGTTAAGCATCTGCATGTTTATGTACATGCATTTAAATACCTTGTAAACCTTGCATTCAGGGAGTACCATTTTTTTTCTCCGAAAAACACACAGATGCATGGTACACAGGTAAGTTTGGTGCTACTGCTCCCCACCAGGCTGTTGCTCCGCCTAAGCAGCGGGTCAGGTGAGTTGGAACCAGTGCGCACGGTCCAGGTGGGTCCAAGTGCTCGGCTCAGTGCTGATGGTGACGCAGCCCGCACACCTCGGCCGGGGCAGGTTTCTGCAGACACTGACAGCAGCTGCTTTCACCCACCCAGAATGAACTTGGAAACCCTTATTCTTTCCTCCAAATCTTCCCTACCACAACCGATCTGTGGGACCACAGCTACCAAAAGTAACTGTTAACTGATGAATCCTGCCAAGTCAAGCAAAAAAAAAAAAAAAGTTAAACAGTTAAACTTTCAATCCCTCTTCCCTTGAAGTCTGAAGCCTGCGTTGATAGAGATGCCCAGCAGTTTTGCTGCCTGGACAGCTGGTCACCACCACCCAAGGGGGAGCAAAATGCCTTTCGTGCTTTGCTTCCAAGCAGCTGGTGCAGAAAAGCCTCCCTGACTCTTAATCTGCAGAGAGATTACAAAGCATAAAGCTGAATATTGCTGTAGGTGCATATGCTCTCATAGGATGTTAAGTGAAAGTCTAGAAGAAAAGGCAAAAGGGAGTGATAGGAAGAGAAAACTGTCATTCACCCATCAAAAACTAAAGGCAGGGCCTCAGAACTGCCCCTAATCAAAACAAAGTAGCCCCAGCACAAGGAAGGAAAACAAAACCTTTTTTTTTTTTTTGCTTTGTGTTTACAAGGAGAAAAAAAAAAACAGGAAGGATCATAAATCAATGAGTAGGGAGATATTTAAAAGCTAAGGGAACACTCTGCTTCAGTTTTGGTAAGGAAGATAATGTAACCCCGGAGGACAGTTAATGGACATAAGGGCATGGATATGGAAATTACCACATGTAACACAGCAGCAAACTCAGGAGCTCGCTGCCCTTCAGGTTGGAAGATTGAATACTCTTCATCACCAAAATCTATAGGCTTTACAGCACACGGGCCCTAGAGTAAATATTAGCAATGAGTAACAAAAGACAGGGAAAGAAACAGAAAATGGGTTAAAGGACAAGATAGGGTTGTTATACGTAGGTCGTGAAAGACTAACCCAATATCTTTCTTTGATAAGATAATTACATTTGCAGACAAAGGAAAACTAGTAAATCTTATCAGCTTGGACTTTGGTAAAGCATTTGATTTGGTATTACTTGGAAAATTATTAGTTAAACTGGAGAAGATGAGGATTACTGTAAACACTATGCAATGCTGAAGGAATCTGGTCGGGGGGGAAAACTCTGATGCTGCTGATAGCTAAATTAGGGGGTTGGAGCAATCAGTCTCACTGACTGATTCCATTTGTCATCCTGGTGCAAAAAAATGACAAGCGGGGTGCTTGAATGTGCTAACAACAAAATTGGGAGGCATTTTCAATATAGAGGAAATCTTACAGGAAGAATTAGGTGTTTGTTATGGCCTAGTAAGAGATGGGGTGAAATGTAACAACATAAAATGCAAGGACAGGCACTGCAAAACTAATACAATTTCTGCTTGTAAATTAAAATTCACCAGCTACGAGCAAAAACAACAACAAAAAAGAAGAACCACATGTCTGATGCAGCTGTTAAAAGTGTAAATTCAGTCTTCCAAGTGGTCGGGCATAGCTAGGAGCAGTGCATAAATATCTGTAAGACACTGGGTAAAAACACGTGGAGATTTTATGGTACCGTCCTGGTTATCAGTGTTCAGCAAGCCTGAATTCATGCTGGAACAGGTACAAAGTGCCGCCCAGATAATCTGAGGAATGGGAAAGCTATCACACAGAAGGTGATTACAGAGCAGATCTTGCTGAGCTTGGCAAAATGAGGCCCGAGAAGGCATCTGATTTCTCACTGCAAAAACACTCAGGGTTTAAGGCAGGCAGAGAAGGGGGATAAGCACCAGGCAAAAGGAGCTGTTCAGACTTAAATGCTGGAGCAAGAAAAGATGGGCAGAAACATGAAACGAGTTTCAGAAACAAGTTCCAACTGCGAGCGCCACAGCGTCGGCTGCCCTCAGATCTCCCTTTCTGGAGGTCGCGGGCCAGGTCCCTGCTGAAGTCAGTATTTCTCATTCTCATTTCTAAGGATGTTTGAGGGCCACTCTGTCACCACAGAAAGGTCCAGCTCTGATTTAAGAAGATGCCTGTTGTCTGCCCTGAGCTCCTGTCCTCGACCTTGAGCTGGCGGGGATTGGTTTGCTTTGCAGCGGCTGTTAAATTGATGCGATCCGCCGGGCTATCGACAAGTGCACAACCTATCGGGTAGCGATCAGGTGAGGCTGGGTGGGGTGGCCTTGCGAGGGCCCTCTTTATGCTCCCGATTAAGCACACGGAGCTTTTATGCCTGTTATGCCCTAATGACTCACTCTTGGGAGTTAGTTCTCCTGCGCTCACATGAAAAACGTCCTGCCTTCACAGTGAAGTCAACGCAGGCCGGATTCCGCTCCCTGCCTGATAAACAGGCACCAGTGTCTGCCACTGCCCCACGGCTCGGGGCTCTGCAGTGCGACAAAAGACCCATTTCTCATGGCGCTCGTGTGTCCCCACAGCAAAGAGCCACTGAGACAGCCTGGAGCTTCCCAGCTTCTTGCCTGTACACAGCACATTTGGATGTGCTCTGCTGTCCCTGTCTAGGGAGCAGTGACTGCAGAAATCCGGAGACGGTTCAGCAGCAGCACGAGTTACTTCTGCGGCTATGAGTGTTGGGGACGCACAAGCTCACGCGTGCGCTCACAGTCAAGGCTGCTGCCTCCAGGCTTCAGGGCACTCTCACATCCATCCTCTCCTCATCCTCTGCCAACACGGCCAGCTCAGCCCTGACAGGCTCAGGGCAAAACCACACGGTCACTTAAAATCTAATGGCCTGGGCGCTCGGCGGGACGGAAGAGCTTGTAACCTAAGAGCAGAACAGGAGAGCCTAGAGCAAGAAGGATGATGGCTGCAACATCACCTCCATGGAAGATCTTTTTTTCCACAGGAGGTGGTTAAGTCAAAGGGAAATAAAGGGGAAGAAAGCAGGCTAAGAGGAGCAGAGGGACTATATGGGCAGGGGAAGCGCAAATTACCATGAAGAAGTAAAACAAGGCATCTAGAACAAGAAAAAGGCCACGTGCGCCTTGACTGTGCTCTTGCTGTGCCCATGGGCAGTGTCTCTTCACAGAGCTCCCCACCAGGCTTCATGCCTGTCCATGTCCTGCTCAGCCTCTCTTTGGAGGGCGCTGCCCAGCTCCCTTTTCCCAGATGTTTTTCTGCAGTGTTTTGCCCTCGTTCCTGTGAGGCTCCCCGCTCTCCTCAGGTGCAGGAGGCACCAGGTAGCTGAGCGGACGGAGCAGTTGAGCGCGTGGGGGCTCCCCGCAGCCCCGCAGGCTCCTGCTGGCCTCAGCGTGAACCCCGGTGTGGAGACAGCACGGAACGGGCTCCACACAGGACAGCAACTCCCTGACCTGGGGCAGAGGCAGCAGCCGTGGCCGTGCACCCACAGCCCTCCTTGGGGATGGGGGAAGCACAAGGACAAACGCTGAGAAGGTGCTGAGCGCTGCTCTGCGGGCCCCAAAGTGAGCAAGAAGGCTGGGAAGGTGTTTGAGTGAGGAGTCGGGCGTAGAGATGGGCTGGGCGGTAAAACATAGTTCATTTTCAGGGAGCCACAGCCGATCAGGCCATGCGGGGAGGAGGAAGCTGCCCCGTTGGCTTTGCAGGTGACTTTGACTCAACCTCCCCACGCTCCGCGCTGTGACACGGCCCTTTCCCGCCCATCGACAACCCGCAGGCGGCGGCCGCGCGCGTTCCCTGGCGGGGCTCGAGCCGCCCCCCGCGGGGCAGGACGGGGCCCCAGAGCCGTTTGCGCAGCGGCCTCGCGCCAGAGCCGCTCCGCGGCCCCGCTCACGGGCCCCGCTCACGGCCTCTCTCCCGCAGGCGCCGGGNGTGCTCGAGGCGAGGCGGGCCGGGCCGGGCCGAGGCGCGGGCGGCAGCAGCAGGGCCGGCCCGCAGGATGTCGCCGCTCCGCGTCTGCGTCGTGGGCTCGGGGAACTGGTGAGTACCCGAGCGCCGCTGCCGCCAGCGGGGACGGGGCCAAAGCGGGGGCGGGCGCCGCGGCCCCCGGAGCCGCAACAGGTCCCGGGCAGTGCCGGGAGGGAGCGGGGGGCTCCCGCTGCAGGGGCCAGCGCGGCGGCACCTTGTGTGTCTCTGCTCGCATGTTTTGTTTATTTATTTATTTTATTTATGCCTTTTTCTTTCTTGTCTTTCTAAAAAAAAATCCGTTAAAAGATCTCCATGGTCCTGAAAGCTCCCCCGCATCACAGCGCAGCTGGCTGAGCGCTGCCTGCATCTTGCTGCTTTCGCTGCCCCTTGCCCCCCGTCCCTCCAGCTCTCCCTCTGTCTCTTTCTAACGCTCTCCCTCGCTTTCTCTTTTTAATTTTATTTATTTTTCGCCTCCAGTCTTGCCCCGCACTGTGAGCTCTTTGGGCAGGGGCCCTCCTTTGCGAGCGCTTGCAGAGGTGCAGCCCGTGCGCCCTGCTGGCGTAGCAGCCTGCGGGGAGCAGGAGGGAATTCGAGAAGCAGGACAAGAAGCTCCTCTTACCTTTATGTCCGTGGTCCCTCTGCCTTGTAATGCAGGTGGGAATTATCAGGATTTGGGGGTCTGGCAGATCAGAACAGCGGGGAGAGGGGCCATAGGGATCTGAAAGCCTGCAGCTCCTACATCATTCCAGGCGGTACCTTCCAGGGCTGCGCGGGGCTGGCGGGTGTCATCTTCACATCCATTTAGTACAAAGCACAGCCCCGGCAGGAGGGAAGCACGGCAACGCAGAGATGCTGGTCTTGCGGAGCGCCAGCGGTCAGGGATGGGATTACAGACCCGGCGTCTCACCGGCTCCTTCCCTGCCGGGCTTGCCAACATCGGCAGCGCGGGCCAGGAGCGCAGGTGGAGGCAAGACTCGGAGGCAGGTGTCCCCGATGGGAGCGCAGGGGCCTGGGGACACGGACCTGCCACCGCTTTCTCTGGCCATCAGCCAAATGGCTTGGGTTTTCAGTGCCTGCAGTTCGCCACACAGGAGGTATGACATTCACTCACCTTTATCTCTGCCTCCATTGCATTCTGTATTGAATGAAAATGCCGTCAGTGCTAAATAAAGCACCCAGGTGAGTTCCCCTGGGATCCTGAGGACCTTTGGTGTTGTTTCTCGGTGACCTAGCATTAAGGAGGTTTGTATTCCTTTGAATACATGTGCTAGCCCAGGCTAGCACATGAGTGCCGTGAGTTATTTGTACCTTCCATTTTCCATCATCCTCAGGAGTTAGTTTTGGGTCTTGGTGCAGATGCAGCCTGGTACAAGCACTGTGTTAACGTCCACAGTTTATTCATGTCCCTATTCATAAGAATATGTCTGCCTGATACTGCTCAGACCTTTCTAGGCTGGACAAAAACACTGATCTCCAAAGCTCCTGGGTGTTACCCAGTTGATAAATGCCTTTTCACTGGACTTTGCATCCTACTTTTCTTACGGTTTATGCAACTTGAGCACAACCAAACAGACCAACATGTATGTGTGTGTGTTTGTGATCAGCAAATCCAGCCTCTTGGTAGCTCTTTGGATGCTTTTGTAGAAGGAAGATGGGCTCCTTAGGGTTTCCGAGGTACTTGACAGCTCAGTGGAAACGAGTGCCCAAACAATCAGTACATGAGGGGGTGGTTGTTGGCGACGTGCTCAGGACATGGCACAGAACAAGCCTCTTCTTTGTCTTCCTGCCCTGCGGAACCAGCTCACTGCTTTCTATGTCCTCACGTTCACGCGAAGCTTCCAGATCACGTGGTCCTCATGCGTGATGTCTCTAATGCCCCATCTCTCACGCGGACCTGCACAGCTGCAGGTCTGCAGGAGCTCATCACCACACACCCTTCTCTCTGGCCCGTGCAGATGCCACCTGGTTCCGGTCGCTTTGCTCAGTCTTCTGCACCAGTGTTTCCTCGCCCTGATGCTTGGACCATGCCATTCCACCCCACCCCACCCTACCTCCCTCTTCTCCCTCACACCCTACAAAGGCCTCCAAGCACAGTATCACTTCCAAGACATTCAACAGCCATTAAGGGGTGTCTCAGAGTAGCTTTCACCTCTCATCAGCTCATCACGACAGACTTAATCATGCTTCTGCTGCATCTTCAAAGTGCTCTTCCTGCTTTTTCCCAGGCTGTTTACTTGTCATAAACATCTTCACATGCCACTTAACTATCTTCCTTCCAAGATGATTTAGGGGGCTCTTTTCCTCCTCAATGCCCCTTGAAACAGTTATGCCGCAGGCTGCCATATCGCTCAGTACTGTCTGCTGGTCTCCCTGTGTCCATCTGTTGCCTCTTACCTTATACACAGACTGCAGAATCTTTGGCAAGGGATACTTCTTGCGCTTAGTGCTTAAATCACACCTACTTATAGCCTCCGTGGCAACACAGATGATCTCAACGCAACACAGAAATGTAATGCTTATCTTTGGCAACCAGTATTTTCTGATATTCCTCGTGAGCAGCGGGGTGAGAGCTCAGAGCCCTCACGCAGCTCAGAAACGCGGCTCACGCAGGGCGCACGCAGCCCCTCACGCAGCTCCTGCGCCGCTGCAGAATCCAGGGGGTCGCAGCGACTCAGGTCAGCGTGGCCAGAAGACCCACGACTGAGGCTGAGGTTAAGTAAAACAAGTGCCACTCCGCATTTTGTGGTTGCCAGGCGGGTGCCAGAGAGTTCGTGCTTAGGTTAATCACAGGCAGTTATCTGTTTTTAGACATACAGGTTTATTTGCTGCCAGAACCTTCAGAATCTGAAAGCTCTCCCAATTTTATTGGATTCTTTTGGATTCCAGAGTCCTCACTACAGAACCAGATTGAAAAATGATAATCTTTTCCCCTACAACAGAGCTGGGCTTAAACTGGGGGAAGGAGTTTAGGGTGGTTATGAGGAAAATCTCTCTGATGTTAAAGATAGCAGAGCCCTGGTATAAACTGCTGAGGGAAGAAAAGGTACCTGCAGCAGCTGTTTAAACTTAGTTTTAAAGACCTTCTTGGAAAAAGACCTGTTAGGAAGGAGGTAGGTAGGTTCAGGTCTTCCTTGAGCAGGGAAATGGACTAGTTGAGTCCTCAGAGTCCTTTCAGCTGTTTTTCCCTAGCTCTCATGTATGCTGTAAACATTTTCCTATTCACATATTTAAAATTAGGGGGTTTATCCTTTTCCAATTATATTGATAGGAAATCTCCAGAAAGAGTTTTTTTTTCCCTCTTACCGTTATGTAAATCACTTCTAATGTGATCTAATATAATCAGAAGGAAAAAGAAAAAGGCAGTTTTCATTTACTGACTTCAAAAATGATCTGAGAAGAGTTCTCATCTCCTATTGATCATGACTAAATTGAGTTTTGGAGAAAAAACACAGAGAAGCCTTTACGTGCTCGCGTCCTTGGTTTTGTTTGCATAAGCAGAGCTCCCCTGCCAAGCCTGTGTAGTCTACTGAACACTGACCTCGCAGACAAAGCAATTCCTCTTTCCAAGGCTGATTAGTGGTGACTGCGAATTTGAAATGGATTAAGTAAAACAGAGCATCAGGTTTTGAACTGTTTGACTGTTTCATGGAGAGCGATTTTCCCTGATATTTATCAAAACTCTTTTAAATATTTAACCCCTTTCTCCCAACAGTTTCCATTCTTCAAAACAGAAACCAAGCAAAAATCCTGTGATTTGTGAGGCCATCTTTATGGTCCAGATACTGTCTCCTATATCTTGACAATGGCAAAATGCTTAGGGGGCAGCATCCAAGTATGGCTCTTATGACAGCTCTACTAGAAGATCCAATTTATCTACTGAGAGGTTGGGGCTGGAGTCTGTCTTTCATCATAAAAACAAATTTGATGTGGTCAAACTTTACTGGAAAAAATAATTGTCTCTCCATGCACACTACCAATGCCATTTAAATCACTGTAGGATTATCTTCGTATTGCTGGAATGAGGGAGCCTGTGGTCTTGCTGAGATTTTTTTTCTGTACTAAAAGTAAGAGCTAACTTTCAAAAAGTCTTACTCCAAGGGACTGAGAAAGATGGATAAATGATCGTGGGTGTAAGTGGGGAATGTTACTGTCCTCTTAGAGGAAAGAAACAGGCAAAAATCACTTGTCCTCAGGGAAGGCTGTAGCAAAACCTGGAAAATGAACCTAGATCTCAAGTCTTAGTCAAGTACTTATCTATAAAGATATCTTATTATTAATACACTGGACTCATCTTCAGGCCAGGCCTTGTCTGTGCTGTTGAACAGCAGGGGAAAGAATTGGAATGGAAATAGTTTTACAGGTGATACAAACGTTCTACAGCTCTATTTCCTTTAGAAAAAAAAAAAAGCAGAACTCTTTTCTTTTACAGAGATGTTCACCTAAAACAGTTACCTACATATTTTACATTCATAAAGGATCAAAATAAATCATCACTTTGAAATAAAGCAATAGAGCAGCTCTGGCAAAACAAAGATTGATCTCCGCGGGATTACTTTGTGGTTAAAGATTAAGATGCAGTCCTTAGTGTTTTATTACATATTGAGCAATTATCCTCGTGCAAACGTGTTACATCAAAAATAGAGTTGAGGAAAGCCCGTTACGACACGGTTGCCTTTGAACCGCTCACAGCGCAGCCCTGTCTGGCCTTAATCTCGGCTACACTTAAGATTTATCAGTTATAGAAAACACCCCACAACTGGGTAACTGCAGGTGTGGTACGAGCAGGTCAGAGGACAAGACCATCGCAACTGGATGCCCTCCTCCTTCAAACAGGTTAGCAAGATGGCCTGCACTTTAAAGAGGGAAGAGAGAGGCGAGAATAATCCTTCCCACCCCACAATTTAAAAGGCACAGAAGCAAAAAACTTGGCAGCTCACCCAGATTTTTAATGCATTTTGCCAAGAGAATAAAGGAAAGTATGTGAGGTTGTAGTGGTGGATGAGGAAATAAGGAAAAGAAGTATTCTCTGAACTGAGATACTGAGATAACAAGTGTACAACAGGACTGGAATGAACTGCATGGTTACCATTTTTTCTGACTGTAACCATGTCATTGGAATTTAGAACATTACAGAAAGAGTAACTGGCAGCTTGACAGTTTTTCTTTTTTTTTTTAAATCTTTAAAAAATTTCTTAAGTACGTGTCTTACATAAAATCCCTAGAGTATCTGTTTGCTTACTGGTAGAAAAGTGGGATACGTCTATTTTAGATGAGATATGTAAAGGCTTTGTCAGAGCAAGATCACTCAGCAGTGCTTTCTTACTGGATTCTTTTATACTTTCTGGTCTTCAGAAAAGTGATCTAAGGAGCAAGACATATTTGTTGAGTTCTAGATGTTGTGCTTTCATCACTTTTGATGCTACATCACACTTTTGCTCTATAATCTTCTATAATCTAATAAAACTTCAGATTCCTTATTACCACTGTCCCATGGTTTCATTCCTTTGCTGTTAAACTGAGCATTTTCTGGATAGAGGGTGGTAGATAAAGGTTTCTGATAACTTAGCAAGAATATAAACAGCTTTATAACACAGGTCTTTTTGAGTTATTATCCATAAGATAATTTATGTTTTCCATTGGCAATAAAGCTCTGTTTCCTGTCATTTTTTTCACCTGCCCCCTCCCCCTTTTTTTTAAAGGGGATCAGCTATAGCAAAAATCATTGGCAACAATGTCCAAAAGTCCAACAGATTTGATCCTGTCGTCAAGATGTGGGTGTTTGAAGAGATCGTTAATGGAAGAAAACTCTCAGAAATAATCAACAGTGAACATGAAAATGTGAAATATCTTCCTGGTTACAAGATACCTAAAAATGTGGTAAGCTGAATACAGCACTGGAATGGTGCTTGTTGTTTTAGTAGGAGGGGCAAACACTGATTTACCTGTTTTTAAACGTGAATTCAAGAAAATTTAGCAGTAGAAATTGTGCCAGTAGATAATCAGCTCACTCTGTTTAAGTACGAACTACAGATCACTTGAGTTCTGCCTGAATTACAAGTACTATCTGCTGTTACCTCATGATACTTGGTATGTAAAAGTAGGAAGCAATCGACTGGATCTAGCTTGCTACCTTATTTTTTAAATATTATGCTAGAGCAAAACTCACTCATGTGACTTTTGCTTGTTCATATCAACCTTCAAGCTAATGCACTAGAAAAGATTAACACCCCATCTCCCTCTCGGGCATCGCTGAGCACATCCATCTGCCCTTTCAAGAGTTCTGTCCAGAGGTGAGATTTCAAACCTACAGCATCTGCTGGGAGAAAGTAGATGAAGCGATGTCTCTCCTTTCTTCTAGTAGGGACATCCGCAGGACAGCCAGCAGCCCTGGCTTTCAAGAACGTGAAGAGTGTTGCTCTCGTTCCATAGGTATTTCAGGAGAGCAACATGTTGGTATCTTTCATACTGCTCTAATGTCTGACAGTAAGAATAAAATACTACGTTATTTATTGCCTAAATGACATATATTGCTGAAATTAACCAGCTTAGCTAATTTAGAGCTGCTGAAGCAATGCAGGTGAGTGCCGCTCTTGCCTAGGTGGCCGTACCCGATGTGGCGGAAGCAGCGAGTGGGGCCGACGTCCTCGTCTTTGTTCTACCCCACCAGTTCATCGGGCGGATCTGCGAGCAGATTGCAGGGCAGATAAAGCCGGGAGCGTTCGGGATTTCGCTGATCAAGGTAAGTGGCCGCGTGCGGTGGGCCGGTCTGGGGCTGCAAACAGGCGTGCTCAGCCTGCCCCGCTCGTCCCCACTCGTAAGGGAGCCCAACCCAGCCACGAGGAACTGTTTTCCTCAGCTGGCCTTAGCCTAGATCACTTTCTCCTGGGACTAGCACAGAGAAAGCTCTGCCGAAGCTGGTGCTACCACCAGAAAACACATTTGTGAGACTACAGCCTCCATTAGTTCTAAGCAGAAAGAGCTCCAGCTCCGAAGGCCTGTTCCAAGTACCTGCTCCTCCCGAAGCTGTTCATGGCAGCATTCAAACTGCACAACACTAACAATTTTTGCAGGACTGAAGCAATTTCTATTCTTAATGAACTGAGCACTCTCTTTTTCAAGGCTAGATCATCATAATCTTAAAAGGGATTAATATTTCAGGAGGATGTCCAGCTAAAAACCAGAGGCAGAGTGCAAGCATATAGTATACTGCTCCTTCGGTTGACTGCATTACAGAAAATATCCAATTAAAACTGCAAATGAAAGCAAAGTAATTGAAGCTTTCAGACTGCAATACCACAGCCCTTCCTTCTCTTTCTATAGACATTATCTTCCTAACGTGTTCTGCATGTTCTAAGTGCAGAACACACAGGACAGGGGAGGGGAGGCAGCAAGGAACCGCCTGCAATTCAATTTCTTTCTTCAGTATCAAGAAAACTATGGCAATTCAGTATATAAACCCTTTAAGGGCATGGAAGGACACAGATTAATTTTTTTACCTTGCAAAAAAAAGAGTCACCACTCAGACTTAATTTAATATTTGATTCTATACTACCTGAGCTTAAAGTGAACCTTAGGACAATAGCACTAGCTCTAAGGCCCATTTCCCTCTTGCAGGATTAGTCCAACTGCAGCATCTTCTCCCTGAAGTGGGCATGAAGCTGTAGTTCACAAAGCACAAAACAGAGCGTGCTTGAGGCACTCGCAGCAGTGGCCAAACTTCTGCTGTTAGTATTGCTGTGGAGCCAACCTGGAGGATGATTTAAGGGCTACCCTTGCATCATAGCTGTGGCTAATGGCAGTGAATATAAGCCTTATATCCTTTAAACTAGGAATGGGGACCTAATTTTAAAAGAGATTTTGCCAGTTTTACCAGTGCTCTGGTGTTTCCTATTCTACTAACTTGTTTTTTGTAATCATCTCTTCATCAGGGGATCGATGAGGGACCCGAAGGCCTGAGGCTCATATCTGACATCATTCGAGAGAAACTGAACATAGAAATCAGTGTCCTTATGGGAGCCAACATCGCCAAAGAGGTGGCCGAGGAGAAGTTCTGTGAAACCACCATCGGTAAGCGTTGCCAAGAGCAAGTTACAGCCACCGTTTCTGATTTCACTCTGCCTGTGACCTGGATAATGTCTCAAGATGTAACCTGCAGCTGAAATGGGGCAAGTCCTGATTGGTTTTTGGGTTGGTACGGCATGTACAGCCTGTGCTGAACTCGTGCAGGGAGGCAGCACAATTTTCAGAGGAGTTCAGTACTGGCGTGATCAGATGCAAAATGACAGCACATTCCAGTGCTGAGAGCTCTTGGCTAATTTCATTCATTAAAAAACTATGGCTTAATCCTATTCCTGTAGGAATTAGCCAGAGACACCCGTTAACGTGGGTAAAGCTCCGTTCCAAGTCCTTAGGCAGCTGGATTCAGTAGGCCACGTAGATAGAGAAACCCGCCTTGGTAAGGGTGAGCACAAGGAAGCCTCTGGTTGCATCGTTGCCATCTCGGAACTTCTCTATAAAAGCAGCAGCCTCCTGCTCCTCCCTCTGCTTCATGGTCCTTGCCAAGACACAGACCCAGACCCTCCCAGAACTGGGCTGGGCCCAACTGGAGAGGTTGGCCTGTAGTTTACAAAATCTCATCATTTTAAAAACAGTAGAAATCAAAGTCACTTTTGTCAACAGCCAGTGAACACATAATAAATCCACATTGTAATTGCTGCTCCATTGCCATGCAAAGGTTTTAATAATGACAGTGAAAATTGTGCCAGCTGGGGAGACAGTGCTGGCCGAGCAACTGGACAGGAACAGGGCTAGATGCGATCTGCAAAGTTAGGCAATATGCATTGCCTGGGGGTGAGTTTAAGCTCTGCTGGCCCCGTTTTTAGCAGTGCTGTGATGACAACTCTAGAAAGACACTTTCCCCTTGGTTTTGGTGCCTCAGAGGCTTTTGCCCATGAGGGGAGCCATATAACCCAGAAACAGTCCCCTCAAGGAGATAGTATGTCCCCAGACAACCCTTAGTGCAAAGGATGGGGAGCAAACACAGAGACAGGACAGAAATCCCATGGTTACCAAGCACACTGCTGCCCAGGCTAACAAAATTATTTGAACAGACTAGGAGTAACCATTAAAAATGCTGAGAGCTAGGGGAAGAACAACTGGAAACAGTTATAGCTCCCCACCACCGAGCTCTGAAGGAACCAAAGCTGCCTTGTGTGAAAACAAGCAAGCAAGCAAAAGACCAACCAGCCAGCACTAAGTGAAGCTCCATTCAAAAGCCATTGCCTTGCTGCCAAGCACGCTTTGGAACTGGGCAGAGCTCAGCCCCACTACCACGCGGGGCCCTCTGCCTTCTCCTCAGTGCCTAGGTCTAGTGAGCACATGACACAACTGCAGTGTTTCGAGCAGTGCAAACGCTGGGCTTCGTTATCTGCATCTCCTTGTAAGTGGAACCTCATTTGCCAGGAGGCATTTGCGCCCTGTAGGAACGCTGGGCAATCAGGCCACTAGGGCACTCCCCCTGCCAGGCCATCCTGAACCACTACCCAGGTCCCCCTGTGCTCAGGTGGGAATCCACAGGCGCCCCGCGCTCCCAGTGCGCAGGGACCATGGCCAGAGGGCAGGGCCATGCAAGGAGGCCACGTGTGAGCAGACACCCTGAGCAGCCTCAGTTGTGGTTAGTCTGGTCTCAAGCTCATCTCTCTCAAGGGCTGTGGTTTTATCAGCCTTACCAGGGAGAAATCTGTGTTAGGAGCTGCTCTAAAGTGTCATTAGGCAACATTTAGTTAATGCAGAGGGACTGGCATGTGGTTACACTTGCTTTCAGCACCATGATCTGTTGTCAAGTTGCAAATGTCTTTTTTAACAATACACAACTCTGTGGATCATGATATCCAAAGTGGCTCCTGGCCCCTTACCTCAAGTTTCCGTTACCAGCACATATTACTCTCACCCTGAAACTTTGGCCAAAACAGTTTAACTTTCATTCTTCTTTCCCACAGGGTGCAAAAGTGAAAAACAAGGACAGATCTTCAAAGAATTATTGCAGACTCCCAATTTCAGGATTACTGTGGTGGACGACTGTGATACAGTGGAAATCTGCGGAGCCTTGAAAGTTAGTCCTTTCGAATGTAATTGTTTTTATTAGGACCCAATTCTGCCCTCACCTGGTCTAATACTAGTCCTACTATTATGTGACTGAATGACCTTGGACAGAGCATGCGCTAGTTTTCCTGCCTGTAGCAGTGAAAAAAGTGCACTTGAACGTACATTTCTTTGGCATTGTCTTTGCTCAAAAAGAGCCCAGGCAAGAACATTGTCTGGAGGCACGCACTTCAGTGGCACTACTAGGTAGCATATTACGGAAATACAGTAAACCACACCTATTTCTATATTAAAATGGGATTTCTGTGGGGGAAGAACTGACTTCTTCAGAGGATGAACACTGGGAGGTGGGGTGGCACGCAGGAGGGTGGCAAGGAGTCGTGAAGATGCTTAGGCTCCCTAGGTATTTGTCTGAAGCTTCAGAGGAGGCTAATTCTACTGATTATTCAGTAGACGAAATAGTAATAGTACTGATTACAGAGGACAAAAGCAACTTAATCTATAAAATTATAATATTTAATAAGTTGCTTTGATGTTTGCCCTGGGAATAATAGTGGATTCTTTAAAAGATCTCCTAGTTTCCAGCAACTTCTGCTTAACAACAGCTTAGATGTTTAGCTTCTTTAACAATAAACTCAGAGCTACCGGGATTGAACCCAGGGCACAGACTTGTGCAATTTCCCTAAAGAGCAGTGCACATTGCTGAAGTGCATGTCTGATGGGATGGTCTCTCTCTTGGTATTTTTGTAATAAACTTTTTTTTTTTTTTTTTTAAGAACATAGTAGCAGTAGGAGCAGGGTTCTGCGACGGGCTGGATTTTGGCGATAACACCAAGGCTGCAGTTATACGGTTGGGCCTCATGGAAATGGTGGCCTTTGCCAAGATGTTCTGCAGGGGACCAGTGTCAATAGCCACCTTCCTGGAAAGCTGTGGTGTGGCTGACCTAATCACCACCTGCTATGGGGGACGCAACAGAAAAGTAGCAGAAGCCTTTGCTCGCACTGGAAAAGTAAGCAGGTTTTTGAAATATTTTCAACTAAAGCACAAAGAAATCCTTAGGTGTTCTCCACAGGCATCATTAGCTTTGTGGCACCTGCTGGTGCTGCGGCAGCATTCCCTCTAATCCAAGTAATTGGTCTCCTTTCTTCTAGTCCATTGAGGAACTGGAAAATGAGATGCTGAATGGGCAAAAACTACAAGGGCCTCAGACTTCCGTAGAAGTCTACAAGATCCTGAAACAGAAAAACATACTTCATAAGTAAGTGCTTTGATTTTAAAAACCTGAATTGACAAGTTATGAGTGATATAGAGCTTCTTTAATGGTGTTCAAGAGGTCTGCTCACTCTGGTACCAGCTGCTTGCTATGTGCTGGGGCTCCTCCGTGGTTCAGCTTAGCCAGGCTTAGCCCAGCTTGGTTAGCCCAGCCAGTTACTGGGACAACAGCCAAAGAACATTTAAAAAACAAACAACAACAACAAACCCACAAACTTGCATGCAACGGCAACAAAATCAAATGGTGGTATTGAATTAAAAATAAAGACTCATTGGTAGGACTAGAACCTTGAATTAAGTCTAGATCTAATAAGCATGCCCGTATTTACGCTTAGTTACACACTTAGCTCCAAGTCATTCAGTGATCTCATTTTCTTAAGCATGTAATTGTTAAGAGAACTGATACAAGTAAAAACAAATACATGTGTGTATATATATATATATATATATATATATATATATATGTCTTTAAATCATGGAAAGAAAATCCTTAGAAATTTTGTTCTTTTTAGCCTTTTAAATATCAGCAAAGAATGCAAACAGTATGTATGTTTTGAACACTAGAAGATATATATTTTTTTTCAGTAATTGAAAACTCTGCATAGTAGTTCTCTCCACAATAGCATTCTCTGCTGTTACCCAAAACAAAATGGTTAATTCCTCCTAATTGCCGTAATGTCATTCCTGCTACATTGTTTCATCTTTGTAGCAGTCATTCATAGCCCTCCAGGACGCCTTCCTGAGTTTCAACTACAGCATAAGATGAAAATGAAACTTTATCTGGATGCTTTCCTTTTAATGTATTAAAAAAAAAAAGAAAAAAAGATCTGAAAAGGGGAGGAAAATATTGGAAATGTTTAAGTAAGCTTTCAAAAGCATTCTTTTTTTGTTACATGCTTCTTTTAGGTTTCCATTATTCACAAGTGTCTATCAGATCTGCTATGAGGGGAGAGCAATCCAGGATTTCATCTCGTGCCTGCAAAACCACCCGGAACACATTTAGAAATAAACTCCACTTACGTGGTTGCATACTCATCTTTTCAGGACTGTGACTTCTGCCCACTCCACAGAACATCACAAATGGATGGTGCAATGCTTGCTGTAAAAGCAGCATGGAATGTATTTCAGTATCCTCATTTTAGGGGTTAAAAAAAAAAAATCTGCCTTCAATTTCATCATTAGATCCCAGGAAGAGGAAATGAATGGATAATTTAACTGTAGTTTGATTTTGGTTAGTAATTTGGGCATTAGCCCAGAATTATTTTCTTGCTGATTATACAAAACATGCTGCCCAATCTATTTCCCCTAACAAAGTTCAATATTGCTGACATGAGGTTCAGCATGTTGCTTACTAATGTAAAACAATACAAGATGTGGAAAGTTTAAAGAGTTCCTCAAAACACAAAAAGTAATTAAAAAAAGAAGTCTAACAATTGTAAGATGCAATTATATGGCCAAATATGAGTTGCCATAATTCCTCCCAAAAACAGATTGTAGCATTTTGCAACTTGTGACATTTAATCCTCCCTTGATTTTGTTTCTCCATGTAACCATTTTTATGGGGCAGAAGCAGGGGAGGAAGTGTTATTGTGTTCAGACATGCATGAATGTTCTATAGATGGAAAAATCTGATTCTCATTTTGTATATAGAATATATTCCCTTCGAGGATAGTTTTTTGACTAACCAAATACATCCATTTTGGTGTATGGGTTTCTTAACAAGTAGTATTGGTTAAGGAGCACTGGCTGAGAGGGGAGAATTGAGAGACAGGACTTACGCACAACTCTGCTCGCATCCTGTACAATAGTTATTTTGAGGATGTCAGAAGTGAAAAGACATTTCCGATACTTGACTTTTTATAAATGCACAAAAAAGACCGCTATACACGCACAGAATTCCTATAAAGTTATATTTGAAACTGAGCTGCTTTTAAACTCCTCCAGAAAACCACTGGACAGAACCCATACAACTCCACACATCTTTCCAGGGACTGCAAGAGACTAATGCCCTGATCCTGCTGTACATTAAGCAAAGCATCACACTTGACCCTCCTGAAGCGAGATGCCTCTATCTGCTTCTGAATTTTAGACACAAACTGGCACACGTGCCAGTTTTTAATTTTGCTACTGACAGCATTAACTTTAGAAACTAAACTTTTTAAACCTGCTAGTGGTACTTGGGTAACTTTTACATATCTGATGTTTTTCAGAGTTAAAAGCCATCTAGGAAATGAACAGTGGCATGTTTTGTATGCTCTAATACCCATTTGAAAGATTTGTATTTAGAGAAGGAGATGAACAAAAAGTCAGAGTAATCTACTTTTTTGCTCTGCTTCTTTTCTATTCTCCAAAATACTAGTAGGAAGAGCAAGTGTTCTTTTAGTCTTAATGTATTTACTGACATTAAAAAAAAGTTATAGAATCCTTTCCACTCTGTATTTTAGAGGAATGTTGTTACATCTTTCACATTTATGAGAGTTATATATATATATATATATGAATGTATATTTTTAAGTCTTACAGCCTCCAAAGCATGCTCAGACACCAGAAATTGTGTTTGTAGAGACAGATCATAGACCTCTGCCAAACAGCAATGAGGCTGGTCCACATGAAGAGCCCAGGCTAGAGGAGAACTGCTCTCCTACCTGTGGAAGGTCACAGCTAACAACACATCTGGACTCTGCAGTGCAGATGCTTCTTCGGCTGAAATAGGAATCACATGGTTAGATCTTTTATAGAGCACTGGAAAACAAAACAAAGCGCCCACACAGTATCTTCCTTTTCAAGGTAAAACAAGTAAACAAAAGACTTAAATATCAGATAATCTTAAATATCAAAACCATGATGGTGGGATAGAGAATTTGGGAAGCTCTTTCATTTACAATCAGACTAAACTTCTGAAAAGTCATTTATGATATGATAATATAAGAATACAGAACATTTTATATTCAAAGTGTATCAAGTATCTGTAATAAAGTGATTAATAAATGTGATGTAATTTCATTTTTCAAAATTCTCGTAAGTATTGTAATAATACTCCTTTTTTTGTGCTTTTTTTTTTTTCCAATTAACATCAGTGTTCAAAAGAAAAGGACAAGAGAAATGGGTTTTCTACAGATGTTTTATTGACAAACAGAACTATTTCTTCTTCTGGATGACAAACTTTTACACAGTAAAATAAGGAAGTTTTACTCTATAAATAACAAAAAATAGCCCTTATATCTCAATTCCAGTGAAAAATCTACATAAAATAATTTGTTCTCTATTTACATTCCATATCAAAATAAACGTGCTCATGGTCAGCCAGGTCTCTAAGTGTTGCGCTTATCTCGAGGGCGAGCTTGACATTAGAAAGGCAACATTTGCTCTTCAGAAGTCTGCTACTGTCAGGTCCCATTATTTAATGCACCATATAGGCCCCAACCCCAAGTGCGACACGCACAAGCAGTCACCCCTTGAACTCAGCACAACCTGTTTTGTAAAGGAAAGACCATGAACTGCTCCGCTAAGAGACATGAGTAAGAAGGGTGAGGAAGAAAGGGACACAGGCTTCCCTCTCTACTGAACTATATTCAGAAATTTTCAGGACAGGAAGATTTTAAAACTCCCTTATGAGTAAGGGAGTGTTGCTATGTCTGCTTTTAAATTACATCAGTCTTCCTAATTTACTAGTGCACAAACAATAAGCTACACTGCACCTACAGTCACACAACAGGAGTCAAAATCCTCTTTTGATAAACTGACCTGTATCTAGATTATGATAATCTCCCAAAACCTCAACTCATTTCAGGAGGGATGAACTACCTGCTTTTCTATGTAATTTTATTCACTGCATACAAAGCACACCAGCCAACAGCTCTTTCCTCTTCATTTTTGAAACAAAACTAGAAAAATGTGTTCCTAAAATATGACTTGTCTAAGGTTTAATTAAAAATGTTACAGACTTGAATGGCCAGGTTCAAGAAAAAGACTGGAAAACTAATTTACTTTCATAATTAAACAGGGAATACTTTCACAAACTAAACTGCGGATTTCATATACTTAAAATATTCTGGCTACAGAGAAGCTAGTTCATTTATCTTTAGGGCAGCAAAACACCTGGAAATAATGCCACAAGGTCCGATGAATACAGAGAGTTACTCTGGCTGTATTTGAAAGCCTTTACATGTAAGAGATGCAAGATGATGATCTGCCACAATATGCTCACAAAACCTAAAGTAGCTGCCTGCAAACCTTGTATTTAACATCACCTTCTGCTGGGAAAAATTATACTTAAGGCTACATAAAGTGATTGTTTTAAGCTACATTTTTTTGCTTTATGTTTTCCACTCAAAAATGGCTTAGGCTTCCTACTAAATTGATTTTGCTCTTAAAAACCTGAGATGTGTTTTTACTGAAGTCACCTTAACACCTGGAAGTCAAGGACAGGCTGAGAGCTTAGCTCAGAGACTAAGAGAAGTGAGGTAGTCAGGTTTCCTTCCATGCTCCTCCTGGGAGCCGCGGATGAGGTCCCGCATGCCATGAGCGACCATCCTGCCTCCCTGAGCTCCTAAAGTCGCTTCCAATTCCCCACTTTGCAGCCAGGTTTTGCAGGATGCATTTCTGGGAAATTACAACTGAAATCTCAGATTATTAAGGCAGTGACAGCTTTACTTCATTGGATTCCTAATGCAGCTACTCGGCAGGGAATCTGCCCAGGAAAACTGAGCAGCAAACAGATTTTCCTCATCAGTATAATGCACCTGCAGCCTCTTTAATTATAGTATACACTTCAGAAGTAGGTAAGCACTGACTTAAGCCATCTTTCAGATTTCAATTAGTTCTCAGGAAGAAAGAATTAAAAAAAAAAAAGCCCTCAAGATAAACAACTGTGTAGAAGATAAAAATACTCACTTAAATATGACAAATCTCACAATTATACAGACAGGAGACCAGCACATCAAATACCAAGCGCAATAAATTAACACCAGTAAAAAAGTTCAACAGTTATAAAGTTAACTGGAAAGTTCACACAGTGCAAATATTTCACAGTAAAAAAAAATAACCAAAGATTTCTTTCAAGTATAAAAAACATCGCTTTTGACTGATACCATTTAAATTGTATTATTGCACAACAGACAAAAAGATACAATGTCTACCTCTGGGCCCTAAGATGTCTTCTCAAATCTTTCTGAGTTTCCGAGGAATCGTTTCATACCAGCTCTGGATTGTGCATATATTAACGTAATGAGTGTTTGCTGATGAATCTGAGTGTTTCTTAATTCCAACTTGTACAGATTTAAAGCATTTGATCCCTAATTCATATTGCTTCTCAGAAACACTTACTTAAGGCTAACCTAGGCCTTGTAAAAGCAAAAGTGCATGACCTGCAGCAAAAAGGGGAACTAGCTCAGTGCAAGGTACTCTCAGTAGTGATGCCTCCACACAGCTACAGGTTGGAGTTTACTCACCTCAGCAGTGTCACAAGTCTCTACATAAAAAAGACAGCTACAGACACAAAGATATTTTCTTTGCTGTCCTTACAATTTCAATACAAGTTCTACTATTTAACTGTTTAATTGCAGTCAAAAGAAATTTTATTCCCTGCCCCTTACTTCCATTTACCTTTCATTTTAAAAGGGCATCAAATCAACACAACTCTAACATCACAGCACATTTAAAGAGGAGAGAAACAAATTCTTTATTGCTAACTTTGCATTTGCTAGTGAACTGCGCACATCTGCTCTCTCAAGTTTAACTCTTCTCCTAGAATTATTCCAGTTGGACAATGGATTGTACCACTGAACAGCTTATTTTCTCTGAACTGGTTTGTTTTTCATGCTTTATGCAAGGTCAGAAACATAAGGAGTCATCCTTACAAGGGTCCTAAAGTGTATCTGTTCTTAAGGAGAAAGGCTTTCTTCATTCCTTTAGCCTAGTAGATTTTGAACGTTAAGGAGTAAGTTTTGTAGCAAGCCCTTGTGAGGTCTAAAATGTGCATTATCATCTGTATGACCAAGAAAGGGGGAAAAAAAAAGAGAGATTGAGTGTTCTTCATACATTCAACAAATTAGTTTTGGTCTAAATAAATCAACACAGTACCTGTGAGACTACATCACTACGGCAGCCATCATTACTGATTTCCCCTGTCAACAGAATGGTCACCCTATTAATATATGTGCATAAATATAAAATAAGGAAACCTATCCCAATTTCACAGATTGTGTTTCAGAACTGAAATGCATTTCCTTAGCAAATTACTCTGAGAATATTCAAATATTTGATGTACTAAGTTTCAAGTAGAACTGGCACATGCTACCTGAAAATAGGATTTAGTTACATTCCAAACCAAACTTTGTGCATCTATTAAGGTTTACGTGAACCCCAAGAATTAGACATTTTATCATATAATACTATGATTTCTGAGATACTTCCAAGCTTCAGAATCCCAATTATGGAAGCAATTCTCAACAACTGGTGTGCTACCCCAAAACATGATTGTTTTATTTTTCCCCACTACGAAGTCTAGAAATTGATAAAAACAAACACCCACCGCCCAAAAACAAACAAACAACAAAACAAAAAACCCCCACAAACCTATTTGGGCCCGGGTTATTAGTAGTGATTACAACTGATTTTCACATGGCTTTTGACTAAACCACTGAGGTATATTTCCAGTTTGAGGATGCTTTGCTACCAGTCATACAGAGGATATATTTAAGAAAAAAAAAAAAAAACACAGAAAGGTTCTCATTTCAAACCTTCACCAAGTTGCCAGATAATCTAACACAGTCAACAGAGTGGATCTGGTTACTGTGTCAAAACGAAAGGTTGTAACTCGGGAAAACACCGGCACTTACTGAGATGACCATGTAAACCTTCCTCCTCTGAAAGCCTGGCTGCTGCTGCCAGGCCTCCCTGACACCTATCAGCACCGCTGCTTGCCAGGAGAGAAGAGGTTCAGCAGATTCCAGCTGCCCAGAGAGGGAAGAAGCTGCTTTCGCTCCACAGCAAGAGGTGCAGCATCAGCAATGGCACCGTCTCCGAACTCCCCCTTTCCCCACACTTAGCTCCAGGCGCAGAGAAAGATCCCTGTTAGCAGAGGAATCAAGTTGGCCATCAGGAGCCAGAGGGTGACAACCAGACTGGGTGAGCAGGAACATAAATCTAAACCAAAGACAAAACCAAAAGGAAACAGCATATAAATATTAAATTTTACAGGTAGAGGCGAGAAAGAATAGCAAATAAAACAAAATAAAAAAGAAGGGTCAGGGAAGAAGAGGGAAATACTTACACTGATTCATTTTATTTCCAAAGATAGGAACTCAATATAGCCAAACAATGGGATTATTCCCTTACTATTATTTTTTGTGCTTCTTCAATAGATAGCAATTAGGAGAACAAATGAGCAAATGTACCACCATCACAAGAAGAGACTAGGAAATTTAACACCACTGGGGAAAAAATGCATTTCAAATTCAAACTCTTGAAAGTGTCTTATGAATACTCTTGATCTATATGACTGTAAATCACATAAAAGCCAAATCCATAGAACCCACCGAAGATGAGCAGGAGAGAGAAAGAACAACCACCATCACATGAAACACTTTGTCCTTATGGTAAGTAATTACACGGCCACAAAAGTTAAGAAAAGTAAGAGATGCAAATGTAAACCTGCACAGATAGAGATGTATGGAGGAAACAAAACAAACCCCACAACCTCAATCACAGCAAGTATGAATTCAAGCAAATGCTGGACCTCAGGTTGACATCTCCTAGTTTATGTGAATTTTTCATAAAAACTGATCTATAGGAGCCATTTCACCAGCCACTGAAATGATGCCATTTCCGAGACAGAACAAAACTAAATGAAAAAGGTAGACAAAATCCTAAACATATGAAGTTGAAAAGAATCTTAAATACAGATATAATCAGATATATTTTTTCTAGAAAAAATGTGCAGCAAAGACTACACATTCAACAACTAAAGAGTTGTTTAAAAGCTTAAAAATAAACCACTAGTGTGAAATACTGTAAAGACTATTCTCTCTTACAAATTGACATTTTAAGAAGTGGTCAGTTCATGATAATTCTCTGACCACTGGTAAGTGTTTTAAGTTACCACCAGCACCACCACAAAGCAAACTGACACCTATCACTCATGTTCTGGACTACTACATTAATTTTGGCAATGGGAAATTCAACAAGCAAGCACTTGGTTTCCACTAAGATGATGTTTTGGATGTTATAAAAAGGGAAACAACCTTCAAAATACAGACCCAATTTATGGGCAACCTCACAGACTAAAGCAAGGTCTCTAGGATGATTACCAGAGAAAATATGTCAGAAAGCACTTCTACTTCAGACACATTTCTCAAATAAGCCACTTGCTTAATTCCAGAAAAAAAGTACAACTGAGGCTGAGGGTCTCCTTTCCTTTTCTGTCGGCAGTCAGAGCTGCCTCAACATTCTGAGGGATGTATATCAATATGCATAAGGAAATGGTAAATATTTTTCCCCCTCCTATCAACATAGGCATTCACAACTGAATTCACTGTATCACTAACAACTAACACTATTAATGATTCCCAACAGTTCATTACAAAGCTCTTGAACTATTCAGTATTTTCTAGCACCTGATCCAAATCTTCCATGTTTTCAGACACGTATATCTAGTTTCACTTGGTCAAATCATAAGGCCACGTACCAACCGGCGCAACTCTTGTTAAATTGGAAGCTGGAGGATCCCGCTCAGGAGGACAGGAATCACAGAAGTCCCAACAGGCCGGACAAACGAGATTCCCAACATGTACCCAGCCGTTCATCTGGATGCTAACACTTAATACTTGACCTGAGCGACTGCACAAATATGCAGTGTCCTTGACCCAAACATACAGCCCTTGTGGAGAGCAAGAAACCTTAAAAGAGATCAACAAACAAGATCAGCTCTGCAATGAGATTTATCAAAAATACATTATGGAGTTTCAGGGTTCTTTCAATTTGTAAGTATTAGTCAGTAACGTCAAAGAGTCAAAAACACTGCCTACCACACAGATGAACTAAAAGCATGTTAAAGAGCTCAGAGCAACTACTTGTCTTGACAGCTCTTAAAGACTTTCCTTTTTTTTCATGCAATTATAAGTTGAGAATGAATAAAGTTATGTTTTTGCTAATGACATTTTTAGAGTTGTGTCATCTTCAGTGATACCTCCAAGCAAGACTGCCCAGAGGAAGAGGATAAAGAAAAAGAAATACTGTGTGAAATACTGCTTACTCCTTAGGGGAAAAAGAACGAATAAGTAATAATAAGTGTGATTAATGTTAAATTTCAAAAGCAAAAGATTCTGCTACAAGTACTTTCTCTACAGCTAAATGGAAGTATCACATTGAGGAGACACAGGAAGCAACACATGAGTCTTCTCAGTAACCGTGTGCATAATTTGATCAATGATCTAAATTACAGGCATATTAGTGCAAGATATTTAAAGCATATCAAATAATTTAGTGATTTAAGAGAGAGCAGATCATTTACATTATCAAACTACAAAGCTCTAACAGTCATATTTTAATCCAGCTCTTTCCTTTTATTTATTATTTTAAAAAGTAATATACTTACTTGATAACATCCACTACCCCAGTCAGGATAACTGAGTTTCCTCCTGCACTGTTCCATGACAAAAGCTGATTTCTGAATAAGACATACAGAGTTTGGTCCGTATTTCTCTGCACCGTAGTTTTTGGTAGGATCTAAGGTAGAAAGAATATGTTGAATTCAATTTATTTGGTGAACAGAAAGTCTAAATTAATTTATTATAATTAGAAGATACCTCCACAGACAATTTCACGTTTACTCCTGGAATCTTTCACATAGTTCAGATCGACACATCCTGTGACCATTGCCCTATCGGAGTATTATACTGCAGTGAATGTAAACAGAGAAAGGGAGTGGGGAGAAAAAAAATGGGGGTAGAATTCTGTAGTCCTATTCATAAGGGCTATATGGTTATATTTGCCCCAGGAAATGCCAGTCCAGACTGCTGGGGTGATTGTGCTGTTTTTGTAAGTTCCCCCTCACCCCTCCCCTTCTTTTTCTGAAGACAGTTAATATGCCACAGTATTCTGGCACTACAATATTGAAGGTTAATGCACTGTCCCAGGAAACAGGCTCATGCTCTGGCAATTTCCCAAGCTCCTCGTCTTAAGCAAAAAAAATCTATAAAGATGGAGAGTGGAATTATTTTAAGAAACTATTAAAAAAAAAAAAAAAAAAAAAAAAAAAGCAACAAACCCCTCCCCAAGCCATATTACAAATAATAAAACAATAATAATAAACTCATCCTTTTGTCTTGTATTTTGGGCATGTGGGGTTATTTTTTTTAGCTATTACATGATTCTTACGTCAAATGCATATCCAGGAATTAAACACAAGATAGTTGTGCTGTGCTTCTCCCAGTGGAGCTTTTGCACAGCTGGTAGTTTAAAACTAAGTTCATAGGCAATTAATTAAGTATATAGCAAGAGAATCAAAAAAGATTCACTTCAGACTACTTGATTTCGTACATTAAGAAAAATGGAGGCTAAAACAAAGTATTGAAATGGACCCGTGAAATGCAATCAGATCAACCACTTGAGAACAAATCAAAGAGCAGGAAGAACTTGTCTTCTGAACTTTACACTTAAATGCAACTGCTGGGACCGAGGAATAGATTAAGAAGGGTAGTCTCAAATATCATACTTAAGGTGTGAAAAATTACCTGGTTGATTTTCCAGTATTCTACAGTCCGAACTGCGCTGAAATTCCCCACTTAAATGCCAGCTAAATTCTTGACTAAAGGGACAATAATCAGCAATTTCCACTGAGCCACCATAATAAGGCAAGTCTTCTGCCGGCACTCCATTCAGATTGTCAAAATACTACAAAATAAAACAGACAGTGAAGCAGATTCTGCAGAGACAAGTGTACAGTTGCTTTTGATAAGGCACCCACAAAGCTTTTCTACAAAGTATTCCACAAACAGGCACCTCCAAGATGAAATAGAACAAATTTCTAAGTGCACAGCAACAGATCAGGTAAACAAAACAAAATGTTTCAGGGAGACAACCTTAAAAAAACAAAACAAACAAACAAACAAAAAAACAACCACACACACAACTGTAAACACTGGAATTTGGTCAAAGAGCCAAGCAACACACTTATTGTTTCATCCAGATCATGTCAATTTTGTTTTTAAGTCTTCAGATTTCTTGCAACAAGTTAAGCATTTTTCTTTCAGAATAGGAGATTTTTCTCAGTATCTATTCTCATCTACCAGTTCAGAAGAAAAAACAAAAACAAAACAAAAAAACATTCAAACATATATTATGCAGCTATAAAACATAATAAAGCAAATATTTAGTTATTTGGTAAAGTATGATCCATTATACCTGATATTCCTGAGGTAACTGCTTTGGAAACTTCTGTAAATTGCACACAGCTACTGCTCTTTGGTCCTGCCTGCAGGTCAGCTGCAGAGGGTTACTCCTCAAAGTGTCACAATATGGACTGATTAATTGCCTCCTTCACAAGACAAATAAGCAAGCAAAGTCACATTAGGTCACATTAGTTGCTTTCCCTAATTTAAACAGAGATTGTCAAGACCGACCAAAGACGGCGAAATAAAATGGGAGCAGACAATCACATAAAAACATTCTTTTTTCATATAGAAGCTGATTATTATTATTATTAATGATACTGCTTTACAATCCATGAATAGTGTAACAAGAAAAAAAAAGTTTTTTTTTTTTTTTTTTAAGGGTATCATCTACTTTTATTGTTTTTCTATTGTACTATTCTAAGTACAATCCAGTAGTGCATCATGCTATGGCGAGACCTCCAATTCGAAGAGATAAAATAAAAATTTGATTTTTAAAATCAAATCTCTTCCCTTCTCCTTAAGCACGGCCCTATCACAAAATAAGTTCCATGCAAAGATGGGTACTTAGAGGTTGGAACGCTTCTGTTTTTAACATACCTAGTGTGCTCACTTCTTGCCTATATTCTGCAGACATTTGTGGCAGATTAACAAGGAATGGTGCATCTACCTTGATTTCTTTTTGCTGAATTGCATTTGAAAGAGACAGACACAAATGGGCATCAGGATTTTCTCTATATTTTTAACAAGTCTGTTTTTCTTACTTTTGTTTCTTTTGGTCGATCCAAAACTTGCAGCTCTTCATTACAAAGTCACAGCCTTTGTTACGTCCCCAGTCTAATTTCTCTGCCATGCTGTAATTTGCTTTATACCAACTGTAAAAGCATTTTGAAATAAGATGACAGTTACTTAAAAACAAGTGTGCTAATTAATAAGACAACAAGTCACAGAACTTCATGCAATGCTCTGAGGTCTTCTGCAGAAGAAACAGGGCAGTTGCACTCTTTTCTCTCCGTAATTATTTTATAGTTTTACTATTCTTCAAGGCACAATGAAAGTAGCTAAAAGAAAAATCTTATGGCTCATCTGTTCGGTAGCAATGCATCTGCAAAGGAACAAGGCATACCAAAAATATATATTTTTAATGGGCTTATGTACACACACACAGTAATTCTGTACTCAAACACAAAATCTTAGACTGGACAGTTTTGCTTTTGTTCTATAATTACTTTATATCTGTAAAAAGAGCAGTCAGTGTGTCCCATAAAAGTGAGAAAAAGATTTATAATAAGAAAAAGGCAAACACAGTCTATATACAAAACTAAGTATTGTAATGTATATTCTTTATAGATTGATTAAGCATGGATAGTTTTTGAAAAAAATAAAAACAACAAACATACTTATTAGCATTATATTAGGCAAGGAATAATACTTACTACTGTGGGACAGGTGCACCAGTCCTAAATAACATTTAGTGATAAACAAAAGCATACTTGTAGTGAAAAACATTATTCTTTTTCTTACCCAGTGTCTTCCATTAATGCTAAGGTGATCCTGGAGAAGACTCTATTCTGCGTGTGGGATCCAGTCATCGCTTCATTCTGAAAGTTACCAATTACAGTTAGCTAGGTACTGAGAAGTGATGAACATCAGTGTAAGAAAACGTTTGTTCTGGAAAAGCATTTTTAGAACCACACCAAAGCTGACTGGAAATTAAGAAATAAAAGCAACAATTTTAGTCACAGAAAACATATTTTTCCAGTTCACATTAATAAAGAGTTCTGGACTGGAGCATTTCCTTTATGGTTTACCTCCCTATATACAACAATAATTACAAAGCATCTCTGCCAAACATAACATATAATTCACAGATCTGTAATAAGAAAGGAAGTTACAAGTAAAAATAAAACTAATTTGGAAGAGGAAATATGAACAGAGATTAAATCAAGGTAATGAGTAGACACAATGTTCAAAAATTCACTGTGTAGAGGATGACAAATTTGAGTCGTTTCAAAGGAATACCATCTTTCCCCTAAAAAGAGGGTACACCTCAAATGTATCTAGAAATTAGAGATTTAAGTATTAAGCTAGTATGGTTTACGATGCATTTTGGCCATATTTGATACATCTTGGTTTTCAAGGCTCCTACATATACCACTGTAAAAGTAAAAATACAGAGGGGTGAAGGACATTCCTCAATTCAGTGCTCTCCCATATTTCTCATGCTAGCACCAACCTCCAACAATCTCTTCTCCCAGTGATTCAGCTCAGTACCCATTCCACCCTGGTTTTCAAGCTCCATTCCCTCCAGGATCGGACAATTAAAGTGTTTCCGAGCTTCTTCCTACAAAGAAAACATTTCAGTACAACTCTCAAAATACAGAGCCACACTCACAGCATGTCTCAGAATTATCTTTCAAAAATTTTTCAGCATTTCCTATTAAACTGTTTTATTTTCCTCTGAATAAAGAGCACTTCTTTTACTGACTGAACTACTAAGACAGCAAACCTCACAACACTAAGCGTAATAATTAGTCTACTTATCTCCTGGAAATAAAACAGCAGTAAAATTACCTGGAAAAAAACATACACTCTAAATAGCATATCAAAAAGCAACAGTGCATGAACACGTGCAACCCAGCTCTGTCAAACATTTTTGAGAAAAATACTTTTCTACTAACAAGCAGGACATCTCAACTATACTTTTGCATAGGAAACATTTGAACATCTTAAAAGGTATCATAATATTCCTCTGGTTTTATAGCCAGGAGCCCAGAGTTTGCCAGGTAGGTCCTACCAGGTAGGAGGGCCAAACTGTGACCAGTTTGACCTGTGTGACCAATATTTCAAAAACCACAGGTAATTAAGTTTGCTCTACAAGCAGTATTAGATTTAAAACAAACAAATGATTATTTATAGTGTTACTCGCACTTGGCAACAAACCATTCCCAATCTTATCCCAAACTGAGTATACCTAAAGATTTTGGCAGGAAAGGAAGAAGTGAGGGGTCAGAGGTGTGGGAGGAAATAAAGACTTTTCAAAGAATACTTGAAATTTATTTTTAGATGTGACAGAATGTTAAACGCATATTTCTTTTTAGATGTGGCAGAATGTTAAATGCATCATTTTGCAATGGATAAAGCAACAGTAAGATGAAAATAAAAGATGAAAAATAGTATTTTTAATTGAGACAAAAAAGAAATCAGGATGACTATTTTACAAGGACTATATAAAATATCTGTTAATGGAACAGCCTTCACAGGACATCAGCTAGCTGCCCAGGTTTCCAAACAAGTCTACAGGAAAACACTTGAACAGTGGAATTAAGGAACCTATTCTTCAATATCAACTCTGCTTAACCTTGTACCACTTCCTTCCCAATCCCATCATTGTCTCTTAGCATGTCAATTTATCTCAATGTCCTTTAGTCATTTTTCACATTAGTTGAAGATGGTAGGATTAACTGGGAGGAGTGTCTAAACTGCACAGCCTTACGGCCATGTTTTAAGAAAAAAAGTATTCAATGTTAGGTCATTATCTCTTAAAGGACAGTAATCTGGGCATTCAAAGGTCAAAGTTTAAGTTAATCCATACTTACAACTACACGAGGCGTAATAAGAAGATACACAGGATGGCGCAGCATTTTGCCACCACGTACATCCCATAGCCTCACAGCTTTAACCACCACCTTACTGCTCCACTCATACAAACCTAGACTGTAACAAGAATGCTAGAGTTAAGAGATATTCTCAACAGACTAATGTGAAGAAGTTTTTGCCATAATCAGACAGAATCAAATTCTATATTTCTCTCTGTATATGCCCAGTTCCAATTTAATAAGACGAGCTATGGAAAAATTACTAAGATAAATCTGCAAATTCAAGACTTCCCTACAGTTATTAGACCTGTAACAAAGGAATAATTAAAACAAAACAAAACAAAAAACTTACAAAAAAGAATGCAAACTTCAGAAAAGAAAAGAAACAAAACCCTTCTTCCATCTCCAAAAAAACAGTCTAAAGGAATATTGTTGCAAGGCTGTAACAATACTAACTAAGTGAAATAAAAGCACTTCCTCCCCTCAACACCCCCCGTGCTCAACACTAGCAATTTGTTCACACAGTAACAAGTCAGAAAAATCATGCAGTAGACTACACATACTATTACTTCTCCATAGTGATACATTTTCAGTGATATACAAGCTTTAAATAAATATCAAGTACATTAAATGAATTCCAGATAATAAGTCTCAATTTAGTAAGGTGTTCAGGGAGCAACAAAGTCTGAGCATGGGTAGTTCTAATCTACCTACATCTCCTAATAAATTAAATCCTCTCTCAGTTTTTATATACATGGATATTATAAGTGCTTAACACCAATGTAATAAAAAACTAAAAAAGAATTAAATAATATTGAACATAATAAAGGCAGAGTATTCCAATAAAGGAATCAAGTTGGATTTTCAACAGGTTGACAGCAAGAATATTTCTAAAAAAAGAAAAAAAAAATCAAGCTGGAAACATCTTTCAATATAATGGAGAATTGACAGGTCCAATATATACATACATAAATAACATACCTTTCATTAAAAGGAGGAAGCCCATCCATCGATCTTGTTGTTAAAGGTTTTCCATCATCATCACGATAAAATGCGAACAGTCCAGCGGAGAAACCCTTTAAGTTAAAAATCAGACAAACAGAAACCTTGGATAAGTTGCACCTCAAGGCAATTAGCAGATGAGCTGAAGGACACAAGAAAGATTTGTTCCCCTGCTACAAGCAACACTTCTCTATGCAGTGAGCTGAAGGAACATAGGAAGTGATCACAAATTTCTACAAAAGCATTTTATAACATCAAGCCTTACCAGGGCATGGATAATTTCATGTTTCACTGTAGACAACATGCCAACAAATTCCTGAGCTTGAGTTGAAATCATATTTGGACACAAGTTAGCATACCCTGCTATTGGCCTGCAAGAGAGGAAGTTGTTTTCTGTAAAATGCTAGCCAATTCAAATCATATTCACTTGAAGCAGAAAGCAATACTTTTAATCCTTCTACTGGATTTAAAAATAAATGCACACAAAAGATTAATTTAGAAATAAGTCCTTCCAAACAATTTCCTCCAACACTTACAGATCACTTAATGACACTGTTACTAAGTTACTACTTCACTGCTGAATTTTTGGGGGACAAAAAAATAATGTCCTCTATAAATGCATTTTCAGTTATATCTTTTAGTTATATATCTCCAGTATTCTACACAAAAATTGGTCATAACAGTATGAGAACCAAATTTTAGGTAGGCCATCATACACCTGATACATATTTCATCAACTAAGACTGAACTAGAAACATAAGTAGAGCCCATCTCCATTCTTCTATAAATTGGAAAATAGACATCCATGAAACAGCATCTTGTCAAAGTTTAGACAAACCAGCCTTAATATGCTATAGCTTTATGAGTTGAACATTATTTGATTATATGTTCTGCGGTTCTATAAGAATACAGTGCTTCAGTTCAAACATATTACATACTTATTAGCCACTGAAAAAAGAAATTGCTTTATTTCTTCATTTTTAACACTTCTATTTTTGCATATTACACACAACATAGGCAAACAGAATCTTCATATAAACTCCTAAAAAAAAAATAAAGTTTAAAAAAAAGCATAGGGAAGACCTACCTATCCATTTCAGCTTCCAGTTGGCAATAGGCTGCATACGCAATGATATTTTCATGGCCGCACCTCTCAGTAGTGAGAGCACTGACATAAAGCACAAAGTCAGCGTCTCGAACACCTTCTTGGTCAGGTAGGCCAACAGGCCCACAGTGCCATTCAGTTTCATTGCACACCCTGCATTGCTGTGGCAATATTCATAGGAAAGAATTAAAGCATTAGCTATGATACATGAGCTCTGTCGCACAAAACTTCTGGCTCAAAGTCAAAAACAAATTCCATCTTAAGATATCCGAAACCAGAAAACACTCTACGGACACAATAAACAAAGCGGAGCTAAATAACAACTTTCAAACGACAATTTTGACTTTAGTTTACTGCCTCAGTGTGACCTAAAAATAAAGGCAGCTTTGGGAAAAACAAACACCCACACCCCAAACCAAAGAGCTGGATGCCTCCAACTGGAAGAGTTTCTTACTAATGTAAAAAATTTGATTGGCAGATTAGCATATACAAGTTTTAATTACATTTTACATTTTTTAATACTTTATAAGCATCAAGCAAAAATAAATTAGTCACAGTCTAGCTGAATTAAAAAAAAAATCATATCAGAAAACAAGTTAGCAGCATTTCCCATCCTAGTTCAGTGGATAATACAAGTGAAATCTTCAAAGCCACAACTTATGATTAGTTCTATGAAACTGACTCACTGGCAAAGTAGAGTAATGAAGCGGCTGGTTATAATTTATACATGATATTTAGCAACAACAGTTTGGAATTTCATAATCTCCGTGCAGTTTGATGTACTTGCTATACTGCAAGTTTAAAGAAAAGTAAAGAATCAGTTTTACTCAACTCTTTGTTCAGTAGCACAAATTGAGCACCTCCCACTAAATCAAGGTTTCCTGGTCTGATGCTCAAACCTAGCAATCTCCCATAAATGAGGCATAGACAGTGAGCAGGTAAACTCTGAAGGCTTAGCTTACCTGGAGATGCTTCTCAGGAACTATAACTGGTCCACATCTTGTATGTTCTGCACAGGCTCCTCGGCAGTACCTGTGAGGGTCAGCTTTCTTCCTTAAATACTGGTTTGTTGCACACTGCCTTCAATCAAACATGAAAAAAAGTTAGAGATATTTTAGAATTAAAAAAGAAACCTTAGAGTAATTTTACAGCACCCAAATAACACTGTAACTATAGTATTTTTAATACAATATCATTTAAGTTTCTCAAAAAAAATAATCGTTAGTTATAGGGTACTAGAATACCTAATGTTTCTTGTTGCTACAGAAATATCTACAGGTCTGAAAGAGATTAAGAATGTGTTCATAAGTGGAAGTAAATATGAAAGGAAACAAGTAGGGTACACAGTCTTTAAAGTTTCTCCTGTCACTAATGTAGACACTGACCACAGAAGGCAGCCAGGTTTGTGTATCCTCCCTAAACAGGATACCCCACCATTCATATCTGAAAGAGTTTATTGGGCCCAATAAACTGCTTGTCTGATCCCAGAGGAAATTTTTTTATGGTCTTATTCTATTTTTATCTTATTGTCTATGCAATACAAACTTAAGTATCAAATAGAAAAAGTGGTTTTCAACTTTCACATACCTGCTTAGTAATATAGTACCTGTAGGTTTGCGCACTTGAAAAGTCTTCTCCAAATAAGAAATAGCTTGAGGAAGGAGTTTGCTCTAAATGGAACAAAAATAAACATAACCTAGTACCAGAACTGACATAACTTACCTTACAAGCACTATCACGCCACATGAAGCTTCCTAGATGCTGTGATACAGCTCAGCAGCAAACACTGAGACTTGCTTACAGCTTCTTAGGAAGTTCAATTATCATCAGTGCATATTGGAACAAAATACTTCCTTTGCTTCCACATTTTGTTATTAAAATTACACAAGGAGCAAAAAGCCAGGCATAATCTGGATGCACAGCTTCAAAGATGCTGAATGTGTTTGCCCTGTGTATGTGCTACACTTACTAACCCCGGAAAGGATCCATTGCCAATTCCCCCTGGGACCCCCATCTCCTTGCAGCCTACAGCCTGGCTGCAGAATTTTTACTCCTTACTGACACCATCATCTCAAAAATAGCAAGGAGAAATACTCAAAATGTGCCCAAGGGTACCAAAAAGCTTTAAAAACAGATTGCTTAATGAAACTATCGGCCCAGAACAGGTACCTGTTACACAGCATTTGACCCCACTGGTATTTGGGTGCGGTGGGAGGAAACTCTGCACAGAGAGAGGCGGCTCCCCTGATTAAGAGGATGCAATACAGCTCGTGTCCAAAGCCTCCAATTAAAGTGGCAAACCCCTAACTTCATCCGTGTGGCAAAATATGCACAAGAGGTGGAAAAAAAGAAAAGAGAAAACAAAAGGAGAAAAAAAAAGATAAACAAATATAGTGTACCTTAACAAGGTGTCTTTTCTCAGGAAGCAAGCTATATTTAAAACAAAAAAATATATATAAATAAGAGAGTTTTAGGCAGGAGGACGCGCAGCCTCGGACGCGGCGGGCAGGGACACTTACTCCTCCACGCTCCTGTCGTAGAGAAACCTGATCCGGAGCTGCTGGCCCACGTTCCTCTTGGCGACGCGGCTCTCCCTCAGGGGCACCTGGTAGAGCACCTGCGGCGCAGGGGGAAACGGCGCCGTGAACGCAGCCCTCCCTCCCTCCCTCCCGCCCCGGCCCCTGCCGCTGCCCCAGCCCGGCCCCGGTCCCGCTCCGCACCTCATCGCCGCGGGGCACGCGGTGCTGGCACGAGGACGGGGAGGCGGCGGTGGTGCGGCCCAGGAGCGGCAGCAGCAGTGCGGCCACGACGGCACAGAGCGGCAGCCGGCAGCGACGGCGCCAGCTGCCCCTCTCAGCGGCCATCTTGGGCTGCCTCTCCGCCGCGTCGCCATGGAGGCAGCGCGACTGGCGGCGCCTACCGCCAATGGGGAACGGGGAGCGCGGCGGGGAGGCGGGGCGGGCGCCGAGGCGCTCCTGATTGGGCACGGCTCTCCCGCGGGAAGGGCGGGGACGGGAGCACAGGGGCTGCCCTTGCCCCGCGGTCCCCGAAAGTGCCCTTATTAACCCCAAATCTACGGGTATCCCCGAAAGTGCCCTTATTAACCCCAAACTGAGGTGGCTCTGGGTTGGCTGCACAAGGCTGCGCGCGAGCCCAGCTTGTTTAGGTCGGGCACACGCTGTTGTGTTAGGGAAATTCAGTAATTTCCTCAGTGTTTGATTTTGAGCTCGCAAGCCTATAATCTTCCAAAGGCACCTCTGCCCAGCGGTCAATGCTCCACAATGTCCAGAAGGAATCAGAGGTTTTATTACCATCATCATTACCATCATTATTAATATGATTAACATTATTATTATAATCACTTTAAATTCCTACAGGCAGAATTCTGCACCCCCAAGTCTATGATGCAGACAGTGATGCAGAGAAACAGCTCTAAACTGAGTGGTTTCCTAAGAACGTCCTGAGTGTGCGGGGCAGGGGTGACATGGGGAATGCAAAGTGCATTTTAGGCTCTTCATGGCAGCAAAAGGTTACTGGATCCCTGAGAAAAATTGCTGGTGATCCACCTGAGAGCAGGCAGCCCTTAGGCACTTTATATTCTATTTCCTGAACGTAATCAGGTGCTGTGGGTACGCCTGGATGTCGTTGAAGATGACAAACATATTTGGATCATTCTCATTATCAACGACGCTGTCGTAGTGGTCGGTCGTGTCTCCTGTGTTCTTCGATGGAGTAGTGATGAGTCCCGCGCTCCCGACACAGTACTGCCCCGTAAGCACCCGAGCCAAGTACATGTATTTTCTGCCACTCGAATCGGGCCGGGAATAAGCATCCTGAGCAGAATAATTTGCCTTGATGGCAAAGTAGGTTCCATTGCCAATCATGGCAGCTGTTTGAAAAGACATTTCCAAATATAGTTAGTGTTCATGTTTGCAGAAACACCAGTAAAGCCCCCTGACACTTCTTTTCTTCCAACCTTGGTTACAAATTATAAAGTTGTTTCTTATTTTGTTCTCCACCTGTGTTGAGTTCTCGTGTTGTGCCTGCACCTCTGCCATGCAATTGACCCCTCGGATATCAGACACGTGTGGAAGGAAGCAATTACCTGTGCTGGGGAAGGACTCACCATTCTTTCCAGCAAAGCCACGATCAAATCCCTTGTAATTGATAAGGCTCAGTGTGGATGCTGCTGTCCCATGAAAAAGCAACCTCTCATTCATCCAATTTTTGTTTTTCTTATCCAGAGCGTTCTTTTTGATTTGGTAGCTCTGCCAGAGGGAGGGATTTTGTATTCTTTCAATCTGCAAATTTGCAAAATAGAGCTGTGTTTATACTGGTAGGGATCACGTTTATCATGACAGCAAAGCATTAAAACAAAACCAAGCCTAAAGAAGGAATGGGGTTCCCATGCTGCCCTACTAGCCTGTGCTTCATGTTCAGGAACTGGGTATGTGAGCTTCTGCAAAATGAGACGCACAAGTATAAGTATGTATCACTTACAAAAGTTTTGGAGTTTTACATTTTTTTTGTATTATCTGCCTTGCCTAATACATCAGGTATATGGGTGATTATACCAGCAATGCACTGATATTTTTTGGAAACAGCAATGGAGCATTCATGTAGCTTTCATTCTGTACATCCTAATCATCCTTACTAATGATTTTGCCACTAATGGCTGAACTGTAGCATTATGTTTAATGCCTCTCTTCTAGATCTCTGCATGAAAGGCAGCACTACCCCATCTCTGCGTAGCTCAGCTGCCCATGAAAACCTGCTGCATAAAAATAAATCAGTAGGATAGATGTTGTTGTCTCCTTACGCAAACAATCTGAATATAGCTTGAGGGAAATGTAGCATATTTGCATTCAAGTATAATCTTAAAGGCATTGCTGTAAGAGCTTTCTATTTTCAGCAGAAAAAGGTCTCTGAGCTTTCCATTTTCAATGGAAAAAATATTCCATTACCTCATCATTCCTCTTCAACACTAACATTTTCTTCTATTCATAACTAAGCGACCACACTCAGCAAGCCTCATCACTGGAGAAATTTTATTTCCAATACCCGTTATTGCACTCTTGGACTAGATGATCTCCAGAGGTCCCTTCCAACCTCAACCATTCCATGATGCTGTGATTTCTTGCCCCTCCTTGCTTCTAAATAATTCTGCATTCCCCTGGGCCATTATCTTCCTGTGTGGTGTTTCGCAGACTTTTCAGCAAGCAGAAACAACTCCCAGCACTCTGGTTAAAACCAGCACCGAGCCTGGCAGGCTGCAGGGCTCTCGTGGAAGAAGCCTACTCTGAGGGCAGTGAAAAAGGGAAGAGCTTCACAGCCAGCCTGCAAGGTCGGGGCTGCAGAGAGCTGCTTCATCTAGATCTGGTTCAGTGCAGGGACTCCCCAGGGAAATACTGAGTCATCGACAAGCAGAGCACAAGCTCTCAGCCTAAAGAAAAGCAGCCACTAGTTTTCCATGACCGCCGAGGAAGCCGGCAGCCCCAGCCAGTGCAAGCCATAGGGAATGCAGCTTGGGTTACCACGCCATGCTGTGCCTATACACACACAGGAAGTATATTAGCCTGCAGACACTTTGCAGACAAGCATATAGGGAATCTATTGATATTTTCTGCACAAGAAATCACTTTTTTTTTTTCCATAGGACCTCACCTTCTCTATGGTGAAGTTGGGACAGGTTTTCCGAAATTCTTTCTCAACGTCCTGATACTCTTGGCTCGCCGGTGGGAGCTCCACCACCAAGACCAGGTTATCCTTCATGTCCTCCCACTCTGCTGGCAGCTCTATTGCCTGCTTCTCTGTGAAACAGGAATGGGAGGATGAGCACAACCAGCCCACTTAAGTTTTACAGGCACATCTGCAAAACCGAGTTTTGCCAGGCAACAGGATGCAGAAGGCTGAGAGGAGAACGATTTCTACCAACAAAATTCTCTCTCCTGAATAAACTGTTAATTCTGTAATGTGCTGCTAAGATAATACATTTTTTGCCATGAGTCTCATCATCCCAGTACTAGCAGTCAATTAAAACACGTTTTAGAACCACAGAATTTTGCTTATTATTATTTCCTTCCTTTATCAGACTTATGCAGGAAACCTGCTCTTATGCATCACATAGGTATGGATGAGTTTTGTATTTAAAAATTCACAGTTCTGGGTTTGGTCATAACTGCCACTAATTCTGAAACTGACGACTACTGGTTGTGGCATGTCTGGCCAAAAAAATGTTGTGGTGTGCTTTACTTTTTTGGAATGCCTATGTTGTATTTATCAGAATTATCATTCATTATCATTATTTTTTTTTTTTCATTAACAGGGCTGTAATTTACCTTCATTCTTTGGCACACGTTGAATGCTTATAGTTGTTCCTTGGTCATCATTAGCTTGTAGAGTGTTGAGATTCACTTTGTAATTCTTATTCTTAATTTTGACAGTAAGATGTGTTTTTTTAGCTATTTTAGCATCTTCCAGCTGCATATTTGTCAACTTATCAAAAGTTATAAAACTATCATTGCTTTCTTGATACCTCCATTCCACTAGGTTATACACAAGTTCTGCCTTGGATTGTTCTTCTTGAGTATCCCTAAGTTTATGGATCATATTTTGAACTTCCATAGAAACTAAATAGACATCCCGACTAATACCCGAAATTTTAATGCGCGGAGTAGACTGGTTGCTTTCAAACTGAAAGGTTACATGTTTTCTTTTCTGAAGATCTTCTAGAGTCTTCATTTGACTCCAATCAAAATTTTCAATTAGCTCATCTGAAATAATGTTTTCACTCTGTTCCTTTAAAATCAAATCCATTATCCAGGATGCAGCATCATCCACATTTTGTTGTCTTTCTCCACAAATCTGGAATGTGACTAACTCAACTTTCTTCTCCAGAACGAAGGGTTGTTTCTTCTCAGCAGACTTTTTTTTGCCAAACAATAATGCTGTAACAAAGTACATAGTTAAAAAAAAAAAAAGTTAGTTTTACTTAAAGTTTTTTAAAGATTTTAGTTTTATATGCCCAGGCAAATGGAAAACTCTCCTACTTACATGTTAATTTAGATTCCTCTGTATCAGAATCATGGGTATGTAATTCTTGTCTTTTCTTCATGCTTTCATAAAATTCACTGTTCATCTTTGTCTCAAAGATGACTATTCTAATTCTTTTCAAATGCTGTATGGCTTTTTGGCTTGCAAACACAATTATAGCATCGAGCATGTTATCAGCTACCTTTGCTGGACTCTGTCTTGCCTGACCTAAATGAAAATACAAAACATACCAGCCAGTGAACAACACTAAAATTGAGGCTAAATCAAGAAGGCAGACAGCATGCCTCAGTTGATATGGACCCCTATCACCGTGCTGGAAGTGTCTGAACTGACTCCAGTGAATTTTCACAAATCACAGGTCATGCAGTTTCTCCTACAAAACTGTTATCCCTACTTCTGCCATTAATATATTGTCCCAATTGCTGAAACACTGGTTGCTCTCCCAGGAAAACACAAACCTGTTCCAATTGCTGGGAAGGCCACGGACGTGTACATCTGAAGCTCACACTCCTGAAGCACTTGGGTCACCTGATTCTTTACGTCCAGACTATGAATCAGGTGGATGATTTTCTTGCACGGTAGATTTCCACTTTCTGTGGTAACAAAACCACTCTGAAGCTGCCCAGCTGACCAAGAGAAGACAAAGAAGGAGACACAACATTTTCAGAGTGACCACCCATTCCGGTAATGCAGCTGTTTGTACTGATGCTGGCATACACCGGAGTAGTACAGAATGGATGAGTGGGAAGGGTGGAAAGAAAGCCACCGTGCACTCTACTATAGTGTTTGTAGTCGGTTCATGTTTTCTCTGAAAATCTTCTGATTCCAGAATTTCTTTGAGACAGTACCTCAAGTGACAGTGTACTTTCTGCTTGACTGATATTTTTTGTGTTATGGCAAACGCACCTGGGACCTCTACTAAGAAACAGTTTCCTATTAAGTACACCATATTGATTTATTTTCAGTTTAAACACCCTTCCTTTTATAGCTCTCTTACTTAAAAGCATGCCAATGGAACATACACAATTCCTTTACGTGAGAAATACTTTCTTGTGCCACCTATACCTTAAAGCCTCAAATTACGATTCTGCAGAATAGCTGAACAGCTAAAATAAGTTAAGATAATGACCATCTCGCTTAAGAACTGTAGTATGGAATCTCTGAAAACTTGCATTATTCAGAACACTTTCGATTATAAGCCTCTAAAAATGGAGCCATTTTGTGAGGATGGATGGATTTATGAATACAGGATTATAAACCACTTCACTGGTCACAGATATAATGATTGAGAGATGCTCTGCATGTGCTGAGACAAGTATGTAAAAAGGGTTAGGCCGCAGAGCTACAGGTGAGAAAATATCCAAGAAACTCCATCCTAAAAGTTAACTCCTGGACTTTCTTCAAACTTGTGTTCCTAGGAGTCACTCACAGCGAGCAGTGATTTAACTACTGTATTAGTCTGGTCAAGTGAAGCAACTACAGAAAAAGTGAGTGATTAGGGTAACAAGCAGAATTACTTTATTTCAACTGAAAATAACAGCACATCTGAGAATACAAAACCAGACTGCCTATTAGTTCTTAAGAAACTTAGGAAGTGATGCACCTGCCTAGGTCAACAGAAAATATCCCATCACTTTTCCTCAGTTCTGGCATCAGTGTTAACACTTCAGTTCCCCTGTAGTTGATAACTAGTGAGCTTGAACATCATGCTAAAGTCAATCAAACTATTCCTGGTTTTAGGTTAGGCACATGCATGGGTAATCTCGAGAATTCAGACCTTAAACAATAATGATTTCCAACCACTCATCAGCATTTGAAAATTGTACCCAACTTCTACACAGTTGCAAGAATAAAAATTCTCCAACAGTGTCAGGACAACAGGATTTTTCACAATTCCTCAAAGTAAAATCTAATTTTTCTAATGCAATAATTACACTATCAGAGTGGAAAACCATAGCAACAGCATTAAGTTCAAATTTCAGAAAAGCCTAACCAAACAAAACTGGATGTTGTAACTTACCATACTGAGCACATTCTTCTTCTACCTGGGAACCAGCAGCATCCATAACTGCTCTGAAAAGCCCTTAAAGAGAAAAAAAAGAAAAAACACACATAAGTTGCCTTAGATACCTCTACTCAAAACTTTATTCAAATTCTATAGTCTATGAACACCTCAAATTCCCACAGAGCAGGACCTTGCCAGCTCCCCTGCGAGCCCTCTGAGATAGCCTGACTGCAAGGAGAGCACTGCCTTCACTACTGATAGGAATTGCAATGAGTAACTCCAATTTCATTGCTCCATCAGCGAAGAACATGGTCCCCACCAAACACTCAGGTTGCGCTGAATTGTATCTTTGCTGTCCTTCATTCTTACAATTCAAACTGTCACCAAAGGATTTTCAGCTTCCTACAGATCATTTTTTTAAATCAGATCCTCGGTTCAGGGAGGGGTGCATTAGGACCAGCATTATATTTGATCTAAAAATTATCTTTTAGTTAAACTATAAAAATTCTGGACATAAGTCTTCTGTTTGAGTAGTTTGGTTAATGAAGTGGGCATATATAAAACCCAAGATAGCTTCATACCTATTTTCTGACAGATTACCACTCTCTCTCATATGAAAAATAATTTATAAAAAAGTTTCACAAACAGACAATTTTCCCCTTCCCTTTCTAAAAGCTAGCATGAATTTCCTATCAAATAACTACATATTCAATGAAATACCTAAGTTGCCCTTAAATGCTGAACTTGTTATGTTTACAATAACATCTGAATCTTCCTTAGTAATATCTCCATTAATTAGTTGAAGTGTAATAGAACCAATCTTCATTTCATGAACTCCTGATGAGCTAGTCACAACTGGCCCAATGAAAGCTGCAAGGAAAAAAAAACGACAAAAAAATAAAACATCTTATAACAGTCCTGTTTTAGTTTGGGCTGTTATTCTATTACATTTACGGAAACTTTATATGATGAACAAATAGCTGTCACATAAATTTAACTTATCTTTTTGAGGAATGTGAAACCAACTTGACAGCATCTAGAGAGCCTCTGCCTACTTCTGCTTACTTCATTGCTGAAAATAGGCAGGTAAGGCATTCATCCTATTTAAATACCGTGGAAGTGAAACCGTTTCTATTCCTGTAAACTCATACACTATAAATTCAGACAGGAATGTTGTGCCTATCTGATTAGACCTGCTATATAACAGCCTTTCCTGAATTAACTATTGCATGAAGCAGATAATCCAGCTTAAAGTTAAGTAATACCAGTAATAGATATCCCCCCACGCACACATCCTAAGTTATTTCATCTTTACCCTTACAGATACAAATCTGTGCTCTACTAGTCTAAATTTCTCTAATTCATATTTTATGTTTTCATTCTTAAATTCTTCTCGTTAATTCTGAGAATAAATGAGAAAGATGGAGCTATCTATTCACATAAGTTCCTGCGTTGATACAGTTCACTGTTGTTTTTCCTGCTGTGTCACGTTACAGTTAACTCAGAAATGAGATGGAAAGTAGCCTCCTGTACACCTCTACAGGGAGGATTAAAGGTACAGGTGTACACATGATTTACTGATGACTTGGCAAGGTGACACAAATTCATCATATCCTATGAGCAGGACCAATTACAGCTCTCCCACCAGAATCCCCTCTTCTGTACAGTAGGACTAGCCTCACTAAGAGGTGAATGTACCCTCAATTATGTAACTTCCCCTTTGAGAACTTTTTAAAAATGTCAGTCCATTGGGAGGAAAAAACATATTCTGTGTCTCGGTGATGTTTTGTCTGTCACTTGTGAGTGCATAAAATTGCTTTAAAACATTTCCCTTCTGTCCCATGTCCCCAGCTCCCTCTATAAGACTTACTGTGTTGTGGTGCTGCCCTAATGTGATTCTCAGGTACCCGACGTTCCAGTTCACTGGTAAATGCCTAGGATGAAAGAAAAGGTGAGAGAAAGGCAACAAAAGAGCAGAGAGACAGCCTGCTTTCACTGGCCCAATGCATATGGAAGTGTTGAATGACTCCCTCGAGAAAGCAATATAATTTAAGATATATTGGTAAGGCATAACTAGAGAGATTCTCGACACAGAAGATTTGACCATGAGAAGAAATACCTGAATGTTACCAGTATCACGGGGGTACAAGAGAAAATGAACTTCCCGGAGTGTCTTCGGAGTGTGGTGGCTACTGAACTCGAATACTGTGTCAAACATTAATTTAGCAACAGTGGATTTGGGAAATCCAAATCCTCCTGTTCCAATTGCTGGGAAAGTGATTGAATTCAGTGCAAGTTCTTCCGTTTTCTGCAGGCAAAAATTGACTATGCCTTTTAGGGTCTGCAAAACACAGCAAAGATCCCTTGTTTATTTGAAGATTATATAATCAATTATAAATTCCATAAAGACAACACTCATATGAGAAAAGCCCTCAGAGGCACCATGCATCAAGACATCTTTAAAGTCACTCAAACAGAAGTAAATTGAGCTAAATTAACTATTTTAAACTATTTTAAAATCTAAATAACCTATTTTTAAAATCTTAAACTTCAGAAGCGGTTCCCCAATACATTTGTTTTCAAAATCAAAAGCTTTAAAAACAATTACAAATCTACCTTCAGAGCCTCTCCTTGTCCTCCATCCCAGATGGGAATAACGGCATGAAGCACCGACTTGCAGAGCAGATGGTATCCACTAGTATGGAACACGGTCCCTTTACCAGCCACCTGTCTTTGCTTCTCCTTATTGAATTCTAACTGGAGTTCTGGTCCAGCCTTCTCCAGCAGGGCTTTGCAAAGAGGTCCCACGCCAAGCTGCAAATCCACGCCAATGCTGTTGACAATAACATCCGTCTGAAACAAAATTACAAGAAAATGATCTACAACCAGATTTAGAGTAAAAATATGCACCAGTAAAGCAAAATGCATCAAGAATGACAAGGTGCCAACAGTGACATAACCTGATTTTCAGCATGGATTCTGCACACTGGACTTGCTGGAAACCCATGGTAGGAGTCAGTGCACCTGCTACTATTTACAGTGCAGGTCACCCGTGCCCAAACTGTCGAGATGATCCTAGCCCTAACCCTACATAGAGAGTTGTTTTAAAGACAAATGTCACAGTGGGCTCTTCTACATCTAAACATTTCTCTTCTACTGGAAAGGGCCTTCACAAACACCAAAATGACAAGAAAAACAACTAACATGGAAACAGTATAGTAGTAACAACTTTAGGATGGAGCTAAGATGAGAAACAGATATTTTAAACTCCTAAACTATAAATACCTGGTGTTGTTGAAAGATGCAATTATAAAAAAGTAGTTTGTATCACTGAAGTGAAGAAAAAATCATGACGAAGCTCCTAAATCAGAGTGTAAACTGAGCCTTGATGGAGCAGGTGAATAGCAGCAAAACTCATCACCAAAAATTCAAAGCAGAATCAGGTCTAAACTTTGTCCAAGCAAATTAGCTATGCCCTCTTCTCTGGAGCTGTTTTTCTAAAGTGCAGAAATCTCTACATTGTAGAATGTAGAACAACGTAAATAACCCACCCAAAGAGAAGGGAAGTAAAAATATGCTACCTTCTCTGTTAGCATGACTCATCATATCCCTGACAGGTTCTGATTTTTCTCTACATCCAGCCTAGATACCTAGATCATATGAACACATCTCTTAAGGGGGGTGGGGGGAGAAGAAAAAAAAAGGTAAAAAGGTAAAAAAAAAAAAAAGTTAAAATATAATTACTCTAGATTTGGGCATATAAAATACAGTAGGAACTAAACAGCTTGACTTAATTCATGGCTGTGCAATAGAAAAAAATCCAGAATGATAAGTCCTTGTATGAAATCTGAATATTGGCCATGCAGTTTTGCTTCCTTGCTTAGTTAGCACAGCACCTTGGTTTCTCTATGTTGCAGTCATCGTAAAACAGTTTAATCTCCTGTGCTTCATTTTCCATTTGAATTTGAATCGCATCAAGTTAGAGAGGACCTGCAAAGCTGAAGGCCTACCGTGGCATCCTGAATGCTTCTTTTCTCTAGCTTAATGCACAGTCCTTCATTTGTTGTAACCATCTGCAGATTGACTTTTCTCTTGGCTTTCTGGCTTTCCTTCGAGCTTTGGCTGTCAAAGGGTTGGGGAAGCAAGGGTGATTTAGCAGCAAACACTTGTTTTACTGTCTCACTCAGAACATGAACTGTTTTGTCTGCATCGTCCACAAGATGAACCTCCCTCAAGCTCCTGTCCTTCCTGGATTCTTCCAAGGTTTTCTTGACAGATGATACAATTGATTGTGCATACAGCTCCATTGGGATGCCCAAAATCCCAGCACGTACAAAAGGGAGAGCTATGGAGCGATGATTGCACATTTCTGCCAGCTGTAGAGAGTTCCTCACTATCTTCCTTACATGGTGCAAACACTTTTCTCTCTCTTTTTTCCTCCACTTGGGCCCACCAGCATGAATGACGTGCTTGCAGGGAAGATTCCCGGCACCAGTGATGACAACACACCCAGGTTTCAGGCGCCCGTGGGTTTTCACAAGATGTTTGTACTCTTTTTGCAGGTCTGGACCAGCCTGTTGTAGAAGGGGCCCAGCAAGGTCATCCTGGAGTTTTGAGTCTTCATTCAACACGTTTACCACAACATCCACTGGATAATTAGACAAGTTACCTTTACACACTAATATTGTAACTCCATCTTCCTCATAGCTGACCTCTCTTTCCCCTTTACTATCAACTTCTCCACCTTTTTTCTCCTGTTCTTCTACTTTCAGCATAATTAAACAGTTGTATTTCTGCTTTGCCTCTAAAACATGCAAATCTTCCTTCTCTGTGAAAAATTCTTTGGCTCCTGGTTTATCAATTGACACATTTTTATAGCACAGCAAGGAGAGAATTTGCTCAAATGTGGTGACTGCCTTTGCCACTTCTGCTTTTGGGCCACTCAGAGAAATACATGGTGCCTTGGTGTCAAAACACACCTTCACATCTTTTTTCTCGAATTCACGGCAAACATTGATTTTTTCCTTCTCTATGAACTGCACTGCTACTGCTGACTTAGCTGGGATTTCTTTATTCATGTGTATGTTTCTATCTACTAAATAAAAAATGTTCTGATAAACTTCTGCTACGGCTTTAGAAAAGCCAGTAATGGTCACTCTATTTTCTTTTCCAATGGGTTCATCAATTATTACAGTTTTCTGGGAATAATTGTACTTCTTACAGGAAAAGTCAATAAGACTCCTCCATTCCTTCTTTTTAATGATTTCAGAGTCCTCCAGATCAATGCACTTATAGTTCAAATCTGTCTTTATTTGCTCTTCTGCATCTGAAAGATCTTTAGGAGAATATCCAAACAGTACTATAGTATCATCCTCAAGCTCATAAAAAGCCTTGATTTTTTTTGAAATAAATAATCTCTCTGACATTGTTTTATTATCTACACATTGTAGAAATTGGAAAACCTGAGGAGTGATATTAACTGATTTAGATGGCATGTTCTGTACCTTCTCCAGTAAGTGTGCTTTGATTTTATATACCTCCACAGGTAACCCACACAACTGAATGGCTTTTTTTGTATCATCATAAAAGATCTTTATGTGTGGATATTCTTTGCAAATATCCTCTTCTAGCCCAGTATTGTGAAAAACCGCATACTTCCCTAGCATCACTGACACAGAAATTTCTATACTCCTTTTTTGCCTTTCCCTTTCTTCTGTGGCTTTTTCCATGCATTCCTTCACTTCTTTCTCTGCTCTGTTCACGTCTACTCTGTTGCCGGTGATCACCACCGTAGCCTCAGAAATATGCGTTATGATCAAAGTAACATCATTCACCAGTCTGGCTTTCACATCTTCCCAACACGCCGAATCTACTTGGCACGTTACGGATGTGTAGCGAGACAGGAGGCGTGAGAGCTGCGCAGAAGCGTCTTCCTTCCACGTTTGGATCAACTGGATCATCGGCTCTTCCTGTTTAGAGAGGGATGATGAGGGACACAACGTAACCTCTGGATATGCACAGCCAGTCTGTGGCCAAACAACATCACAGTGGCAAACTGCCATTTCCTGGTTTATATCTTGGATCAGTTCGTCCTGCCTTTGTAAAAACTGCCAGATGTAGGGATTCAGTGGCCAATTAATGGGCTCCGGCATCTTGACACTTGGCCTTTTCTCTCCAGAGAGAGCTGTTCCCGGGCAATGGGAATAGGGATACACAGAAACTGGCATCCGTTCAAGTGAATGCTGTTTTTCCAAGCCAGTGCTTAAATCTAAAATTAAAAAATATATATGTATATACAGAAATGTATACATGTATACATACATATTATATTAACTCCAAGTCAAGCAAATGAGTTTGTTCTTAAAACTATTATGGTGAATAGAATAACTTGGTTTTACATTTCACAGAGCTATTTTTATGCCCTTGTGATTTCCCATCCGCTCTATAGGGGATGATTACCAGCTAGTCTGGTAAACGTGCTTGCAGCTGTACTTACCTGTAGAGATTTACCTTGCTCTCGTTTCCAACAGAAACACTAGCTCAGTACAGGACCACATGAAAATTTTAAGTAGGAAATGTTTCTTACTTTCCATGTTAAAACCAGACTCAAGTCCCAGTGCATTCCCTTATGTGTTTTCGACACCATGTCAATAAGTACGGACAAAAGCAAGTAGTTATACAGTTTTTAGGCACTTAAAAACACATTGCAAATTATATATATATAATTATATATTATAGCCAAATTATATATGCATTTAATGCACAAAATATTCTTAAGCAAATGCTGGGTGTGTTAGGAGAAAGGAAAACAGTCACCTGACAGATATCTTTAACTAAAAGTAAAGGAAATTATTAAGCTGCCAACTGGACTTTGCTGTTGTTGCTTCCAGGTCCTCGGAGTCTGACTGGGGGAGTGAGGCAGCTTTGCCTTTGGGACTGCAGAAGGTGGTGATGGCCGAGCGCTCCTTGGGCAGGAGCTGGACATCCACCTTGGGCCCACCCTGATTGCTCACGTTCTCAAAGTAAACAGTGATATGGTCTGTAGAAACACCACCTGGTATGTTTTCAGCCTTGATGCTGTGAGCTCCCTCGAGAAGCTTAGCAGTAATTTTCAGTTTTGTAAGCTGACTGTTTTCTGTACAGAATCTGACAAATTCTTCAGCATCTGCAAAGAGAAAAGCAGGGGTAACTTTTACTGCATGATTATCAGTCCCAGTTACAACTAATGACAGCATAGTCATGAGCTGAGTCTGTGTACTAGAACAAAACTCTTTCATGCACAGAAATTTTCCTGTATTATATTATAAGGTGCAAAATAGAAGTAGTCACATTACTCTGTACTATTCACTAGCTCTATGACTCTGTGCAGTCCCTTGCCACTCAACTCATGCATAAGTAAATCTTCCCATTTTAATGTCTCATCAAATGGAGACTTCAGTAAAATTTACGCAACCCACTTCCATACTCAACCTGCTTCTATTTCTTCTTTATCTATTCAAAATAAGTAAAGATATTGAAACACTGCTATCTGATTTCAACTCATGAAAATGACATGATCATCTTTTTCACTGTAACTCTTGGTTCAGACAGGTATTTTGAGGAAGGCATATATAATAACACTTGCATCTTTCTCGATAGACTGTAGTCCAGATAGATTGTCTTTTTGTGTTTTTTGGTGGGTTTTTCTTTTTTTTTGGTGGTGGTGGTGGTGGTGTTTTTAACTGTTTGAATGAAAGCAAGCTCGATCTCTGAAAACTATTATTCATAAACATACATGCCAATAACTGTCGAGGCTCATTTGGTCTTACCGATACTTTTTAACAAGGTAACAATGGCAGTGCTTGATTCAGGTCTCATTTCCAGGCGGAAGTCCTTGTGTACCATGAGGCTGCTGACATTCTCCAGCAGTGAACACAAGCCTTCTGTGCTGAAGGCCTGCACGTTTTCGAGGACCACCAACGGCGAGGTCTTTGTGGAGCACCCTGCTATATTCTCCACAGAGCAGGACTCCTCCCGCAGCTCAGTATTGTGAACAAAACTCTCCTTTGCCCTGCAGGCTTCTGCTGCTTTATCTGCAACAGATGTAAGTCATATTAGATATTGGCACACATTTCCTGGAATAAACATATTTTGCTTTCCAGTCTCTATTTTCTGCAAGTTCCTCCTGCCTCTAGCTCTCCACGAAGAAAAAGAGAAACAATCGCAAAAGACTGCTCTCCATAGGCTACTGCAGTTTTATTAGCTTTAATTCAATTGCATGAATAAGCTGCTCCATGTCCAGTAGGACAGGTATAAAGAAGACAAAAATGAAAAACAGGCTGATACAACAAAAAATATTAGAAGTAGCATCTGGGCATTTTTTTTAATATTTAGCATTACTTCCAAGTTCCTCTCTAGTATAAATTAAAAAGATATAAAATTTTAGAAAAGTGTATGCTAACTCTGAGTACATAATTTTAAAAAGAGGAAAAGCTTATAAAACATAGCATTAAACAAGATTTTGTATTGAAAGAAGAATGTATGTGTGTAATCACTAAAGAACTTCCTGATTAACTGTTCTTTCTTGGGCACTGGCTATTTATGCTAGTGCAGATGTATTTTGACATACTGTACCATTTTCTGGACTGCATTTCAAATCATAAACCTTACTAGAATATTGCTGAAAGAAAATCTAACCAAAAACATTAATGAATTAGGGAGATGCATCCCTGTCCTTCACAGAATCTCCTCACTGTAGAAAATACAAAGACACCCAGTCCAGGATTAAAATTTTCAGAATCTGTGTTTATATGTGTATCTCATTTTAAAGGAGGTATCCAGAGTAAGGGAAATAAACCCCTCTTTGGAGACATTCCTCTGCCATAATGGATATTTTAGAAGCTAGAAGCAGGTGTATGGTCTAAGGCAAGATGAACTCCATCCTTGGTGACCATATCTAAAGTGTTGGTGACTGATTATCTTTCCACGTAACATCTAAATTGGGTTGCCAAATTCACAGAGAAATTTTCAGCATGACTCCCTACAGAATTGGAGAACTCTGCAGAAAAAGAGCACTGACAATTTCATTTTCTTGAAGAATTGTTTCGGTCTCTTATACAAATATATATAAAAGATCTACTGATCTTTTCCAACCATAATGATTCTCTGATTTCGTGATCTTGTTTTTGAAGTTTGCTCACAGCACCCAGAGCCTATAATAAAATTAAAGCAAAATATCCACGAATGATTCGACGCTCTCACCAATATTTCAAAGCTATGGTTAGAATTACGTTTTCTGTTCTTCTCGGCGGTAACTGATTTTTCGTCAGATGTCTCCTCCTCAGTGGCTGTTTCAAGCTCTGTGACAATCAGGTTCAACTTCCCCTTTTCTCCCAAGTCCAGCTCATGAATCTGTCTCTGAAGAACTCGCTGACTCACTGAATAAAAACAGAAAATAGTGACAGTATTCAGTGACAGACTGGATAGAAACACTTGTTTTAAACTGTTAAGCACTTTCCTACCATTACATTAGGACACATGCACTATGCCAAGAAATAAAAGAGCTGTAAACTTGCAATGCTTCGTGCCAAGGGCGAAGGTTTCCACCTGGGAAGGAGCGCGGAAGAGGGGCCACCTCACAGGCCCTCTCCCAACCCGCGCCGCAGCAGAGACCAGGACAGCAGGGAAATACAAACAAATATAAGGATATACAAGATACATACACGTATATAAAATACATTATGAACAAACTTCATCTATGTATTACATGCATGCAATTTAGAGTATACAGCTTCACAAAACAGCCACAGCCAAATGCTTTCCATCTTTCCTCAAGTTAACATATAACTTTTGACACATGATATAATACATACAATATTCACTATGCAGCATACAACACAGCATTCCTATATGAACCTACATTCTAGTATGTTCTATCAAAGTACGAAACAGAGACTACTGCATATCGAAACTAATGTGTATCGAAACTAATGTACAAAACATACCACCAACTTACGTTCCCGTACATTTTCTCATAATTCAACCTAGAGAATAGGATGGAGCATCAAGATTATGTTTATAAGTGTCATTTAATAATCAACACACATCACATGATACATTATATATTATATTAGTTTTATCTTTCAAAAGTCAATCTACAGAATAGGATGGAGCTTTACAATTAAGTGGAGATGCATATGTAAGTTAATATATACCCTATATCTATTATATATTACTAAATCACTACCTTTCAGCCTACAGAAGCTAACAGGGAGGCTACAGCCGATGCGCACGAGCACATTGAGTGGCACGATCGGGTCTAACACACAAGCTACAGCTAACGCTGCTGGGGGACCCGGCGGGAAGGAGGGATCCGGAGGGTCCCCGAGGGCTCCCGGGGCTCCGGCGCTCACCGTCGCGGCGGGCGAAGCAGAGGAGGAGGCTCCCGGGCACCGGCCCCGCCCGCAGCTCGCACTCGCCGCCGCCCGAGCGCTTGTGGCTCTGGAAGTAGCAGAGCAGCTTCTTGCGCAGCGCGCCCGGCGGCTCGGCCGGGCCCCAGGCGCCGCGCACCAGCAGCGGGAAGGCGCCCGGCGGCGGCTGCTGCTCTCCCTGCGCGGCCATGGCCGCTCCGGCGGCACCACCAACCTCCGCCCGGGAGCGGCACCGGCACCGCCGCCGGCTGCAGCCGCGCCCGGCGCTTTCGCTTTCCTTTCCCGGCAGCGCGGGGCGCGGCTGCTGCGCCACCTCCTGCCTCCCGCTTCGCGTGGGCAGGGACGGGCGCGGTTCGACGCTCAAGCCCCGAGCAGGGTCTCGCTGCGCCCTTTCCTAAGCGGGGAGCGGGGCCCTGAGCACCGCCGCTGAGGCAGGACGCAGCTCCTCAGAGAAAGAGGTGGTTAATCGCGCTCTCGAAGTTCGGAGGGATCCTCCGAACTAGAGTGAAACGGGCAGGACGTGAGGGCAGGGAACTGAACTGGCACCTGCCCCACCAGGAAAGCCGTCCACATGAACTCTCCGCCAGGTTCCCTACTAAGTTTATTCATTTTAGATTCTTGACCTGACTTTAAAGCACGGAGAATTGAGTCAGCATTTCTCAGCATTGCTCTAAATCTGACTTCCTCCAGCAAATGAAAGGCCAACGCTGCTGCGCCAGCACGGAGGCAGGGAGTGGTACCGTACGAGCTGACGGCCTCCATTTATGGTTCCGTGAAGAGAACACCTGATTTCTACCTCTGTGAAATAAAACATGACCCTTGTGCCTGCTTACGTAGCATAGATTACAGCTCAGGGACATGTGCCCTGCCCTGCAAGTGGGAGGTGAGTGGGCAATCAGAAAGCACTGCTACAGTTAAAAACTATTTTCCACCAAGAGGTTCTTCCATTAATATTTAAAAGAACAACCAAAAGATCTTCACCAGCGTGCCCCACCACTGTCCAGGATCTACATTTCCATATCCAGAGCCTTCTCCTTTAAAATCCTGTACTATTCTGGGGAGAAAGGGAGTCTTTTCCATCTAAGAGAAGTGCTGCACTTACATGTCCAGTAGCAGTGCAGACACTCCACTCCTCTGCACAGTCTTCTACAATTCAGCAAATCGCTCTACTTCTCTGAACACAGTGGCTGCAAGTCTGAATTCTGCTAGTACTGTTCATCATCCGCCTTATTCTTTTTAGGCAGATATAAAAATGGATGTGTTCAATCTGCAAATAAATAAAAATTGATAATGATGATAATGCCCTGAGAACATTGCAGAAAAGCAGTTTTGCTTCCACAATCCCTGCTGGATTTCTTTAGAGGGCCTTCAGAGGCTGTAGCGAACTATGTTAGTGGAAAGCCAATACTAACGGCCTATCTAGATCTATCTAAACCCAACATTATTTATTTGGCTGATTTCCTCCCAACCACCCAAAAAAAAAAAAAAAAAAAAAAAACAGTGCAAAACCAATACAGTTACAGTGGTGTCAGAGGTTTTTGGAAGCTGGAAGTGCTGCAAAACCCTGCTTCTTCAATGGAAGGTACTATGAGACACAATACACCGCCAGAAGGTGTACTTGAACACATTGCACAAGTGAGTGTTGCTTTGCCTCCTCCACAAAGATAAGCGCTGAACTTCAGCTTAATTAAGGATTACCCTGCTTTGGGGTGCCTGTTCATTCAAGCCCCAAATAGGCTTTTTCTAAACAACCCTTTGGGCCTTTTAGGCCTTTCTCACTTCCTCTAAGGGACATCTGAAACACAGCGCTAAGCAAGCATCTAAACAAGGAGAAAGGCTGCATCTCCAGTGCAGTTCATTCAACTTTATTGAAAACACAGTAAATGTGTAAATGACCTTTTTTTTAAAAAGCAAACAAAAAACCCGCAAAGAAACAGAACATAAACAATGATACAGTGAGACACTACTAACAGCATAATATATTGAACTGGAGCTGACAGCAGGCGCTCCTGACCCCATCAGCACTACCCACCTTTTATTACAACCAGGAAACCAGCTCAGCTGTACACTGCAAATAAAGTTCCAGCATCCTAACATGCACCCAACATGTAACACAAGAGCAACTGTCAGTAGAAAACAGCACTCAAAAATGTTGTGTTTTCCCCTCAGCACAGCAAAAAATATTTAAGCAGTCATTTTCAGTACTATTAAAAGTTTCATTGCTTAAACGTAAAAAAGTTTTAAGAAATCAATGTGATAAAAGTAGTTTTTGCTTTTACTGTAATTTTTGTTACAAGAATTATCTTATAAAGACTAAAAGACATGCAATCTTAGCTGCAATTAAGACTGCTTATCTAGTGAAAGTGATAAGGTATTCTGGGTAAGCTTGAATGTCATTAAATATTACAAACATGGTTGGCTGGTTCACATTATCAGTTGAACTATCAAACAGATCTATAGAGTTACTGGAATTTTTTGGTGATGGTGTAATAGCTCCACGTGTCCCTTGAGAATACTCTCCAACAAGGACTCGAGCAAGATACATGTACTTCTTCCCTGCTGCATCTGGTTTAGAGTAGGCGTCATTTGCAGAATATTTGGCATTAACAGCAAAGTAAGTTCCATTTCCATAGCTCACACCTGTGGTCAGAAAACAAAACAAAAAAACCAAACAAACAAAAAAAGCAAAAAAACAGACATTTGTGAGTTATAAGCAACAACCATTTATTTGTCACAGGATTCACAGGCTTTAAAACTGGCAATTTTGCTTTGTTTGCAATAGCTGAATTTAGCAAAACAAATCATTTTGTATGCAAGCTAAAAATACACAGGCTGCACAGCAATTGCTTCTAGTCACACTCCGTGAAACAAGGTACTCTGAAATTCACCTTACCATTTGCTCCAGCATAGCTCCGGTTAAATCCATGGTTGTTAATTAAGGTTATTGAGTCTATACTTGTTCCATGAAACAGTTGCCTCTCATTATTTCTGTTACCATTTTTCTTATCCATTTCAAGCTTTTTTATTTGGTACGCCTTCCAAAAATACGGATTCTGTATCCTTTCAATCTACAAAATTTGAAAGTAGGCCACATTATTGAAAATACTGATGGAGGGAGAAAACTTAAATAAACAAACAAAAAACACTGTCCAGGAGCTCTTCCTAGCTATAATGACCACATACAGGATTTACAAAGTCTATGAAATCACTCAGTACTTTTGCATGACAGAAGGAAAAAAAACTGCTCAAATCTTAAATGTTAAATAACACCATTACTATCTGCTTCACTTAGGCCTTAGTTTTTTGGTGAACATACTACATAAACTCTCATGTAGGACTTGCCTATTGGGCAGCTGTTGCTTACTACTGACGAGACATATGCAGTCTGCTGTCATGTCAAAAGTGCTTAAAACCACTACATAACTAGAAACTAGGTAACTTAAGAACCAGATCCATATTTTCAAGACAGCTCCACTTAGAATATTAATATTAATTCCTTGGGTCATTAATATGCTAGCAAGAAGTCTAGTATACGCTCAGAACACAAAACCAAGAAATTTTAGAAAGAACATTTATGGAGACAATGTACATACAAGTCTTCACTGGCAAGTTGTTTTTCATTCATTTCTGAATATTAAATCCCCTCTAATTATTGAACTTCAATTTCTGAGTAAGCAGGAAAATAAACACTGTGCCAGGCAGTTCCATTAAAATTGCTCTACTCAGCACTCTTAGCTTCATAAAACTTGGTCCCAGAAGCAGATTCTTAAGAGCTGCATGGTGGGATGCCTTAACTACAGATTGAAAAAGCTAATAACCTCAGAGATAGTAACATGTGTACGGCTATTAAAGATTTTGTGCATCTTCTTCAGATCGTTATTAAAAGGAGATACCTATTATCCAAATAAAAATTGAGCAAGAGTACATATCAAAACTGTGGCCATTTCTTTTTCAATAAGGACTCATTCAACTTCAGAAATCTCATCTGACTTAGTAATTCTTCATTAGTCATTATCAATGTACACATGCTCAGGTTACAATGTTTTCACCTTTTCAATTTTGAATGACAAACAGGTCTCCTGAAACCTTGCCTGCACATCTCTGTATTCTTTCATTTCTGGTTTTAGCTCCACTATTTTGACTTGCTCTGTTTGCACATCATCCCATGTTGCAGGCAGCAGTATTGACTCTTGATCTGTAAGGGAAACCACATCGATTATTTACCAAAATCTGCTTAAAGTGATACTTGCCCTGCCATTTGAAGACATGTACACCTATTTATTGTCAAGCTTATCACCTGTGTCTGATGGTTTTTGGCAGCCAAAAAAATTCCATGGATCTTTTACTAGAAGATTAGGGTACCTAACTTGCAGCTTTCCACTGCACTGGCAATTCGTAGGTGTGAACTGGTAATCCCCAGGCAAACTTGTTCTTCACAATACCAAGGCAGATTCTAACATCTTTTAACTGTAACTTTCTCCGCAAATTGGGTTTTTAAAGATATGGGACAAATACAGAAATATTAAGATGTAGAAGGATTTGAGAAAGGGATCATCATATGTTTTTTGTCATTTTCTGTTCACAGTAAGGAGAGAGATGTGTACTGTTAATTCTTCCAAATAGAAAGACATGGAATAAGGTATCTAAATAAAGGGAGACCAACTTAACTCCTCTGTTTGAAAAAAATATTTTCTCATATAGAAAAGCAGCAGTCTCATTTCATGAAAGAGGAGTATCAAGCTGTTATGTCAAACACACTGACTGGTGCACATGCCCAAGATATTTGGCATGTTCAGTTCCCTCACTTAGGCAGATGAAACCTTTTTGATAAAGGACAGCTTTTGACAAGAGGAAAAAAAAAAGTGGAAAGCATAAGCAAGGCACATTACTAATGGGCTGGAAGTTGCACAGTTCCTTAGATGTGTTAACTTCATTTTCAAGTGTTATTGAAGAAAAAAAGTTCCCACTTAGATATAAAATGATCTCCCACAAAAGTGAGCCACAATGTGATACAGAACAGTAATGCTTATACATACAAGATCTTCCTTGGTGCAAGAAAAAGGTAGTTGCTTAAACTGTAAAAGACTATGAAGAAGTAGATAGATGAAAGAGACTACATCTTAAAAACACAAATGAGCTGCCTTGAAGCTGAAATGATAGTCCCTACAAATACAATATGTAATTATTGTTGGTAAGTTCAAAACCTCACAAGACATTATCTACTTACTTAACAATTTCAAGTAATTTCATAATTCTCCCCTATTTTCTTTCCTCACTGTAGTTCCTTTGTATATTCTTCAGAAATAGACCTCTGCGAGCTCCTAACAATACTTGGCATATTTGTACCACTCCTTACTTACTCCAGTCTCAATGCAACCTATTTTTACCTGGCAACATCTACCTGTCAAGATGCTTTTACCTACCTTTAGATTTATCGACACGTGTGATGACTGTCTTTCTTCCTTGATCATCTATAGCATGCTTGGCTTCTATGTCCACTCTGTAATTCTTATTATTAATGGAGACCGAAATACATTTCTGCTTTCCTAAGAAAGCATTTTCTAAATGCAAATTTGTCAGATTGTCAAAGGACACAAAAGAATCATTTTCTAGGTATTTCCATTCAACTGAACTTTTTAGGAATTCTGCCTTGATTTTTTCATCTTTAGCAGCTTCAACCCTGTGAATTATATTTTGAACTTTTGAATGAGCAATCCATACATCTTTGGCAACGCCTGAAATTTTAATAAAGTTATGTTCCAAATGAAGAATAATATTTAATTGCTTCTGTAGGTCACACAGTTCTTCATTTTCCCTTTCACCAAAACTCTTGATAGAATCATTTGTGATTACTTCCTCATGCTGGTCCTTTGAAATTGCTTTTTTGATCCAGGTTTCAGCTTCTTCCACCTGTTTTTGGTTTTCACCACAAATCTGAACAACAGCCACTTCAATTTTCCTTTCCAAAACTGCTTTGCTTTTTTCCTTTGGGGTGCATTTCTCAGAGCTCCAGCGTGCTATACAGAAATACAAACGCTACAATTAGCACCACCTGATAATGGTTAATATTAAATATCTAATATCAATAAACATCTAATATTATTAATAATATTAACCTGTATTTAGAAATGGTATCTTACAGAATATCCTGGAAACAAATGATTTGAGTGGAGCTTTTTTACCAGAACTTTCTTTTTTGAGCATGCTTGTATGGAACACACTTAGCAGATGTGGTTGAAAGATGACAACTTTCACTGTTTTCACAGACTGAACAGAGTTATTTCTTGCAAAGTCAGTTATTGCATCCATCATTTCATCAGCTGCTGTGGTCGGATCACGGCCTGCTGCACCTAAAAGAAATTATAAACATTTTGCTTTTTTAAAGCGTTAACAGCTTCTACAGTGGGCTAAAACATCAATAAAAGAACAGCTCTGATCCTATCCACAACCACTTGAATCGTGAACCAGTCACAAATAACCTTACACTGGCTAGTTATGAAAGGTTTCTAACTAGCAAGGAAAAAGGCTCAAGACCAGCTTTACAGCAGGAAAGAAAAAGTTTACACTGTTAACCTGGCACTTGATTAAGTTATCAAATATAAGACCTGGTTGCCTAATAGTCCAGAGAACTTACACTCAACAACTTTTTGCTTCAGAAGCAGGTCTAATTTTATTCATGCAAGAGATCCCTGCACACATTCTGCATTACTTAGGGATTTTTTACCGAACTATGAGAAAATAACAAGTGAACAAAACCATACAGTCTAGCCACTTTGATAGGTTCACAGTCCATCCATATCAGCTTTACTGTGTTCCTACTAAAAAGATTTGCATCATCTACTGATTTGAGCAACAGAGAAGCAACTCCCTGGAAATTCTCCAATGAGCTGCCGAGACAAACACAGTTCTCTATGAGGCACAGACATATGGATCCCTGATATTAGAGAAAACAACAACAACAACAACATAACAAAACAGACTGAAAACAACTCTGAAGTGCTTCATTTACTCCCTACACTAGCTGACAGCATAAAGTTTTTTAAATGTTCTATAAGATTCTAACTTTTGGAGAGACTATAGTTTCTACATACCTTTTCATGAGAGTAACCTTTTTCAGCTAAATCCAAGTATTTGCTTGAGCCCTGATTTCACCAGAATCACATGCAGTGAAACCTGCTCAAAAATAGACACAAACCTGTTCCAATTGCTGGGAAGATGACAGAGGCATATTGCTGTAATTCACACTCCTGAAGCACTCTGGATACGGGTACCTTGATATCATCATGGGCAACAACATGAATTATTCTTTTGCATGGCAGATGTCCTGCTTGAGTGGTTATAAAGTCATTATTAGGCTGCAAAGCTGAAAAAATACATAGGAGGAAGCAGACAATCAACAATTATCCACGGTGTAAATTGTGCTAATCCTTCTTGACATAAGAGACAACATTGCCCCAGGACAAGCTGTGAGGCTCTTTCCACATGAATGCCTCTCCACTTTTACTTTCTAGGGCCCAGGATTCAATTTATGCTTGCTATTTATTTGCCTTCACTCCTAAGTTTTCTAAGCCTGCAGAGTAAAAATCACACAGACCAGTGTTGCAGTCAGTCTTCACACAAACGAACATATACCATGTGCCCCCATGCTGACTAGGCTGAATTGTCCTTTTGGCCTGGCACAGTTCAGGTCGACCTTTCACACCTCTTCCACATTAGTTTTTTTTTTTTTTTTTTTCCCCTTTTGTTTATTCTGATCTGACCTCCACACTAGCCTCTTTCCATCTTCCCATTATTTTGTAGGCTTTTAAGTCACATTACTTTTCCATTTTGAATCACCATTCATTGCATTGCTGTTCATTAACTGAATCTGGTCTACAAACAAATGCCTCTTCTGAGGCAGGAACCCAGCTACTCTAGTTTTCCTCTTGGTCATGCAAAGAAGGTGGTAAAGTGTTGCTGGTTAGGCCAAGAGGAAATATTATTAAATATCTTCTCTCAGGAACAAGAAAACAAGTTCCAGATAGACAGTTGCTTTAAATGAGATATGCTATTCTACCAACATTTCTGCCTACATCATTCTCTGCTCATAGCTGTTCGAGACAAACTTTTTTTTTTAGCATCAAAAGTTTTAATGGAATAAGAAGATACAATAATGAGTAGATTGACCTCTTTGTTTACAGGCTGTCTCCTCTTGATTTTTTTTTCTTTTCCTTCCTTCCCCCATTAGAGGTTTTACAAATATCATGTTAACCAGTTAAAGAATTAGCTGATACAGCACAGTCCATAAAACAGCTGTGTGTACAGTAGGCACTTAGGGGACCCAATAGCTATATGAACACTTTTACGAAAGATATCAGAAACGCTGCACCGTACCTAATTTGGTACACTCATCTTGAACAGCTTGTCCAGCACCTTCCAGAATCGCTTTAGAAACACCTTAGCAAGAAGAGACATACGACTTCACTGTTACTACTGTTAATGCCATTAAAGCCCCATCTAAGACACAACAGAGTACCACATATCACCTACTAATCTCTAATTTCTGACAACAGTACAAGTTATAACTGAAAAACATTGTTGCCTAAGAGTTCGGCTTACATTTTTTCAACTCAAACTGATGTCTGAATACCTAACAAGTTTCACTGACATCCTCACTGAGGTTTGTCTTTTTCTTTAGCCTGAAGAGAGATGCTCTATAAAAAGATTCTATTAAAACAATAACAACAAACTTTTGCTTTCCCAGGGGAATCTTAAACATGACATCGTGCAACACAGACTAAATAGTTTGAGATTTGAGAATACACTGAAGATTTTTTTTCATTTTCTTACATTGGAAGAGAGAGCAAGAGACAGGTCTCAGATGTTTCCTAGGGCTTTCATACACTAAGAAATAAAATATGAGCTACATTATAAAACAAAATGTTTTCGAACACTAAAAAATGAACCATATTCTCCTTACCCAGCCCTTCCTTCTGTTTTCATCTTAACATCAACTAAAGTACCTTTTTTGAGGTTAAAGGTTTTGTTTGTTATGTTTACAATGACATCTGATTTTTCCTTGGTAATATCTCCGATTGCCACCTGGAATACAATAGAGCCGATCATCATTTCATGCACATCTTGTGCCGGAGTTGAAACAGGGCCAAAGAACGCTGCAGGAAAGAGACAGAGGAGTAAGAGAGCAGAGAAATTCCTTAGACTGAAGGACCTGTTCATGGGTATGACATGGATATGATGTCTATGGAGATCACAGTCTGGCCCTAGGCTCAGTCAGTCTAATCCCCATGAAGAAGAAATCTGAAATCTGATCACCATTTCTTTTCACAACAGTCTCTGATCAGCCTTCACTGATTCCCATCACGGCTCCCCACAATGAGATGGCAGAGAAAACATATTTTGCTGCACACCTGGTATAGAGATAACTATATATGTGTGTATATATATATATGTATATTTGAAATATATAAAAATAAATAGAATATTTTTTGAAACAAGCTTACTTGTGTTTTGGCTAGCCTCACTTGGAGCAGTCTCATGCACTTCATCTATAGTACTTCCACATCTCTGCTGCAGTTCATCTGAAAATGCCTGGAAAGGGAAAAGGGAAACTACAGTCGACCCCTGTAGAAAAGTCTTTACTCAAATCACTGGAAAAATAAAGCTGGGAAGCATTTACAAGAAACATAATGCAAATGACTTAATAACCATCTGCCACAGTGCTGATATGAAGTCTTGACACACTAGTTCTCAGAAATGGCTAAAACTGGAAAATAAGTCAAAGTCCTAATTACCATTCCAGAGGGATGCATGAACTGAGAGCACCTTTACTTTTAGGGCGCTAATTCACACTAATGCAAGTCTACATTTTTTATCTGCAACTCTGTGCAGTAGCTCTGGCTCTATCACAACAGCAAGCAAGTTTGGCCTTTCAAGAAGTGTTAGCTATTGCACAAAACAGCAGAACACATCAGATATTGAAACATTTATTAGGTATTTCACAGTGTGGCTGCTTTCTTTTAAGAGATTCCACTGTGAAATGAGAAACTTGAGTGTGGATGTAAAAATCCTGGGCCACTGTGACAGCGAGAAAAGTGGGATGCAGCATCACGTAAAAAACATTTCTGGACACTTCAATTCTTGAGACATTTACCAGCACAATAATCCAAACACAATTATTCTTCCTAAGAAGGCTAAGCCTGCCAAATGTGCTCCTTTTTCCAAGAAAAAAAGCAGCTATGCAGGAGTTGTAGTAAATTTATCTGTAGGCAAGGACTATGCAATAGTCGAACAAGTGCATGAAATGAAAATACAATTACTCTGTTATTTGTATCATTTCCAGGGAATAAAACAGGACAGGAAGGAAGACAGCTGCCCAAGAAAGGCAGAACTCAAAGGAGAATTTTCACTACAGACAACAGAGATCATCAGCAAACTGCTCTTTTCTTTAGTAGGAGAATGAACACACTATGGATTCTTTTGAGGTCATCAGATTGCTAAGGACCATTTGATGGACCCAGGCAGGAAAAACTCACCTGTACATTAGATGTGTCTTTTGGATACACTAAGAAGTGAACTTCTTCAAGCGAATTTACTCTCTTTTTATGGCTGAATTCAAACACTTTGTCAAACAGCAATTTGGCAACAACAGGCTTTGGAAATCCTAAATTCCCTGTTCCAATTGCTGGGAAAGTGATCGACTTTAAAGACAACTCCTCGGCAATTGTCAGGCATTCTGTGATGACGTTTCCAAGGATCTGAAAAGCATAGTTATTACCAAAGTATCTTTTTTTTTTTTTTTGGCTAGTAGGTGAAATCTAGCATTTTAAATAAAAGATAGATAAAAAAAAAAAAAAAAAAAGTATGATGCTTTTGTACATCACAAAGTATGTATCAGTCAACATGCCTGCATCAGCCACACATAAAAGAACAGCCCAAACTCATCTCCTGCAAAGTTATTTCAAAGAAGAGGTTGCATTAAACCCACTGCAAGATGCAAACAAATCAGAGTTTAACACCCCTTTTACCTTGTTTTCAGATGAACGTCCCTGTGACCACTTAGGCAAAATGACATGAAGCACATAACGGCAACCTAGACCGTAACCTTTTGTTTTCAACACGGATCCTTTACTGGGTACGTTTTCTAAGCCTTCTTCCTTTAAGGCTGTCTGAAGCATTGGCCCTGCCTTCCTTAGCAAGGTTTCAGAGAGTGGCCCTTTAGTAAGCTCTAGATCTTCAGCAACGCTGTTGACAATAATGTCTGTCTGAAAAGCAGTGGTGGGAGAGAAATAGCTTAGAGTTTAAAAGCTATCCAAATATAGCCTGTCTGCTAACTTACAACATGAATTTTAATTATAGTTACCTGGAACATAACAAAGCTTTGGAATGAAATAAACAAAGAAAAACTGTGTTCAGTTCCAATACCCTTAGCTTGTCCACAGTAGTAGTAGAAATTCTGACAGAAGAAAGTTAAAATTCTGCATTCCTCATCTACTTAGTCTACACCTCCCTTTAAAGAAACTTACACAAGAAACTTGAAGACCAAGTTCTATGTCTAAATTTACCACCTCCCAGCAAAACAGAGGTAACACAGGGCAAAACTTCTGCTCAACTCTTAGCCCAGTTTGCCCTGCAGTCTCAACAGAGGCAAGCAGGAATTTCAGGATTTAATTGGTCAAGAAAAAAGAAAGAAAGAGAGAAAAAAATAAAAGTAGAAGTTGCAGAAGAACAGGATTGGAGGAAAAAGAAAGGGGGGAAAAAAAGAGAAATAAGAGAAGTAGCAATTTAGAAAGGGGAAAAAGGCTAGGAATATTAACCATGCAATCTAGCATGTAGGAATATGAACCATGCAATCTTCACCTCCTGAGGAAACACCTCTCTGCATTGTATTTTTTAACATATTTGTTCTGTCCCAGCCAATTGGTGGAGCTCTCTATACATAAGCTGTGGGAGATGACCTCTTCTGAAGGCATCAGCTAGTCACCGTGTAAAGGATTCTGAGAGGAGCTGCTTCCAGTTAGCAGTGACTCCAGTTGAGTAACTTTCAGGCCAGCTAACAAGAATTTAATGCTGAAGGCAGCTGGAAATTGGTAAAGTTGGTGCCAGCAGGATATGAAATAACAACTCTATGCTGCTTTCCAATGATCATCAATAATGCTAGGAACACCATTTCCCCAGTAAAGCACTGGGGCAAGAGGAGGAACCCTATTTGTGCAGGATCACTCAGAAGAGTAAGATCAACTGATGCATCAAGTCAATGCCTTGAGGTTTCAGAGCATCAAAAGCCAGCTGCGAGGAAACAAGCATTCACCTCAAAAGCTGGGACAAGTCTACAGGGGTCCCCTGCCCATCTGGGCACAAGGTTACCTGGACTTTGATCTGCATTCCAGAGACTCTGGGCAAAGGGTTCAGCAGCACCAGCACGTAATTGGATGGGTGCCTGTGCTGCCCTAGGCTCTCTGGGGAACTGGAAGCAGCATCACTTCCACATGGAAGGCCACTCGTGAGCTGGCACTTGGTACCCTCTTTTGCTTCTGCAAACACACCATCTAACCACAATCCTGTGATCAGGGTTTCAGGAAGGTCAGTACCACATGTGAGTGGATCCTGCCCAGCAGTCTACAGAGCAAGGTTTTGTAGCCCAGAACCACTTCCCTTGAAAAATCAGTTGTTTCTGTAGAATTAGCACACCAGACACTGCAGGGATCGATTTGTCTCTCTGTAGGTAACTATGTAGCACTGCCTTGCATCATCAACTATGAACATCTACCATGTAATAATTTTTTTGAACAACAACTGTTATCAGTCATGACTGCCAATTCCAGTAACATAGAATATTACACTGCTAATTATAGATGGTGATCTAAGTTCTTTTGTCACATTGTCCATAACGTAAAAGTGAGTTTTAACTTCAAACCAGAAAAACAGATGATAATTTAAAACACTTACTGTAGCATCTGCAATGCTTCCTTTTTTCAGCAGAATGTCAAGCCCTTCTTCTGTTGTTACCATCATGAGGTTGTCACTGTTTTGAAAATTTTGGCTTTTCCTAGGTTGATTGGTCTGACTGACAGAATCCTGGGGATGTAAACTACCCGGAAACACTTCTTTCAGTGCCTCACTGAAAGCCTGAATATTTTTCTCTGCAACATCCACAAGATGAACTTCCCTCAAGCTATTGCTCCCTATGGATTCTTCCAAAGTTTCTTTGATGGATGATACAACTGAATATGTATATAGTTCCACTGGAAAGCCAAAAATCCCAGCACTTATAGAAGGGAGAGCTATGGAACGTTGATTATATGTTTCAGCCAGCTGTAGGCAATTCTTCACTGTCTTTCTTAACAACAGCACACATTTTTGTGCTTCCTCTTTCCTCCAGATTGGCCAAACAGCATGAATCACATGTTTGCAGGGGAGCTTCCCAGCTCCTGTGATAACAGCACACCCAGGCTGCAAACAGCCGTGCTTTGTCAGCTTGTCACACTCTTCCTGGAGTTCTGGACCAGCTGCTTTTAAAAATGCCCCTGTGTGTTTTAAGTCTTCATTTGATGCATTTACAACCACATCAACATGGTGAGTGCACAAGTCAGCTTTATGAACTTCTATCAGAATGCCACCTGCAGTCATCTGCCTGTAGCGCTTGCTTTCCCTACCCTGCTCTTGCTGTTCTGGCTGCTCTTCCAGCCTGACTATACAGTTGAAGTCGTTTTTTACCGTGGCAACATAAAAACGTTCTCTTTCTTTCAAATATGACTTGGCTCCTGGCTCACTAATTAACACACGTTTATAATACAACCCGCTAAGAATCTGTTCTACTAAAGTGACTCCCTTCAGCACTTCTCTTTTTGGCCCCCTCAAGGAAATAATGCTCTCCTGCCCTTCTGTGCCAAAGTTGACTTCCACTCCGGTACTTTGCAACCCAGTCTGTACCTTGGCCTTCTCTTCCTTGAAGAACATTACGACTGCCATGGGCTTTCCTCTGATGAACTGTTGCACTTGAGTGTTTTTATCTATAAATTCATAGAGTTCCTCATAAGCTTTTTCCACTGCTTGTGAGCAACCAGCAACAATGACCTGCCTCCCTACCTGAGTGACCGTTACAGCTGCATTAGAGCAATTCCGGGTGGTGAGCAACCCCCATTCTTCCTTCTGGAGGACAAACTCATCCTCCAGATCAATGCTTCTGTGGGTCAATCCCCTCTTTATTTCCTCTTCTGCTTGTAGGAGCATTTCAGAAGTACTCCCAGTCAACCTAAGAGTTTCCTTTTCAAGCTCATAAAAGGCACTAATTTGTTTTGACATTAACAAGCTCTGTGACAGAGTTTCATTATCCACATGCTCTAAAAACTGGAAAATATGAGGGTGAACATTAATTGATTTCTTTGCCAGTTTGTGCACATTATCTAGGATTTCTCCTTTGACTTTATAAGCTTCCTCAGACATTCCACAGAGGACGATTATCTTTTGCAAGCGATCATAAGTCATCTGCAGAGTCGGGCATTCCTTGCGAATTTTTTCTTCAAGTCCAATAACCTGTAAAATTGCATACTCCCCTGGACACACTCTCACAATTTCCTCAATTGTTTTCTTTTCTCTTTCAATTTGCTTTGTGGCATTTTCTATCAGCAACTTCACCTCTTGTTCAATATCCTTCAGATACTCTTTGTCACCTACTAGAACAAGTAACTCATTGTGAACAAATGGGATTATCAAGACTCCATCTTGGGTAATGCTATTGCTAACAGCATCCCACACCTCTGTACTTATTTGAAATGTAATTGATGTGTACTTTGATATACTACGTGAAAAGGCCACGGAAACACTCTTATTCCATGTCTTGATCATTCGAGCCATTAATCTCTTCTGCTTGGACAGATCAGCTGCAAGATGCAAAGTAACTTTTGGGTCTGCACAGCTGGATTCAGGCCATGTTAGCTTGCAATTACACTTTGCCATATCACAATTGATTGTCTCCATTAGACTACTATTTTTTTGTAAGAACTGCCAGATATAGGGATCCAGAGGCACTGTAACTGGATCTGGCTTCTTTATTTGTGGCCCTTCCTTTCCATAGAGAACTGTTCCCAGTGACTTATAGTAAGGATAGACAAAGATTGGTACTCTGTTGAGGGAATGCTGCTTTGCCAAGACAGTGAGCACATCTAAAACACACAAAAAAGATAGATATCAATGAATCGCAGCACTTAAACCCAAGAAACTTTTGCCTTTTTTTTTTTTAATTATTTACCATATAATATATTCTTAATATATGAAACACTGCCCCTACTTCTGTTACTACTGAGTTGTGCTTTCTAAAGTGCAGTGTATATCCGGACTACTAATCATCATCAACACCAAGTCACAGCTCTTCCAGCTTCTTTGCCCTTCATCTTCCATGGAGGCTCATTTTTCTGGCACTCATAGGACATGCTACAGCACATGCTGTCTGGCCAACACGTTGCCCAAGAAATTGCTCTTGGATAAGCCCAACAGCACAAACTGCCTCAGGGCAGCTGATAAAGTAAGTGGCCTCCTGCATCATGTGGGGCTGTGCTCACCTCTGCTGAGCTCAAACTGTAACCTGAAGTCTGTAGGGTGCAAGGCCAGGGTGAACTAATAAACTGTGCCTAAAAAGAAAGAAAACCATCTTGCTTAGCTAGTCCAGAAATTTAACTTGCACTCCAATTAGCAGAGACCTCCTAACAAAAGACCTGATATGCTGTTTTATGAGGACAAAGTATTTTTTTCTTCTTTAAAAAAAGGCAAATCATTTTTAAGTCAAAAAATTTTGAAGAAATAAAGGTTCTATTTTCTGTATTACCTTGATGATCACTGAATGTAATAATAGCTGCACCTTCATCAGGCAACTGCTGAACATCCACCACTTGTGCACTTCCATTCTTCTGGTTTTCAAAGTACACGGTTATGTAATCACTGGAGGTGTTAGGTGGTATATTTTCAGCCATAAGGCTTTTTGTCTCCTCAAGGCACCGTGCCGTAATACTTTGTTGTTTTGCTCTCTGATTTTTATTAAATCTTTTAACAAACTCCTCTGTGTCTAAAAAGGGATAGAAAGAAACAAAAAACACAGTTATCAAATAAGAAGCTCACACTTCTGCTAGGATGTTAGCAGACTATCACTGTATGCACCAACCAAAGCACCAAGTTAGGAGGTATCTCTTAACTTGGTGTTGCCCACAAAGCTAATTCTTTCCACTTATTCAGTTTCTGTGGTCTGATGCTAAACGAATAATTGATTACAACTGCTGAGCAACAATTACTGTAGTCACGATTTGTCACCAACTAAGTAGCACTTTTTTTTTTAATAAAACTTCAAGATAATCACTAGAATAATGTTGAAATTTGTATTCTTTCAACTATACTCTATTTTGGCTACTTTTTGTTTCCATTATCATCATGCTACAAGAAAGTTAAGTCACTTTTACTTCTATTTGGTAAATGCCTAATGAACCTTTTGAAAGGTGTACCTATTTCCTCAAGGCTAAGCCAGAAATTTGGGACTGAACCAGTGTAAGAGGTTGGCAACTCAGTCTCCTCCTTACCGGTATTTCCAGGAAAAGTAACTACAGCAGCATTTATTTCGGGTATCATTTCCACACTGAGATCGTTTTCCTCTGATAAGCCACTGATGTTCTCTACCAGCATAATTAACATGTAATCTCCTATTGTCTCCCGCACATTTTCTAGTGCAACTAAGGCAGGAGACACAGATTCTTGAGAGTTCTCTGCTTGGTACAGTTCCTGGATAGTCTCCACCTGCCAAGGCTTCACCAATAGCTCAATTTTCTTCACTGAGTGATAGTTTCTTTGCAAAACTTCCTTGGCATCTAGTTTCATAGAGGAAAAAAATATAAAATAAACACATACACACATGAAATATGCCATTTCCATTCTCCCCACCCAGAACAGACCACCAAGTTACACTTTACTTGAAATTCTGACTAAACATCTATTGCTTATGTTGTATGACAAAATAAAGCAAAATGACAGTAGGAGTTAGGACCAGGGTAAATGTTACTCTATGGCTTAGATGTCTCAGTCTCCCTAAAAAAAGAATGGGAGTAAATGTAACCACCTTTCCATTATGAAATAGTCCTCAGCTGCAAAAAGTTGTTCTCCAAATTACTATCATCTAATAAATGGCAAATAAAGAAAGGGTTTTCCAGCCTGCTTGTCCTGTGCATTTAGCAGATAAGACTTTCTCCTCTATAACCACACAGTTTCCTGATATTGTGTAGGTCCTTTACATACTAAGTAGTAAACAGTATTTTTGCAGAAAAAAAAAATAAGTGGAAGCTGTTTTAAACTTATTTTCTCCCAGAAGGTGAGACAGTGCTCTCTCGGCCTGCTACTGATCTTATACATTGACAAATATGTTTTTCTAAAAGGGGTCCTTCTGGCTTGTGGCTTATGCCAATATGGGTTTCCTAATGTATGTGCATGCAGGAGCTGTCAGTCCTAATGGGAGTGCCTGGCAATTCCTATCAAGTACCTAAATTTTTTCCTTGGCCATCTTCCTCTTACTAATAATTGTATCCATACAAAAAAAATTACTAAAGCCACTTGGAGCCTCACAAAAGATCACGGCAAACCCAAAACAGCATTTTCTTTAAAATAGCATTCAGTTCCTATCAATCCCTGGCATTTACTTTCTCTTTTCCTTTCAGTCTCCAAAACACCCCGGCAGCTAAGTTTAATATGAAAGAAAATATAATAGGAGAGTATTTACTCACAGTCTGCAGCTGTGCTGTACCCTATCTCCTGAACTAACATGAAGCTTTCTTATTCTGCAGCCACCAGTCTTCCTGCATTATACTGTGTGGGCCTTGAATCAGGCATCCAGGATCGGTCAGGAGAACCACCTCTTTCCTAATGGGTTGTTACAAGCACTGGTAGAAACACACATCTGTGCTGAGCAAATCTGTTCCTTTTACATACAACCTTTCTCTCTCTGGGAGTACACCATTTCCATGCTAGCAAAGACCACAGAAGATCCACCATGAGCAAAGCTCTTTTTCTAAAAGGGTGCTCCAGTAATATAAAAAATCATAAAATAAGATCATACCTTCCCCATCCTGAAAGGTAATGATTAGTTGCTGATCCTTTCTGATGCACGACTTGATGGGCCCCCCACCAGACTTCTTCTTATTTTCAAAATACATTTCTACAATCTCATCTTCTATTTCCTCCCCAGAGGCCGTGGTTACTACTATGGCAGATTCCCTAGAAACTGCTGTTTCTGCTTTCAAATTCCCAGACGATTCTGAAATCAAAGATTACACTCTCACGCCTCAGACAAAACAAGCTTATTATCTTTCAAACCACATTCTCTGCACAAATACAAGATCAAGGAAAAGAAAAGATACACAACAATTCAGTTGTGTTTCACGGTGTTTTTAAAATTCCAGACAAGCTGATCATATCATCAGTGGAAAATCAACAGGAGATGAGTAAGAGCTTCTGTGTATCCTCAGGTAGGGACAGCAAAAGGAAGGGCTATGAAAGCTTCCTCAAAAACTCACGAAGAGGAGAACCATTGTTCTTCTCCCTGCACTGTTCCTCATTTATGTTTCCCACTGCTTCTATGAACTACTATGGGTCCACAGCTGAAGCTGTAAGCTTCTCTGAAGATGAAGCTCTCTTAGGTGAACCTAGGCTAGAGATAACTAGTGACACTGTACACCAGATCACCTAGGTTGGGATAAGAATCCTTACGCCCTCCTCACAGCTGGGGCTGGTGACAGCCTCGGTAGGTCTGGGTAGGGACAGCCTAGGTTCAGCCGCCCACTACACGCACTTCCTAAGAACTGGCCTTTCCAAGATAGTCAATGAAGGAAGTTTCATCCTAGAGGAATTCATACACAGGAAACATTAAGTGATACTTGGTTTCAAATAATGATTTCTACATTATATCGACCAAACATCAGAAGCCATTCAGGTGTCCCTAACACTACGGCCGCATAAAGGTCAATGAAAACCCAACAAAGGGAGAATATGTATATATTTACTTGAAAGGAGGTGTACTCACCCCTTTGCTCCTGCTCAGTGCTACTGGAGGACTCCTTGTCCTCACAGGTGGGAAAAGACACCTGGGGTTCTTTAACAACAGACAAATTAAAAAGTTATCTCAATTACTGGGCACCTTGAGAAACAAATGGTCACAGTTTTTAGATACAGAGATAGCAAAGCCTGAATTTACTTGGTACTACCAGAATCACCAACATGAGTTTATCTTTAGTTCAAGATACACATTGAATGTTGCTTCAGAAACATCCTTTAAGCTCAAAGACTAAAGAGGAAGTGCTCGAGGAGAGAAGAAACAAAAAGTCCGAAGCCAGCCCGAAGCACAAGCACAAGCACTTCACAAGACGCTGTTTCCCGCCGCTCCCCCGGGCCCGTCCTGGCTGAAAGAGCCGCGCGGTAACAGCGGGGCGCAAGTCACGCGGCTCCTACCTGCCGCCCGGACCGCGCTTGCTGCTCCGGCCCCCTGAAAGCGCAAGGACGGGAGAGGCGTTAGGGACGCCCCCTCGACCACCACCTCCCTCCCGCCACCGCCGCCCGCCTCACCTGCGCGGCGTCCCCACCCGCGGGCGGCTCCATGACGAGCAGCGTCAGACGCCCCGTCGGCCCCCAGTCCAGCTCGTGCCTGTCCCGGTCGAGCACGCGCTGCCTCACTGCGAACAGCACGGGCAGCGGCTGAGGCGAGGAGGAGCCTCCGGGCCGCCCCTGCGGGCAACGACCGCCCGAGCCTCCCCCCGACAAGTAACGGTCACTAGCGCCCCCCTCAACGGCCGCTCGCACGCCTCCCCCTCACAAGCAACGGTCACCCGCGCCGGCGCTCACCGTCGCGGCGGGCGAAGCAGAGGAGGAGGCTCCCGGGCACCGGCCCCGCCCGCAGCTCGCACTCGCCGCCGCCCGAGCGCTTGTGGCTCTGGAAGTAGCAGAGCAGCTTCTTGCGCAGCGCGCCCGGCGGCTCGGCCGGGCCCCAAGCGCCGCGCACCAGCAGCGGGAAGGCGCCCGGCGGCGGCTGCTGCTCTCCCTGCGCGGCCATGGCCGCTATTCCGCCACTGCTGCCCTTCACACCCTGGAAGGCCGCCACTTTCGGTTTCATTTCTCCGGCGAGAGGAAAGCTGCAGCGCCGGACTCCGCCCCGCTGGAGGATGGGGACGGGCGGGACACGCTGCTGTCCTCCCACTCTGAGCTGGGGCGGAGGGTACGAGACCCCCCGGCGCAGCGGGGGCCGTGGGAGGGGTCTCAGAGCCGGGCTCAAACGGACATCGGTCCAGCGGCGACTTGGGTAGTGCCGAGATCCGCAAAACGTGCTGTAAAAGACAGCTTTTTTTTTTTTTTTTTATTTTTTTTTTTTTTTAATCATTTTGTGCAATAAATACTACTAAAAACGGGCAAGACTGCAAGGGAAAAGTATTTTCCTCCTGACCCAGCTGAGAAACCCAGCTGGTTTCTGTAAGATCAGGGGTTTCTAGGAAAAGAAACTGCTGTGGTGGCTGTGTGGCTCTGATTTTGGTTTCTGTTCTTGGTTCCTATTTTAGGACTACCCTCACTAGAAACTTGATGCTTAAAACAGTGAGATAAGAACAGTAAATAATCCTCACTGCAAGGTTACTAAGGAAATATCAGTTAATAACCAGATGCCATTAAGTAAAATGAATGCAGGTGGATGTGCTGTGTTGATGCACATTCCCAGGGCTTCCTTTTTTTTCATAGCTCCTGATAAACAACAGTTGAGGAATTGGATTTTCTCCACAGTTAGTCTGGGTACATGCTTTCCTCCCTCGCTGTCCCCAGGCAAAATAACTGACTTTGACTGCAAGATCATTTACTCCTGAACTGTGCAGCTATGATGAGATAAAAGGCCAGTGCAGCTCGAACTGCAGGATAAAGCTTTGGGAACGTGAAGTAACAGCAGCTAGGGTTCCCCTCACTGCTACGCTGCTTCTCAGTCTTAAAACCTTGCCCCAGATAAAAGGGAAGCAGGTGAATTTTCATTTAGGGATCTGATGTGGGTTGGGAAGGAAAGCAAAAAAGACGAAGAAGCTGGGGAGAATTTAAGCTTCACAGCTGGTTCAGTATGCAGAAGCAACTTGGTAAGCATGGGTATTTAGAAATAACCGGTAGCTTGTATCTTATTACACAGCAAACGGCAGAAACTTGGAATTCCGAGTGGGAAAGTATAAAACTAAATTAAAGTTTTCTTTAATTAATTTAATCCTTCTGTTACACGAGCACAGGGTGTGGGAGGGGAACCCTGCTAATTCAAATGGAAACTGAGAAATACCCACTACAAAGAAGTCTGAAAATCAAGATGAAGTAATATTGCCTGCTAACAGTGTGGCAATCGAACAGTCATTGAGTCCAAATCACTTTGCAGAGGTGGCTTGGGAGCTCTCTTAACATTTCCATAAAATTCCTCCTGTTTTAGACAGAGTTCTATATTTTTAAGAAGCATGTAACTGAGCAGATGATATTTTTACCTCGGCTCAGTTGCCTATGAAATTTTCATAGTTCACTAGCAATTATCAATTGCATTAAGTCAAAGCTAAACATTTTACAACATCACAGTCATAAGGAAAACAGAGCAGCAGCAAATTATAATAAAATTTAAACAATATGTTGGAAGCAATGGGAAGAATACAGTGCTGTTGCATGTAAAATTGTCTTAAAAGTTATATTTAAGCTTAAAATGCAATGAAAAGTTCAGAACCAGGGCCTCGTTATCAGAGCTGGTCGTAAGCACTGATATCCCTTGGCTCCAGTGAGGCTTTGAACATTAAGTATTCCTGCGCAGAGTTAAAAATCCAGCAGCATCTATGCTCCCTACCATACAACACTATCCATGCTAATTTCATGTTTAAAACCCAAACCACTAATGACATATTTTCCCTGAAAAGGGAAAGAAGCACTCTGATACTGATACTGGCTACACACACTTCTTCCAGCTACAATCTTATCTATGACAACAGCTGTTTGATTAAAGAAAAGCCAATAGTGAACCTCAGATTCATTCATTCAAAAATGAGAAAAAGATACGTAGTTTGATATTTGGTTTCATGTTAACCAAAAATATTCCACTTGATTACCTAATTAGTTTGAGATTAAGCAAAAGTTTAACCTCTTTCTTAAAAAAAGGTTATTTTAAAAATGGCAATTACAATTAAAAGGGGTATTGTAATCTAGAAATATTTTGCATCTTCTGAAGGATTTTAGCTAAAAAAAGATGAAGCACATTTTAAGTATATCTTCTTCTGCATTTGCAGCCAAAGCTTTTGCTGAACTTGACCCATATTTGAAAAATTTTAAATTCTTTAAGCTGTATCATTTAGTAAATCAAATTCAATAAACAGTCAATCATGCAATAATAAAAAAACAGTAAATATTGATGCTGCATTCAAAATACTCACATTTTCCAAGTTACTTATACAAGAAAGCATGATACTAGTAAGTAAAATGTTTGTAAAAAGAACATATATCTTGTGATTCAAACAGATGTCTTCAGCTGACTGTGAAATACAAATGCATATGGCAGTTTTACAAAGGAAGTAGAGAGCTGAACAAAGTAACTTCTTCCTCTGTCCTTAAATAGTAGACTAACCGCTGTATGTTCTGTTATTACTCTTTAAGGCAGACAGTTGATAGGATTCTTTATTCAATTCCTTTTGCTTTCAGCTCTGATCGGACCCGGTTCAGATAATCAGAATCAGGATAACCAAAACTAGGAGAAAAGGAAAATAATTACTTGGACTACTTCTGCAATGAAGTACTTGACAGTTCTACAAAACCTTCCCATACAAATCCCTTAAAACGTTTTCAACTTTTGTGCAGTTACTTTAAATAGAAGAGAGTCCTCATTTCACAGATGATAGAAGTGGTACAGAAAGGGTAAAGCTAAAAAGCAGCTGCTGAATTTGGGTGTCCAAACTGATACCAAGATTCTGACTTCCAGAATTGCCTACTGTCTTACTTGAAAACAGGATGGCATTAGGGTATGTAGCTTTCTAAAAACCAGACTGGAAATGGTTCCAAGTGAGGTGTCTTGAGTGGCTTGAAGGGTGACAGGGGATCAAGCATATCCTTGTTTCAGTCGCCCAGTCTCACACTGTGATGCAAGTAAGTGCTAAATTCAATATTGTCTGTGCCACCTGCACTGGTGATGCTAAAAAGAAATCTTCTGGTGAGGTGAGTACCCGCCACAGCCAGGCAAAGGGTGTGGAGGTGGACTAAACCTGGACTCACAGAGCATTCCACAATCCTTCTGTTACTGACAAACCAGGGCAGATGATTTAGACTTTCCAAGGATTTGCCCTGCTATTCAAAAGCTCTGTTGTGGAAAACACTCGGGATGGCCACCCTGCCACATATGAATAGCAGTAAACTTACTTAAAAGAAAACTACTTACTTTGTAGGCCCTCCATATATTTGTGTTTTATGGTGAATATCATTCCATGTGATAACATTAGGTGCACCAGTAGTACGCGACTGCCCCACAGTGAAAATCAACTTTTGGTCAAAGGCTTTCCTAAGGAGATGCAGAATTTCTCGACCTTCCTTATTGTCAGGTAAATATGCTTTTCGAGTGGTTCCAAAATAATATTTCCCAGGGTTTGGATGGCTGTTCTATTTTGTAGAAAAAAAACAAAGGAAAAATGCACTGTATATAAAGAATTCTTAAAAGGGTGAAAAATCACACATCCCAGCATTCGTAATATTTTTAATCCCTATGTTCATTCCCTTCTGAATGAGACAGCATGATTGATTTTTTTCTCATTATAGCATTTCTATCACATATGTTTTGTTCACATCTTTGTCATCACACACCCATTGTTACTTTTCAATGTCTTCTTTTTTTCTTTGCTCTCTCAAATGCATTTCACACTTTGACTTCTTCATTCACTACATGTTAAGGCTTAGTTGCAACTCCAAACATATAACATGAATTGATCTCTTACCTCAAATGCTTACAAATCAGCCCAGTACTCATTTTTATCAACTGTTGTCAGTAGCTAAGATAATGCATCAAAGAAGTTTCATTATTACTTAGAATGATATAACGTATACAAAATTCTGCAATTTCAGTTCAATTATTCTCAACATAAAAATTGAAGTAGCTCAATCCTGATGAAAATGGAGGGCTGCTATTTGACTACCTACAGTATTACCTAATCCAAACCAAAATTACTAGATTAAATGCTTGCAGAGTTATACAGAATAAAGAAATATCTCTCTGGTGCATACATGTAAAGGATGGAAAATACTGAACTTTACATTAAATGTTCGTTTTAAGAGAAAAATATATTTTATGAATCTTTAAATATACTTACAGTTTGAATACCACTGTGCATAGTATATGTAATCTCAATAGTTTTACATGTGGGATAACCAGGGAGTTCTGCGTAAATCGTTTTAAATGTCATCGTTCCTTCCGGTTGATCTCCTTGCACGAGCCCATAGCAGGTATTACAAACAGGACAGGCTTTCTTGTACGTCATTGCCTGTCGGATGCAGCTTTTGCAAAATGCGTGTTTGCACTTTGTCAGTACTTCTTTATTGTCAATGCTATCCATGCAAATAGGACACACGTCTTTTCCCTGTTCTTCATCCTCTGCCTTTGACTTAACCTGTTCTTTGGAAGAAAGTTTACTCTTTTGCCTATCATATTTCATTTCAGACAGTCTTGAAGCTTCTCGAGGGCTGGGATCAGAAACTAGTGCTGTTCTGTTTTTAGCTTGTGCAGCTTTTTCTGTGTCAAGATTCATATTGTGCTTTTCAGCAGCATGAAGATAGTTTGGTAAGCTTCCTGAAACCATTTTTTCTTCCTTAAATTTTATATGCAGATCTTCCAACTCTTTTCCATCAGCAAGCATATTTAATCTTTTTTTATCATCTTCTGAAAACTTCCAGCTGATGTCTTTTTCTCTTTGCTTTGCAGAAGCATTCTGAAATGCATTGATGAAACTTTCAGTAGCATGTGCAGACATATCAAAAGCATTACTCCTAGGACTAAATCTGATTATCATCTTCTGGCCATGTGAAATGTTATCCACCATGGTATCAAAATTTTGACTGATGTCTTCAATTTCTCTGCTTAATATTGGTTCCAACGGTTTAAATTCAGAAGCATCAACTTCAATTCCATTTCTATATTTGTAAAGTTGAGATGATATATGCATATTCTTTTCAGTTTGGCTGTTTTCACTTTCCTCCCTTAGAAATTCTTTGGCAGACAAAATCCCACTTGCTGGACCACGGAGTATCAATTTGTTCCCTTCCTGTTTGACAAGAAGATAAGGAAATCTATGACTTATTTTCATTTTTGCTTCTTCTAACTGTTTACTGTTGGCAAAGGAAATTTTTTTCTGATCCAGATCTTGTATACTTTTCTGAAAAGTAGTGGTGAAAGCCTCTTTAGCTGACTGTATTGATGTGGGGTTCATACCACAAGTGAAGCGTATCTGAGTGTTTCCACTGTCATTGTTGTTAATTCTTATGCCCACTCCAAAACGTTCACATAGCTCTTTCATTTCTTCTTCGTGGGCATGACTAAAGTACTCATAATGAGCTGATGGAACACAAAGCATTTTTTCAGCATCCACACCATTCTCAACTTCCAAATCACTCTTACTTTCAGAATGTGAAAAATTGTGGCTTTCATCATCGCCTGCAAGGAGATCCTTGCAATAGTGGTACACTTTTTCAATATCTGTATAGTCTCCTGTCAGTTTCTCAAAGCCATCAAAATCAGGACTTCTTTCTCTTCTTAAATTCGGACATAGCATAGTAATTTTCTCTCTATCCTGCTTAGTGAACATCCTGGCATTCAAAGTCGCAGATACTTCAATAAATATCTGAACAGAAAAGAAAAAAGGTATCAAAATGTGTGTTTTTCCCTTCTCACAAAGCTCTCAACTTGCTTTTGTATTTGAGTAAGAAAAATGTGTCATGTCTCATGTCATCTCAGTAGGACCAGATTTTGTGTTGATACGATAGAAGCATTTGCATGCAGTGCTGTTTTGTATCATATATACAGACAGCACACATATGTGTATATAATATATAATGTGTATATAATATATGTGTGTATATAATCTAATCATTAATCTAATTCATAATCTAATCTAATTGTAAGTAATCTGATTCTATGTCAGCAGGAGGACTGAAATTTGTTAATGTTAACCACTGCAGGAAGATAGAGAACAAGTTTTGACACTTAGTTCAAAATGCAATATTTTTAAGAACATCTATACTACATAGCTCAAAAGCAACATCTGTCTCAAAGAGAGCAAACTCCCTGGCGTCCATACCAGTGTCTGGGGATGAGGCAGCCGGGCTCATCCCACTGGTTCTCACACGCAGCTGATCTTTTCTGTACAACTGATGCTACAAGGCGCCTGACGCTGCCTGTTGTGCTACTGCCCAGCCCAGCAGCTTGGCGGCCAACAGCATGCAGCGGAGATGCCGAGCAGAGAGCACTGGGGCTGCCTGGGGATGCAAAACCTGCTGAAACGGCGTGTGAGCTCTGTGCGGCGTCAAAGGCACCAGGGCTCACCTGGCTGTTGCGGGGAGCAGTGTGGCTGCCCACCAGCACCCCAAACCTGCAGGGCTTGGAGAGCAGCACCCAGCACTCAAAACCCCACACAGAAACCCATTCCATCAGCTTGGGTAACACTGCTGGCGCTTGCCTGGCACGAAACATGGAAGCCCAGTAGCAAGCAACACTGCCAACCTCCGACAGGGGCCTCAACGGAGGTGTGGGGCCGCAAGTGAGGCTGTGACACCGCTGGGTACCTTTCTGGTCATGGCCTCGGCCGACGGCTGCTCTTCGGGGGACCCTCTCCCCTGCCCCGGCTCTATGAGGATCTCCAGGCTCTGCTTGCTCACGTCCAGGACGTGCTTTCCGCGGCTCTCCACGTTCTTCTTGTCTGCGGAAACCGCGGGGCTCGTTGAGGCCGAGGGCGGCGGGCGGCCATTTCGCGCCCCTCGCCTCAGCGCCCGCTCCCCACCGCGCAGCCCGGCGCCTACCTCGCTCCTGGCTGAAGTGCACGCGGTAGGTGCCGGGCTCGGCGCCCGCCTGCACCTCGCACTCGCCGCCTCCCGACTGCTTCTTCGACTGGAAGTATTTCTGCAGCTTGAGCCGCAGCTTCTCGCCGCCGTCGGCGTCGGGAGCAGGCACCACCCGCACCAGCAGCGGTGCCACCGCCATGACGGGCGCTACCGCCATGACGGGCGCCGCCGCCAGTGGCTTTCGCTTTCGTTTCCCGCCCGTCGCGGAGGGGCAGCTGCGCCGCTGCAGGACATGGGGAGCTTGATGGTGAGCGGTGGGGCGGGAATGAGCCGGCCAGGGGCGACGCCGCGGTCCGTGCGGGCGGCAGGCTGGGGTCGGCGGGCGCGGGCGGCAGGCTGGGGTC